>OX328127.1:26916051-27043551 GCA_946811695.1 Gonocerus acuteangulatus
AACGCATAGCACGTATGCCCATACTGCAAAATAAATGTACAATGTCCAAAAAAAGAGAGAGAGAAAAGTAATAAAATATGTATGTTTACAAATATCATTGTTTATGTTACCCTTTATAACCTGCAAATCAGTTAACTTTAATGCTTATTAACTTTTTTGGTAGTTGAGAGAATTCATTTTGATCATATTAACCTTTTTATTAATAAATATTGCTTGCCATTATCTAATATGAATTATAACCGTAGATAACGAGCCAAGTAATAGATAACCAGCAAAGAACCTGTAAGCTAATCAGTAAGCTTATCAGCGATTACAAGTAACTGTTAAAGATCACTACTGGTACTTCAAAAGTAACTGGATGTGGTCTTTGCAAAAAGACCCAATCTTTCAACCCCTCGCCAAATGTGGTAGAAGGGCAAGGCCTTTGACATTCTGCGACATAAAAATACTTAAGAATGCTTTTAATGCAGTAAATTTAAGTATCTTTACAATGCTGCATATGATACTTCCAGAATATTATATTTACTGTAAGACAACTATGTACTTATTCAAAGAGTAATATAAAATAAAATCATCAAAAAATAAACTTTTTTTTTAAAATGGTGGGGAATCGGACCTCAGTACATAGGTCCATTTTTGGTGCAATTGAGGTGTAGAATCACCCTCTGGCCGGTGGTGTGCCATTCCTCACTCATCCCTTTATAAAAATATAAATTTTCACGTGGTTAATTTTTGGCGGAAACATTTTCTAGTTTATGAATGCTTCCATAATTGCAGAAAAGTATCTTCCATGTTTACAATTTTTGCCAATTATTTGTTGATTTAGCTGGAAGGAGCTGCACTTGCAGGAAATGTATTTGTCTCACGATTATAGTGAAACATAACTCCGATCCGTACAGATAAAGTGATGATAGGAACATTATCCAACGCCTCCCCATATCACTTTATCGAACCCAATACGTGGCGATAAGTGACGCATGTATCTGCATCTGAGACCCCGGTAGTATGGATTTGTTGGCCGGACTAAACTGCGTCTCGTCCAGGAAGGTGACCAGCTGTGGTGTAAGCCCCTTCCACGAACTTAAGGCCGGTCACTTCATTAGCCATTCTAAGTGGGTGAGGTACTCCTCAACTTAATGACTCAATGTATTTTGGGTTCATGAATTAGGTAAAGTATTGATAATAGTGATAAATATGTCGTGCCCAACATAATATACACAATAAAAACCATTATGTAATTTGCGACTTTTAACTTCTTGACATACAAATAAAATGTGCGTTTTCTCTCGAAAACGGTGGAGGGGCGTAAATAGAAAATAATTTGGGGGGGGACTACCGGGGGATTGGGGGGGGGAATGGAATACTAACTACCTAGAACCTGAAATAGTTAGCCAATTAAAACGATATTGCAGCCAAAAAAAGTATTTTTTCTGAACTAAGCGATCTTATTTAATTTATTTTTGAGGTTTTTATGACACATTTATACCGATTAAATCAATATTCCGGTGGGGGGGGGAGTGCAGCCCTCTCAACCTCGTACCTATTTTCAATATTAATAGGTAAAAGTAAATATTTTGGGTTTCTGCGCATCTGAAAGGTCTCGATGAAAGATTCAACTTTGGTCCTTTGCGGTTTTGCGATATCTCTAACGGTTTCATAAATATTTCATTTGTGGCTAGCATATACAGGACACCTTAGATCCTAGAGAGGATAGAAAGAAATGTTTGTAAAATTCTTTCTCTCGGTGCAACCTGAATTCGGAAAGTGCTACAATGATTCTCAATGAAGCTGCCATTATTCATATTATACTTTAGCGAAATAAATGTATCTAATGCTTTTTAATTCGAGAATAATAACTTAATAAGTTCAACAGAGCGTTATATGCACTAACTAGTAATTTGTGAGGCCTCGTTTAATAGTTAAAGCTAGTCACGCCTGAAGCAACCAGCCGTATCTAGGAACTTTAGTGCTTAACTTTTATCTTAAGACCGTAAAGTTTTTCTAATTGAGTCCGTAGAAAGTCAGAAAATGCAATGTTTTAGTGCATTTTAGCACTTTCCTCCGAAGGAAAGTAGCTATTGAGGTTGGACTCATGACGGAATTTTTGAAAAATTTCTTCAAATCTTTATCGATCCTACCTAGTAGACACCGAAAATGACCCCCGTTAAAATTTATATATATCTATATATATATATATATATATATGCATATATATATATGTGTCTGTTAACACGATAGCGGCCAGAGTTTTTGTTTTTTCGTCACGAAACTTGGTATATAGCATTCAATTAGCAAACGATTGAACGAGTTCGTTAACCACCAAAGTCGGTCCACCGGAAGGGGGGGTTTACCCCGAACCCAAAACACTTATTTGACTATGTCAGCCGTAATATTTGTTATATTTCAACGAAACTTGGTATTCGTAGTGTTAATATAGAGGGAAAAGTGAGATATAAAAATGAACTAAATCGGTTCATTAGAAGGGGGGGTTTACTCCGGACCCACAATACCAATTCGCCACTACCAGCCGTGATTTTTGGTATATTTCGACGAAACTCGGTATTCGTAGTGCTAATCCACAGGTAAATATGTGTTGTAAAAATAAACGAAATCGGTTCATTAGGAGGGGGGGTTTACTCCGGACCCACAATACCAATTCGCCACTGCCAGCCGTGATTTTTGGTATATTTCGACGAAACTCGGTATTCGTAGTGGTAATCTACAGGTAAATATGTGTTGTAAAAAGATACTACAACTACCGATACTAAATCGGTTCATTAGAAGGGGGGGTTTACTCCGGACCCAAATTCCTAATATACTCGTACCGGTCGTAATTTCTGCTGTATTGTAACGAAACGCTGTATGCGTCGTGGGTAACTCGTGAGAAAGAAGTGTTGTAAAAATGAGCTGAATCGGTCAATCGGAAAGCGGGGGTTTAATTTGTAATATATTTGAATAGAAAAGCCGGCAGACGTAGGTTCACAAAGCCGCCGCAAGGAGCGCTTTCTACCAATAGAGTGACTGTATCCTGTTCCTGCGTTAGATCAAAATACGATAATATGAGGATTTTTGTATTTATTACGTAGTGTAGTAGGTACCATGTGTAAACATAACTCTGGATGCAAATTAATAATTGATCAGTTACTCATTACAAAATGAGAACTATTCACGTTTTTATTTTATTTATGTAGGATATTTTAAGCAAATTGTTCTGGAAAGCAGTCTACACTACCCAAATTCTGAGGAAAGTGCTTAGTTATGCAGCTCCTGCGTGACGGACTTTTTAATCATAGAGTTCAGGCAGTTCGTGTCGCAAAAGTAGTATTTTTATTGATCTGTCCTCAAAATGGAGGCGATTTTATGTTCACTCAAAGTGCAGAAAAAAAAAACAGAAATAATATTATACTGAACGTAAAACAACCGCTGAACGTAAACTAAGACGTTTCACCCGCAAAGCGAAATGCTATAACTTTGCAAAAGGGAACCTCCATGAAACAGGAAGTGCATGGTTTTCTTTATGGTAGTTAGTTTTAGCAACATTGCTGAGAAATGTCTTTATGCTAACCGATATCGTTACAAAATAAACAGTATTATATTTTATAGTGGTGACCCTATTTACCATTTTGTATTACTGTATTATATTTGGTATATTATTAAACATATTATGTGTTTTGGAAAATTTTTAAATAGTGTAAATAAAACACAATTTAACATTTTAACCAGTGTTATATTTTTCTTCACAATGCAAAATTTCTCGCCATCTTACAGGTCGACTGACATGGAACCCTCACACGAGACTGAAAAGACAAGAACTGAACAAAAGATAAGGACTACTTAAACGACTCCTTGGACCTTCATCTAAATTATCGATACAGAACAAACTAACGATATACAAAACAATCATTCGTCCAATATGGACATACGGACTTGAACTCTGGGGATCCGCAAAACCATCCAACATCAACAGAATTCAGGCATTCCAGTCCAAAGTTCTCCGAAAAATTGTTAACGCCCCTTTTTAGCGCGGTTCCTCCCTCCCCCATAGGGAGGAACCCCGCTTATAGGGTTGATACAATGAAACAATCCGGAAGTGCCGACTAGAAAATTTCGCGTTTCAGAACCCCTAGAGACCGAAAATAACGGTGGTTCAAATTTGTATATATATATATATATATATATATATATATATATATATATATATATATATATATATATTTATTTATATATATATATATATTTGTCTGTTCGCTCTCTAGCTAGAAGACGAATGGTCCGATTTTGATGAAATTTGGTACAAAAATCTTTCGTCCAATTTGAAAGGTCAAGTTCGTTAACCAGCAAAATCCGCCCACTGGAAGATGGCGTTTGGGGCGAAATTCGGGCAGAAAAAATCGTAACGCTTACGTTTTTGAGTTAATAAGCTTGTAAGTACTCTTTTTATAGGCTTCTTGGGCTAGAAAAACGAATGAAACCATTTTCAAGGCGATAGCTTTAACCGTTGTCGAGAAAATTGGAAAAATAGTTTTTGAATTCCGTTTTTGGTTTGGGTACTTAGAATTACGGGATTCAGTTGAAACATTATCTGCATGTTCTAACTTCATTGAAACTAATATGTTGAAAGTTATGTAACGTTTGGAGTTAAGAAAGGGTTAGAATAAAATATTTTATGAACAGACATGAAAAGTTTTGGTAACTTTGTACACTTTCCTTAATATCTCGAAAAAGGTTGAGAATCTTGGGAAACGGAAGATGACCATTAGAAAGGTCACTAAATTCTCTACAAAAATGGTTCTAAAGAAAGTTTTGATTAGGCGATGTCAATCGGAGAAATAAGTGCATAAAACTTTAAATTAATTGATTTCGCTTATTCGAACTGTTCTTTTTCTCTTTGATTTTGGTACTTAGAATTATGGGATTCAGTTGAAACATTTTCTGCATGTTCTACATTCATTAAAACTAATATTATGAAATTTTTGTTACGCTTGGAGTTTAGGAAGGGTTAGAATAAAATATTTTATTAACAGACATAAAACGTTTTGGTAACTTTGTATACTTTCCTTAATATCTCGAAAAAGGTTGAGAATCTTGGGAAACGGAAGATGACCATTAGAAAGCTCACTAAATGCTCTACAAAAATGGTTCTGATGAAAGTTTTGATTAGGCGATGTCAATCGGAGAAATAAGTGCTTAAAACTTTAAAGTAATTGATTTCGCTTATTCGAACTGTTCTTTTTGTCTGTTTTATTCCTTGTTATTTTTAAATTGCTTATTGTCAGATAATGTATTTGACAATAAAACAGATTAAGTAAAATAAGAAGATCAATTTATTGTTAGAAATGTAGCGTTCAAAGAGAGAGATCCCAAGGCTTTCCAAATGCCTCTGAGCGGAGGCCTTTCTGCCCGACTTATGGTATAGCTGACCCATACAGGTAAGATTGTAAATCAAGACCTTTCAAGACTGGTTTGTTTGAGATTTCATTTGGATAGCTGTTTCGCTATTGATCTAAATAAAGTAATAACTGTTTCTATTCTATGCCTTCATAAACACTAGAGATAAGAACGGAACCGCGCTAAGATGACGCAGTTCCTGCGAATCGGACTTTTTATGTATCCAACAAAACCCTCCACAATGACCTTAACATTCCATTTGTCCTTGACCTTGCTAAAACCCGTTTCCAAATGTTCCACTCAAAACTGTCCCACCATCCCAATCCCGAAGGTCTATCCTTATCGTCCCAATCCCACCCAGACAATCCTCCCAGGCGGCTTAAGAGACAGTGGCCCCGAGACATTTTACTCACCTGACCTTGTCATAATAATTTTAATACTTATTTAGACTGTCCCGGAAGTGCCAACAATGGTTGGCTTCTTCCAAATTTGTTTTTTTTTTTTTTTATTATTATTTTTTATTTTACCGTTTTATACATAGCATATATCTGTATCAACTAACTTGATTATTGTACTTACATGACTTGTACAGATTTCAAATAAACAAATTAAATTAAAAAAAAAAAAAAAAAAAAAAAAAAAAAAAAAAAAAAAATCTTACAGGTAGCCTTTTAATTTCATTGCTGTAGAATGACTATGGTTTCAATGTAAACAAATTTAAAATTTCATTTTGTACGTTCTGTTTAGATTTTAACTTTTTCCCAAATAAAAAGGGACGAAATCTGTAATAATCTCTCGTGGAAATATTCAGGGAGTAAGCGGGATGCGGCAAAAACTCTCAAATAAATTTAATAAGTGGTCTAGAATTATCGTGATAAAACTACTTAATGTACGATGTTTATCTAAGTATAAATACTGTATGATTAATATGGACTGTGACAAGGGATTTTATTCCCTAATAAGATTAATTTGGCAGATTAATTTCTTCATTAGATTCTTCATGATCTGGTAACATAAATGTACGATGTTTATCTAAGTATAAATACTGTAAGATTAATATGGACTGTGACAAGGGATTTTATTCCCTAATAAGATTAATTTGGCAGATTAATTTCTTCATTAGATTCTTCATGATCTGGTAACATAAATGTACGATGTTTATCTAAGTATAAATACTGTATGATTAATATGGACTGTGACAAGGGATTTTATTCCCTAATAAGATTAATTTGGCAGATTAATTTCTTCATTAGATTCTTCATGATATGGTAACATAAATTGGGGGGCGCCAAAGGTCGTGGGTTTTGATTTCCATAAGGGGTTATAATACCTTTTTGGGCTTTATATTCCAAATCTACTCTTTAAGTCGTGGTCATTAAAACGGTAAGTGCACGCCAGGGTGGCTGCAGTCGTTAAACATTTTTTGTTTGTAGTTTATAAATAAGGCCCACAGAAATCAACGGGTCTAATGACATTTTATAAAAAAAAAAAAAAAAAAAATAAGTTAGATACAGAAATAGGTTGCGAACAATGTAATCTTGTGGGTGGTAAAGAGATCCAAGTGATTTTCTTGACAGTTGCTGCCCCCTAGCTCGTGTTCTCTTGAATATTGTCACTTTTGTAATATCTACTTTTGTAATCCTAGAATGAAACTAAGGGGTCTATGAGCGGATTCTCCAATTCATTAGCATATTAATCGTAAATCGGGTGATGTAAATCGATGATTATGTATTATCGATAATAAACGGCTAAGGACCTGAGGATTCGTCTAGTATAAACGGAACTGTAAAAATCTATTTTTTTCTATTTTCACGTATGTTCAACTTTAAATCCATTTTCAAAAATTGAGTTTCTTACTTAGACCCCTTGACCTTTGGGGTCCTCAAATATAAATTCTTCATAAAATTAATGATATGTATTTTGGAAACTTTAATTAATTGAATTTAAAAAAAATATGTCTTCCCTTATAAAGATAAATGTCACATACCATGCATGTATTATTATATACAAATTATTTATTTAAATTTCAACGTCCATTTATTACTAACCACGAATTATATAGAAATTAATCCAATACTAATCTAAACTATTAATCTGATAACATTTAATATGAATCATAAAAACTTCTTGAGAGTTTAAGAACCGGATCTGAATTATGCGCCAGGAACGTGTGATGATTATGTAAGTACAATGCAGGTCGCACGAGCGTTTCCTACTGTTGTATTATTTATAATTGTGCGGGGTTTTGTAATAGTAACCATTCATTACTCTCTAGTAATATCTTCTTCTTGGTGCCAAGAATTCTCGAATGAAACAAATCGGCTGATGTAAGGTTATTATTTGTAGCTACTTGATCTTTGAACGCGATAGAAAAAAAGTCCGATTTGCAGGGACTGATCTTATCACGCCCCCATAACATTTATATGCCTATTGTCATGTGAAATAAGTATAGTGAATATTCTGTGAAAAGTGTAAACACCCACTTCAATTAAACAAAATGCCCCAATATGCACAAAAATCTTACAATATCGTAAATTAACTCTTCGTCTTTTGTTCGGAAAGCTCTTTGTCCTAAAATCAATTACAGAAACCACAAACACCGTTTAATGAAACGAAACCGACACTTTCGAGGTTTTAAGCACTCATTTTTTCCACCTGATAACGTCCCATGGAAAATGCCTATTTTTTATCAAATTTAGTTCACTCTCAGTAAGGTAACTCGTCACTTTTCACCTACCACGATTTATGAATGATTTTTAACGAAATACGTACTTTCGTAACTCTAAATGTAACCAAAATTTAAATATTTTATTACGGTTATAGACATGTCCTTTAATATGTTTTAATTCGTTTTTCTACGTTAGAAAACCTAAAAACAGTGCATCTAAAAGCCTATAAACACTAATACATAAGCACTACGATTTTTTTCTTACGAAGTTCGCCTTTTAAATCAGTCACATTATTTTGGTAACAAATTTCTTCACATTTGGGGCAGTTTAGAGTGAAGAGAAAAATATTCACCCGAGCTAAGTCCAAAGACTTGAGTCCATGTCTGAACTAACGGATAAGCTACTTGTTAGAAAGATTTATTATTAAGTATTTAGGTGGCTAACTCCTCTGCTTATGACAGTAAAAGGATTTTCCAAAAGTAAGTTATACCGCCGTTTTTGGGGGGCCGTGCTTCCCTGTTGACATATCCTCGAACGGCCCCGGAAACTTCCACGTCGTGTTACTGATACCTTATCTACTGCCTTGAAAAAGAGTCCACGGAAGACCCCCTCAGGAACAGCGAACCACGCCCCAAGCTTTGGAGGGGAGTTGTTGCTAGTATTACCCAGACCAGTACCCAGCTGTACTCACTCCTGATCAGATGGATATGTCAGTAACAGGTACGATCTTTTGCTCGCTTTCTAACGATATCAGTAGGAAGAAAATATTTTTTGGAAGATGTTCGAAAAATTTTGAATAATATAAATAAAACGAAAATTTTCTTAATGGGGCGTAGATAGAAAATTTGTTGTACGAAAAAAATAAGAACATCCTTTTTACCTTTTTTAATTTCTGTATTTTTTTACATCAACAATGGCCTAATAAACAAATATTTTTGTTTGTGAAGTATCCAGAAAGGATAGCTCACGTACTTTCAAATAAACTCCCATAATGTAGGGTTACACGACAGTGAAACACAGGAAAATATTTTTATGGAAGAATATTTTCTAGACGTACATCAGTTATCGAAAATGGCAACAAAAAATGATATCTTTGACATCCTAGCGTGAAAAAATAAATTAATTTATAGCTTACATGAATTTTTGTATCAAATTATGATGGCCAATATAAGAGTAATGGATCATATTAATATTGGATTAAAATAAAAATATTTCTCTTCTTTGGGCTAAATATATAAATCATACTTTTTATAATATTTTAAATGTATATTCTTGGAAATACATTTTTTCAAACATGTTTACAATATACCTCTAAGATCTATTCAACCGAATTTCTTGAGATTTACAACAAATATTAATAATAATATTATTTTATTTATTATTTTAGCTTTAAAAAAAATACATTCAAATTTTTATTTGAGTTTCAAAAAAACTACAATATACCCACATTTATCAAGACACAAGTCTAATCTTTTTTTTTTTTTTTTTTTTTTTTGGTGTTTTAAGGCAGTTCAACCACTAGGGTCATGGATGCCTATGTATATGCGTGCAATTGAAAATTAATTGACGTAAAGATGTAAAAGAGTATATTATTTGAATCATATATTTAGATTAATCATATACTTAATATTTAATCAATCATATAATTAGTCAATGAATATATTTTTATTTTAGGGGGGAAAAAACTGTTAAATAGTCAGAATAAAATAAGATAATAAAGGGAAAAAATTCTTAAAAATGTGGTGTAAATGTAAACACGTGGGATGACAGACTCACAAACACTCATACACACACACACACACACACACATGCACGCGCACACATACATTCCCACACACGCGCGCGCGTAAGTGTATTTTCTAGATCTACTTCTCCTTATAGATTCAATTGTTATTTATATTTTTGTGATCAGATCTGTAGCCCTGAGGAATCTCAATGTTCTCCGACACAATTCATGGTCGTCTCCAAGTATATCAAAGAGAGTACCATGAATGTCCAGTTGATTTCGAATCTCTTCGTATGCTCTACAGTCCGTGAAAATATGTTTAATTGTTAGATCTTCACCACAAGTCTAATCCTTGATAATACGTATTTTAAATAAAGTATGTTGTGTATTTTAACACAATCGGTTAAGTTGATTTTGTACTCCAAATGAAAAAAAAAGTATTTTCACAATATAAATTCAAAATGTTTTTGAAAGTGTATTCAAATTATGTAATCAAAAAACGAAATTCATTTTTTGAAAAGCTCCAAGTTGTTTCTTCTCTTATTTTCCAAATGTCTTTATTGATGAGGGTCGTGTAATATTAGAGATCAGTGAATTGACATTTTCACCGCCTAAATTATGAAAAAATTACTTTTGTACATAGAAATTAGTGTGTGATAATCGATTACAAATTCGTTTGTATGTGTCTTGTTTATTTAAATTTTATTAAATATGTAAACCCCTAATTCAGTTAATGTTTATTTATTGAATCTCCTTATAGTTCTTGCAATAAAAGATTATAACAGATAGATGATTTGCATTATTAACAATTCTTTAAAAAAATATGAAAACAAAAAGAACAGGGGTCTCCCGTGGTCTAATGGCTAGCGTCTTGGATTCATAAGCGGGAGATGGTGGGTTCGATTCCCAACCTCCGACAGGAATTTTATCATCCCACGGCTCGCTGGTAAAATTCCTCGCTTCAAAAAAAAAAAAGAGCAGCTGAAAATAAATAAAAAAGAATAAAATAACAAACGCAAATGTATATCTGACCAGTCAATTAATACTACTTATTCATTATGATTATTCATTTAGGATTTTAAATGAATTTAAACGTTATCAAATGTTCCGATTTATTTAAAAAATTGGAATGTATTTTTATCTATCGGCTCCCATCACTGAGGCTGTCAGCTTGTCGGGCATGTCAAAGTTTTGCCCTAGTCTGCATTGAGTTAGTAAATGTTTTATTATGGAGTTGTATAATTCAGTTAACATTTTCGTTTGATGTACAATTAAACTAGATTTACTTCTTACTATATTTGTCATACATACGTTCTTATTTTTTCATTACGAACAGAAATATTTATATGGAACTATATTGCAATGAATATATTATGGGAAACCTAAGAAAGACCTGAATGCAATCACGTTAGTTAAGAACATTCTGATAATTATAACACTACAAAACTCAGACATTTTGGTTTGGTATACAAGTTCGAATCGTGACCTCAAATGCAAAAATAATAATAAAGGAACGAAAAACGCCTACAAAAATCATGTGTCATAAAAAATTTAAAAATATATTAAATAAGATCAATTAGTTCAGAAAAAATATTTTTTTTTGCGTTTAATAGCGTTTTAGTGGGATAACTATTCCAATTTATAGATTCTGAATGTTCCATACCCCAAATTCTCCCAGCCCCCCCCCAAAATTATTTCCTATATTTGCCCCTGACTAAAATACCTTAGAATATAATATTCCTCTAACAATTAGATTATTGGCTGTTTTACTTTCTTGCAACGAACGGTTGCAAGAAAGTAAAACAACCAGGAAGATGTTCTGTAAAAAAAAAAAAAGGTCATTAGAAGTTGAGGATTACTCCAGAATAAAATGTTTAACAAATTTAATAATTGCGTCAACTATTCATTAAAATGATAAAGGAGCAAATTATTCATGTTTATTTACTATTTATAGCCACCTTTCTTAGGAATGTGCTTAATTGTGCACATCCTGCGTGAGAGACATTTATTTATATTCGTTCATTTAAGTAGTAAGTAATTCACATTATTAAAATAAATGGACTTCCTTAAATAACATAAATTTTTAATTAACAATATCATCACAGTGAAGTTAATTTGAATTCAAATAAATATGATTCTTTTACAAAAATGTGTATAAGTTAATTCCTGCGTTTTCTTCGCTCAAAATTAATACCATGAAATCCATAGAAAGAAATTCTGATTCATCTTTGAACTGAGTCATCTTTGTGTGTTTCCATATGATGCTGCTGTGATTCGGAAACATTAGCG
This sequence comes from Gonocerus acuteangulatus, assembly GCA_946811695.1. Taxonomy (NCBI): domain Eukaryota; kingdom Metazoa; phylum Arthropoda; class Insecta; order Hemiptera; family Coreidae; genus Gonocerus; species Gonocerus acuteangulatus. The sequence continues at coordinate 26,928,124 of OX328127.1, forward strand.
TAGAAACTCTTAGCATTTTAGTTTAAATAATCTTGCTATTTTCGTTGGAAAATTGAATTTATTAACTCCAAACTTTCCAAACTGTTTGAATAAAATGTCAATGGAAGGCGGCTCTAAAATGACACAAAGCAATATCGACTTTGAAAGAAAATAGATAAATCCCACTGCTTCATTACTTCATCTAGTTTTCAATGAACGGGATCCAACAACACCTTAATAAATACAAAAACATTCATCTTATACTTTTTATACATTTTAGAAATCTTAAATAACATAAAAGAAATGTCCAAAACTGTTCATGTCTGTTTGTAAAATTATTTTCGTTTAGGAATTCGAATTTCCCAAAAGTAAGCAAAATGTATAATATCTCTTTTGAAATATTTGGAACAATTTTCAAGTAATTCTGTTCCCGGAAACAAATACCCAGGGTTATATCATAGTATTGGGCCAAGTTATAGGCCCTTAATATCTTGCCATGAACCGAATAATACCCTCTCGCTTACTTGTCCATTTCCAACCTGGCAGGTTAAATGACGATGGGATTTATTAAAACATTTCTGGCACTTAGGGTAACAACTCTGGTTTATTAAAACGATCGGTGTTGTATGAACACTATGTACGTCAGAATGGTCAAAAATTAACGAAAACTGGCCAAGTTGGAATTCGATTAATAAGTGAGAGGGTAAGTCTAATAAATGAGGTTAGCTCAGTGGTAGAGCGCTGGACTAATAAGCTGGAGGCCTGAGTTCAAATCCCGAGCAAGCACTAAAGATTTTTTCTTCTAGTGTCTTCGTTCATGGGTTGAATTGGCCTCCCTTACCGTCCCTAGGCCAACCCAGCCTTTAATTAATTAATTAATTAATAATGGGTACCTTGGTTGGTGCTAATGACTCTAATAAATGGCCGAATACAATGATATAACTTCTGTAGGCAAACTGTTTTTGGGAAGGACCTGGAACTAGGCCTCTTTTTTTGGGGGGGGGGGATTGTAAGTTACAATAGGTTTTAAGGCTAACTCAATATTGTAGTAACTATACCTAGGTCTTGTCAAAATGTAGGATTGGGTAAACTGAATGTGGCAAATCTTGAGAAGGCATGAAATAACTTCTTTCTACCGGTTTAATATTTTACCAAATGGCCAATAATGAACAGTGTGCTTGATATCTCGAGGCTTGTGCAGAAGTATTGTTACATGTTAGATTGCTGTGTGTCTGGAGTTACGGAATGTATTTAACATCCGTAAAAACTGTTACTTCTGGTGTCTGAACGGAATTTTCGAATGCTCATTGACCGTAAGAAGACACCTTTGTAAGGAGGAGTTTCATAGCTTCTTTGTCCTTAGAACAAAAGTGCTGTCACGACTTCCTTGAAGGACGGTGCTAGATTTCTATTTGCATAATCTCCAAGAGATGGAATGGCGCTCCTATAGAAACTAAGTTCCAACAGGTGGAATGGCGCTGCTATAAAAGTAGAGCGACACGGACGAAGGTTGGTGCGCCACCCAGTACAAGGTCATCTTGTGGGCGCGTTGTTGTGCTATTTATACAGGAATTAAAAGGCATTATTCAGGGGTTTTACGCCAATTTTCTTAATACATCGATCTTTATACAACGTTTTTCCTCTAGGAAAAACATGTTTTTATTCCCCCTAATGGAAAATAAATAAAACACATTTATTTAAATAAATTTTAAAGATCTTTACTTAATGGCAGTTTTTTTAGGGCTCGTCACCTACAGGTTACAACTCTTTCTGGCCGAGGAAGGTCAGGTGTACATTTAGGCTTCAGGAGGAAACCCTATATAAAATTAGTATAGCCGTAGTCAGACACCTGAAACGAGAGTTTTATGGTTTAGCACGATTCCAGAGAAAGATTTTGTTCTTAAAATAAAACATATTACTGTTTTTCCCCCTACTTTTAATAATTTGTCTACCTCAAAAAAGGGTCACAATCTAATAATATAAACCTTAGCCCATTCAAGACGACGATTTTTTTTTCGAACACGGTCCCCAGGAACAAATTTATTGTCTTCTTTATATTGTTCATTTTTAATAAAAAAACAACAAAAAAAAACACATATTTCCTATGGAAATCATCCAAATCGTAAGCGAATTCTTCGGATAATTTTTATTGCGAGGACCATTTTTATGGATTGAGCACCATACGTGGAATGTAAGGTAAAATGAGAATACAGGTAATTTTTAGATATTTTGGCATACAGTAAAACCAACTTTACAGATTTCATTAGTTCAAGAAAAATCATATTTCGACGATTAGTATAGTCAAAATAACTGATAATTGCACATTACTGTTATTGCACACACGGTGTCTTATAGCCTCGAAAACCAATTGATATCAATCGGTCTCGAATGGGCTAAACATATACTATGGTGACTTAAATTCACTCTATAATTAAACTTTTCTAAAAGAGCAAATAAATAGGATAACTATAATCAGATTATTAAAAAAACTATATCAAATGAAATACGATATTCCGAAACCAAAACAAAAATTATTACTTTTAAAAATTCTATAGCTAGGCTCGGATTGAAAGAGCAGCATAATAACTGATGGGGTATCTTGATCGCGATACTGGCACACAGTTAAGGCTGCACCAACATTGGACACGTATTTCTCCAGATCCAAAATCGGTTACCGGTAGCGGCCAACGTGAGTGCCTTTATTGGTCCCGACGCGAGCCGATCCGAACACGTATCAGCTCGTCAGTAAAGAGAAAATGAGTGATTAATTTAAGAAATACCTAATAAGCATAGAAACCTTCGATTACCTTGTTGGAGGTATGAAGGTTGAGAGGCGAATCAATCTTCCCGAAGTGTATCAGTCCCGAAGAAAAATCGTATTGTATCTATTAATTTGTAACTGTTACACTACGATAAGGGAAGGAGTGTGCCTTCTTATAAGGCCGCTCCTAATGGAACTCCATGAAGTTGCAAGTAACGATGGAACTGGAGCTACAAACCATTTTATGAACTCGTGTCTTTACGATTATATCATTTCACATCATGGTGACCATTACCCCCTGAAGTATTGCCATAAACTTGCGATACAACCTGTATAATCGTGGCTTTGTTTCTCGGTTGAAATGGGTGCAACCGGTTTTGAACTGCCTCGTATAAAAAGAAAAAAAAACAAAATATCACTCACTAACTCTAATTATAATGAATGTTCAGCTTTTATACAGTATTTCGAATTCGGGAAGGAACAGAATATACGCTATCTCGGAGTATATCTGCACACAAGACTAACTTGGCGACACCACATTCACAAAAACTTCACACAACTGTTTATCCTTTAATAAATAGAAAAACTCCCCTAAAAAACACTATTACACAAATCGACAATACTACCGTACGCATACCCAGTCTGGCTTGGTGCCACTTCAAACGTCTTCAAACACTTAAACACAAGGTACTCCGAATAGTGTTTAATGCTCCTTGGTTCGTACACAATATCCAGATTCACAGAGAATTGGAGGTTGATTCATTTTCCATTCATATAGAAAAGCTAATGCGAAAACACCATAAGACTCTTCTAGCTTCCAACAGATCCGTCTTTTATGAACTGGTACAAATTATAATGTCTGGAGTAGTATAAAGACTTTGTCAAGACATTTTATATCTACAAATTAACCTGCAGAATATGTGCAGAATACATTTGTTGTATTGATTTCTTTGTCAAATTCGGCAGAACATAAATGTCATTTAATGCAATTCTTGTTGAACTAAAATAAAACTACACTTTTTTTATTACTCATAATTCTCTTAGTTCTTTGTTTTTATCGTTCTATTTTTTAATATATGTTACGTCAGACGAAAAAATCAAATTACTGAATGGGGAAAAAAATAATGAGTCATCCCTCTGTTTTGTTCTGCTTTATATGAAAAAAAGTATTTTTTTATTAATATATATAATTTGGCTCCGAATATGCAGAGTCTCAGGTCTGTGAGTGCGTAATTCCACATAAAGTTATTCTAAGACACGGCCAGAGAGACAAAACATTCTACGGATTTTTATGAATATACGTCAAGGAGGCGAGCATCATCGACGAAAAACAACTGTTGCTCTACGTTCTATTTCTTAGAATAAAAATCTTCAGACGTCTTAATCAATTGACAACCAGGAAACATTTAAGAAATCAAATTATCAAGACTAGTTTCCAACTATCATACCATTGTTAAGCAACGTAAAATGTGTACTACTGAATTTGCAATAAAACATGTGCTCACGGACTGCATCAGACGGAATGACTTAAACATCCCATGCAATGTGTGGGCTTCTCGCTAAAGGTAGCGCTGCAGTAGGATTTTATGATCTCCTATGAAGTTCATGAAGGAAGGTTAATGAAACTACACTTTTATCTATAAAAATGAATTTTGAGAATATTTATTTAACGTTCCATGCCAAAGGGACGTTGGTTCGATTCCCACTAGGGGTGGTGGCTTTTCTTTAGAAAAAAGAAAAGGCATCAGCCCTATCCTGGCTAGAAAAGGGAGGAAACCTACAGATAATCCGTCCTAAAATTCGTAGTTTATAATAAATGGACGTTAAAATTTAATATATATATATATATATAAAATGCAGGTTGCCGTCTGCTACCCGATCCCTCTGAAGGGCCTTATTTCTGTTTTACCAGTTGATATGTACATAGAGACCATGTTCCGTTGATATTATATCAACCCCGTTGATATCGTCGATACAAATTCAAACTAACGAATATGAAAAAATGCATCTTTCATTGTCCATCTTTAATAATTTCTGCTGGACTTATTTACGGCAAATTCTTCAATCTGACTTCACTCTATTAAAGGGAAAGTATTCCACTATCAAAAGGTCAAATCTGCCGAATATTTGACTGTCCAAAAAAAAGTTATGAATAAATACTTTTCCACTCTGAAAAGTGGTGATTTTCATATTCGTTAGTGTTCTTTTGTATCGACGATATAATATCGAAGGTTCAGACCAAGTCCATGTTTTTTTTTTTTTTTTTTTTTTTTTTTTTTTTTTTTTTTTTTTTTTTTTTTTACGGCGCATCTACTTCTTGGTCATTAGCGCCGACATCCAGGGTGCAGCGAGGAATTTTCCCAGCGAGCCTTGAGATGAGAAAATCCCTGCCGGAGGTGGGAATCGAACCCACCATCTCCCGCTTATGAATCCAGCGCGCTAGCCACTAGACTACGGGAGACCCCCACCAAGTCCATGTTGTCAGAAAATGAGTATTATGCGTTTTAATTACAGGGACGTTGTGTAAATCCTATTGGCCAGTATAAGTCTTAAAAAGATTTGAACTTAAACATTGACATTATTTATGTATAGCCTTCTTCATAAAATAGTTACAACTTAGACTTGGCTTAATTGTGCTATGAAGCTTCGGTGAGCAAGAACTGCTACAAGTGGCGAAATAATGAAGTTAACCCTTTCCGTGCTATAAACGAATATATTCGTTCTCTAAAAAAATGCTCTGAGTGCGAAGCACGAATATATTCGTGCAGCCGGGACATTCCTCAGAGTGCGACATACGAATATATTCGTTTTCATATTCTTTGTATAATCTCTGCTTCCAGAAAACCCAGAGATCTCTTGTATCACGCTGTACAACTAGTCTAGTTACTTAGCTATCCGTTAGATAGCAGAAGAATGGCTTTACGTGTGTTTTTCCCGGTTTTATTGTGAGTGGAAGCTAACTTTACCTCGAGCGGAGTTTCCTACAGAGATGGGCATAATTTTATTTATAAATAAAAATACGAATTTATTCGTACTTTATACATTTGTGAATACGAATATAAATAAATTCGTACTTCATATATTTGTGAATACGAATATAAATAAATTCGTATTCATAAGTGTGAATACGAATTTATTTTTATTCACATATATTAAATATAAAAATACAAATAAAATTTTATTCGCAAATTTTTCTGCGAATAAAAATAAATTCACAGAAAAAATTGTAAATAATCACAAAAAATTTGAATATTTACAAAAAATCAAGTGATTACAAAAAAAATCACATTAAAATATACGAATAAAAATTTATTCACATTATAATTTTTTTTTTTTTTTTTTTTTTTTTTTTTTTTTTTTTTTTTTTTTTACGGCGCATCTACTTCTTGGTCATTAGCGCCGACATCCAGGGTGCAGCGAGGAATTTTCCCAGCGAGCCTTGAGATGAGAAAATCCCTGCCGGAGGTGGGAATCGAACCCACCATCTCCCGCTTATGAATCCAGCGCGCTAGCCACTAGACTACGGGAGACCCCCACCAAGTCCATGTTGTCAGAAAATGAGTATTATGCGTTTTAATTACAGGGACGTTGTGTAAATCCTATTGGCCAGTATAAGTCTTAAAAAGATTTGAACTTAAACATTGACATTATTTATGTATAGCCTTCTTCATAAAATAGTTACAACTTAGACTTGGCTTAATTGTGCTATGAAGCTTCGGTGAGCAAGAACTGCTACAAGTGGCGAAATAATGAAGTTAACCCTTTCCGTGCTATAAACGAATATATTCGTTCTCTAAAAAAATGCTCTGAGTGCGAAGCACGAATATATTCGTGCAGCCGGGACATTCCTCAGAGTGCGACATACGAATATATTCGTTTTCATATTCTTTGTATAATCTCTGCTTCCAGAAAACCCAGAGATCTCTTGTATCACGCTGTACAACTAGTCTAGTTACTTAGCTATCCGTTAGATAGCAGAAGAATGGCTTTACGTGTGTTTTTCCCGGTTTTATTGTGAGTGGAAGCTAACTTTACCTCGAGCGGAGTTTCCTACAGAGATGGGCATAATTTTATTTATAAATAAAAATACGAATTTATTCGTACTTTATACATTTGTGAATACGAATATAAATAAATTCGTACTTCATATATTTGTGAATACGAATATAAATAAATTCGTATTCATAAGTGTGAATACGAATTTATTTTTATTCACATATATTAAATATAAAAATACAAATAAAATTTTATTCGCAAATTTTTCTGCGAATAAAAATAAATTCACAGAAAAAATTGTAAATAATCACAAAAAATTTGAATATTTACAAAAAATCAAGTGATTACAAAAAAAATCACATTAAAATATACGAATAAAAATTTATTCACATTATAATTTGTGAATAAAAATTTATTCACAATAAAATTCGCAAATAAATCATGAATTTATTCGTATTAAGATGATATTACGAAAGTTACTGAAGGTGATTTTTTTTTTTTTTTTTTAAGGCATTTAACGTCTAGGTTATTAGCGCCTAGATTTTTTGTTTACCCCGAGTCCGCCGCGGGACCACCAGCCATGCTGCAGGGACACAGTTTGTCATCTGTACCTCCAAAAAAAAAAAAAAAAAAAAAAAAAAAAAAAAAAAAAAAAAAAAAAAAAAAATCACCTTCAATAACTTTTGTAATATCATCTTAATACGAGGAAATTCATAATTTATTTGCGAATTTTATTGTGAATAAATTTTTATTCACAAATTATAATGTGAATAAATTTTTATTCGTATATTTTAATGTGATTTTTTTTGTAATCGCTTGATTTTTTGTAAATATTCAAATTTTTTGTGATTATTTACAATTTTTTCTGTGAATTTATTTTTATTCGCAGAAAAATTTGCGAATAAAATTTTATTTGTATTTTTATATTTAATATATGTGAATAAAAATAAATTCGTATTCACACTTATGAATACGAATTTATTTATATTCGTATTCACAAATATATGAAGTACGAATTTATTTATATTCGTATTCACAAATGTATAAAGTACGAATAAATTCGTATTTTTATTTATAAATAAAATTATGCCCATCTCTGGTTTCCTAGACCACCTGAAAGGTCCATTACCACCAATTCAGACTGTACCAAGGCGGCTACCTGCAGGGGTTGGTTTGTTATTTCTACTGTTTGCAGACACTTTACTAAAATTTGCTAAACCTTTTCCCACCTTTAGGCTAAATTAGGGGTGGGGAAATATGACCCTAACAAATATTTCTCAGTACTAGTTTTGGTTTATTATTTATTTTTATATTTATATGTTTATTATTAATATTTTTGTTATATACCTACTATTTATTTCTAATTCATTACTTTATTATTATATTACTATTTACTAATTAATAGTAATTAATATACTACTTATTTTTTTTATTATTATTTTTTTACGGCGCATCTACATGTAGGTCATTAGCGCCTATACTACTTATTATAAATAAATTTGTTTTTAAAATAAATACAAAACACAAATTTTAAAAAAGTGTTGTTTTTTTCCAGCAAGTAATTATTGGACGTAACCAGTTTTATGAGTTGCATATAAAAATAAAATGATTAGTTTTTAGTAAAAAAAGACCCAGTTATTTACTAAATAATTACTTATTGTACATAACTGTACAGATTGTAAATTATCAATAAAGATCAATCAATATTTTAAAAAAATTACTAAATAAATTGAAGAATCATAACAATGATATAAATCATAAAATGGGTAAAATGAAGAGAAGAGAAAGTGTTTTCATGAATATTTTGATAAAAGGGTGCATTCATACTAACAAGGCTAATAGTGCTAAATTTAAAACTAAAATATTTCGGAAACAATTGAAATATTATTTTAGAAACTGTTTATTTATTAATTTTAATAAGAAACTTGTTATAATAATTGAAAAGGTCACACTAAAGTACACACAATTAATGAAATTAGCATCTTAAATTACAACAAAACAAGCAATTTTGCATGTCCCCTGTTATATATCTACGTAATAAGAGCGACCCAAGGCGGGAGCTCTGACTGAGTATAGTCTTGTTCCAAACCAAAGTCGCACGCGGAGGGTGGAAAATAGGCTAGCACTGGGGGTAGCATCAGCTCTCAAAGCTCGTAGCACCCGGCGGTCGGTCCCTCTCAGATCCGCTAGCATTCTAAGGGTTAAGCACTGAAAGGAGCCATTTTAGTAGAACTCTTCAATGCCATAACAACACAAAATGCCAAAAATTGTCTTGGTCTACTTGTGCTATGAACCCTCCATATGTGACTTAATATTATTTTTAAAAAAAATATATATTAAAAAAATAAAAATAAGAAATGAAAAGTGTTTTAGCCTGCCATTGACTGCTTCGAAGCCCAGAATAATAAAATGGTAACGGAAACTTTTTAAAGAAACAAATAAAGAAAGTGTATTAGACGAAAAGAGAAGCGGTAGAGGCTCAGCTATTTTAATACTGTCCTTTGGAACCAGGAGGGTAAACGTGCTCCGCTCCGGGCATCTAAGGTCTTTCCGGTTGCCTTCTCGAAAGGGTTAACTGGAGAGTTCATGAGGGGTCCCCATGATGAGACACATGTATAAATTAGAAAGTTTTTCTGAACCAAAAAAAAAAAAAAACTCGCTAAAAGAATGGTTATTATTGTTGGTCCGCCCTACGATATTTTTTTAATTTTTGTTTTGTTCAAAGGCGTATCAACAATTAGGCTATTAACGCTCGGCTATCAACAGGTTGCCACCCCCTTACATTCAGGTACTTGCCACGCCCGACGTTGATCAACGGGAACCGGAGCATTCATCCTGGCTGTGGCAGGGTATTTATGCTTCTACTTGCAGGCAGACATCATAACTTTTCCTTGCATCCCTATAAGACCAGAGTAAGGTCCTTCATCTTGCCCCGACACTGAACACCCCTCCATCGAGGACAGGCATATTGAATGTCTCTCAGAGTTGTGCAAGGTTCTGTGCGTGGGAGTGCCTTACTCCCACTCCATCTAGTGACCTACAGCTTTCTTCCTGAAGGATACATAAAATTATTATAGAACCAGTATATAGAAGCAGTAAGTTATTACAGAACCAGTAAGTCTTAAATGGCGTTCTATAAACCCCTGGACTAAGGCAATAAATATTTTTACTAGATTTTATATTATATTGCAATAGTGTTTTATGACTTCATCAATTTTGACCTTTGACAACAGCGCTGTTTCAACACAAACTTTATGAGCCTTCGTACTAATGAGTTCTAGTTTTAACGGCCTTATAAGTGCCGAGCTTATGATATCGATCCATTTGAATCTGTTCATATATATATATATAATGTGTGTGTGTGTGTGTCTGCTCGCTCTGTAGCAGCCTTAAAAATGTTCTTATTTTGCTGAAATGAGGTACTAAAATACTTTGTCTGATTCGAAAGGCGAAGTTCGTTAACCAGCAGAGGCCGACTACCAGAACAATATTTTTGGAAGCCTTTCGCTTGAAATCGTAGCACTTACGTTTTAGCTTTAATGTGCTTGCTTGTACAATTTAAAATAGGTACATTTCTAACGTAGATAGACGGTTGAAACCGTTTGCAGCCCCTTCTTATATACGCACATGACAACCCGTGAGTTTATTTTACCATCTCATGAAATGTTGTCTGGGCTACTAGTAACCTCTAGACTGTTGTCTTCCGTCTACTCTTCCAGGGAGGTAGCTGCTCCAACCCCAAGGAGATTATAGTCATTTAAGATCTTGAGCAGTGACGTCAGTGATATCTCATATTTGAGAAGTCAATGAACAATTTATTTTATAGTCAAAATTCCATTAATCAAAATTGTATTATGAAACAAGAATTTAATTTATTACAAATGAAGATTTTATATATATATATATATATATATATATATATATATATATATATATATATATATATATATATTGCTTATGAACACACGTTGTTAACTCCTTCCACTCTACTTAACAATTAATATATATTAATATATATCACTTAAATATATTTAAGTGAAAACTAAACTTAACAAAGCCATTGCAGGTCAAATATTAAAATCTTCTAGGTGAGCTTTATAAGTCACGTCAAATATTAGCAATTTTTTTCCCCCTTTTAACTTTTTATTTATGCCATCTGGATTTGATATATAACGTAGAAGATATTATCCAAGTGGAATTCTCCTCCTGAAATAGCCAGGTTGTGGATGACTTGAAGGTCTCCTGGTGGACAGGAGCGACTTGCAGCCCTGATCGGACTGGAATGCCTTCGAATAGGGCGTGGATTGAGTATGGAAATCATTCCCATACAGGAGGGTGGGGCATTTAGAAGATTTCGTAATCACGTCCCTCAGGGGTGTGTATTCTATCAAACCGAAAGTAACATTCATTCCTTCAAAAAATTTCATAAAAAAATTAAAAAGGATGCAGATAGTTAGCATTTAAGGTGATACGAAGTAGAGGAATTTTTGGGATTCGGCTAACAGGGAACGTTAAATGTTTGGAAATCTGTATTTTTGTTTTAAATCTATAATTTATAGAAGACAATTATCAAAGCAATAATATTATATTATTATAAAACAATTCTCATCTATATGTGCATATTAAGTAAACATTTTTGTTTTGAGCAATTAAACATTATATACATGGAAGGGGGAGAATTATACATTTGTTAAGTGTGTGTTATAGTTAGAGCTTAAATTAGAGGTAGATTAATACAGATTTAAAACTTAAATGGGTAACTTAGAAACAGATATAAAAATAATAAGTACAGGATGAAAATAGGCATACCGATGAGAAGAAGAACTATGTATTACGGACGTGTAATACAAATATTAGTCAGAGAAAAAGAAATCAACACAGGACCCAAGGAAAGATGATTTCGTTTACTTTTTACTATTATACTGTTTTCATTATTCCCTTCTGTAATTTTGTATATTTATTTTTTAGCTGAAGTAGTCTGCCAAAGAACATGCCGAAACGTCCAAAGTATAGATTTTTCTGAAAATATGACATCTTCTCTTAAGCAGGCCATTCACGTTCCGATTGGCAGTCCATGTGGTTCAACTTCCGAAGTTGGATCCGATGTCGGATCGTGAATGGGCTTGTTGGAAGTCTAGTTGGACGAGTCGGAACGTTTAGTGGGACGACTCGAAGGTCCGACATCCGACTGGCGACGGAGTTGGAGCGTGAGTGGCGGCGTCGGATCAAATCGTCCAACTGACCTGAGTCAGTGCTTGACCTTCGGTCTGCCCTCGAAACATTTTTCGGCTCGTGAGCGACGTGCACAGACGTGAGCGTCTGGAACAGACTAGTACTAAAGTTGGATCACAAGTTGGAGAGCAAGTCGGAGCGTGAGTGGAGTTGACTATCCAACTAATAGTCCTACTAAAAATAGGGACGTCAATGGCCTGCTTTAGCCTAATCCCAACTATTCCTTGACTTCTAATAAACTCTTCAGACATTTTATTCAGGCGCATTGATATTTTCTACTCAATATAAAAAGTATTTCTTAATAATCAATTTTGACACATTCAGAAAAACTGCTGCTGATGTTGTTCATTCTTTTCAAGTATGCAAAATGTTTTCTCTGATTTTTTAGGTAAGTAAGTCATGATCTCACGGACTTTTCGGCTGTAGAAATTTGTATTCTGCAGAATAAAACCCAGATGTAGAACCCAAAATGTATTTTATGATCATCCACGAAATAAGATTATTTCTCATTAGATTTTTACCGAGACTACTTGTATGTTTCAGTTCTACTGTTGGGGGTTTCCCTCCTATCTGGCGTACTCTGCCAGGACAAACAGCTGGAAGTGATGTACCAATGGCCCGTCCTGAACTTCGCCACACCGCCAGGATACCCTTCTGACAGCGACTTCAGCCCGGAGAGATCGCTCTTCAACAGCATCGAGGTCGGATGGGACAGGATATATCTCTCCACTCCGAGGATATGGAAGGGGAATCCTGCTTCTTTGGTGTATGTCGACAGGAACAAGGCTACAGGACCATCGCCACCTCTACAGGTGAATTTCATCAAAATATTTTGACGTTTTATGGTGTAAATTGGTGAATGAACTTGAAGCAGTGGTCCGCTAGATACTAAAACAACCTCATAAGCGGGTTTCCTCACTACGGGACAACATCCTGACACACACAATCCTTTGTCTTATCATGCAATAATATATAAACACAAGTTTCATTTTGACAATGTCAAGGCCACAGAGAAAAAAAATAATATGAATAAATCCAAGATTGAATGAAATATAAACATAATATTTATTTGATTTTTCAACGCATGCTACATTGGCGATTTGCTCTGTGGAACAAGCAGGGTGTAAAAAACATTAAAGTCCTTTCAAAGTAAAGAAAATAAAATTTAAAATTGCAACTAAAAAAAAAAACAGAAAGAAAGTTTTTTTTTTTTTTTGTTTTTTTTGTATATATATTTCTTTATTGATTATTACATCCTTTAAATAAATACATCTGGTAATATGTTGAATGATACAATATGAGGGTTCTGTGCTCAAGGCCTCCCAACTTCATCCTCGATTAACGTCAGAAAGACGCTCAGATGACGATGAGAGGGGCCTACACAAGCTCCCTTCTGCTCCGACCAGTGGCCCAGTGAGCCAAAGAAATTGTCGCACTTGAACAAAGAGAAAGCCATTGCTAACATTTCACTTGGTCACTGCAGCAGATCTCCGGGCCACTGTATTCTGATTCGCCTTGGTGAAGAGAGTTTTTGATGAGTGGAAAGTTTAGGGTGGAAACGTTGGAATCTGGATAAAACAAGGTCTTTAACGAGTGGGATACTGAGGTCTTTATGGAGGTTGAGGTTGGAAACGTAGAAGGGAGAGAAAGAAAGTAGTGAATAAAAACAATAACAAAACATCTAAATAACATAAATATAACTGAGTTCGCAATCTTTAGTAATTGGAACATTAATGTCAAAGATGTGACTAACTTCTTTCGGTATCAATGACTGCTGAATATGATTAGTCGACTAAAATCAGCTGACTGGTTAACGCCATTGATTCAGTCTTAACGTGGACCTGGTTGCGGAAATTTTACTTTCCCACTTATGCTGTAAATAGTTTTAAAGAATGCCTGTGGATAAGCAATAAAGGTATAAAACTAATAAAGCGCTGATTAAAAAAATCACATTTATAAATTCACGTGTTTTTTAAACTTACAGCAGCTATGAAATTTTGTTCTTATAAAACATACAGTTTATACATGAACCGCATCGAAAATTTAACCCACATAAAAGCATACCATAGACCAATATTGCAGCGAAGTTCTAATTATAAGGCTCTTGCTTAATTAAATGAGGTTTTTTTTTTTTTTTTTTTTTTTATTGAATATTTACAATCTGTATACATATGTTTACATATAATACAATAAGTAAATATGTATCTCATAAACTAGCACAAGGAAGAATAGAGGGAGAAGGCAGCCATTGCTGACACTCCCTGAGGAATTATAAATATTTTATTTAAGTATTACAGCTGGTCTCTAGGCCACTTTCTTTTCAAGCGTCTCGGAGGATTGGAAGGGATCGCATCTGTGGAAAGGGATTGGGCAAGGGGATTTGGATGAAAGGATAGCTTGGAATGAAAAGTGGAGAAGAGGGTTTTAGCTAATTCAGCGACAAAGGGAATTTCGAGGTCTCGGTGGATGATACTATTGTTGACGTAGAAGGGAGCATTAAGGATCCGGCGAAGGACTTTGGACTGGAAGGTTTGGATTCGGTTTATGTTAGAAGGTTTTGCTGTACCCCATAGTTCAATGCCGTATGTCCAAATCGGTTTAATAATAGTTTTGTAGGTTGTTAGTTTGTTTTCAGTACTGAGTTTTGATTTGGGACCTATTAGTCGTCTAAGTAGGCCGTAGCGTCTGTTTAGTTCTTGTCGTTTTGTTTTTGTGTGTGTGTTCCAAGTAAGTCTCTTGTCGAGGTGGAAGCCTAGGTATCGAACAACATCGGATTTGGGAATGAGGGATTCGTTAAGGGTAACAGATGGGCACTCACTACGCCGCAGTGTGAATGTGACGTGCTTACATTTTTCGGCGTTAATTAAATGAGGCTAGATGAAATAGACCCAGTAGATGAGGTAATGTCGCCTTGAAGTAAAAAGTCCGACTCGCAGGAACTGCATCATCTTAGCGCGGTTCCGTTCAAATCCCTAGTATAATTTGAAAAGCATAGAAAAGAAATAAACTTTATATATATATCTCGTGAAAATTGTCAAAATCCTCTCGAACATCTCGAATAAAAGTGATATTAAGGCGTCAGGGACACCGACAGTAGCTAACTTTTACACAGATGCGGAAATTACACAATCCGGCTCTCAATCTAAAGCAAACCTCTATAAATCAATACAAAATATGCCTAATAAAGCCTTTTCTAGTGGATACAGAAGGATCAAGAAGAAGTACTCAAGATTGAGTAGAATACCCTGCCTAATATAGCCTATATAGAATAATATGCCGAATAAAGCCTATCTAGTAGATACAGAAGGACAAATAACAAGTCAATATATAGAATAATATACCTAATTAAGTCTATGGAGTAGATACAAATGGACCAAAAACAAGTCTTGAGGAAACTTGTTTTTTCTTCTAATGAAATATATTTTATCAATATTTAGTATATAACCTGTGTTGAAAACTATTGATTGCTAATTGATGAATCGGGTTACAACTAACTAGTCTTTATGTTAAGTAAGTTATTAAGTTGCTCTCTCAAACCTTATAAGCGGGGTTCCTCCCTATGAAGGGAGGGAGGAACCGCACTAAAAACGACAAAAACGTGGCCAAAGAATGTACTCAAAAAGGTAGCAAAACAGATCAACATACCTGAGAAGAATCCAGCTCAGGAATTTCGATGAAAAAAGAAAATGGCACCACTGCGAACATCGCTATTACTACCAATGCAACGATCCATAAAACTTTATTGGTGATTGGCACAGAAACATTCAAACAAAAATTAGGTGGGATGTGTTTTAACCATTGGTTAAGAATATCAACAAAAAAAAATACGTTCTTGATTTATTTTAGTACCAAACAATTTACGAATATTTTGTTAACAATCATGAAATCTAGGTAAGTCGAAAATAATCATTCGAAAGCTCAAAAGAGAAAAAATAAAAATATTTTTGTATTAGTTCAAAACAATATGTGATTCCACACACGTTGACTTTAGGCGTCAGGCTGTAGGTTCTCAAAGAAGACAGAGCCAGTTTATCGTCCTATCTTCGGGTAAGTTCTTCGATGTAAAAAGCGACTGGGTCAACTACCAGCTATGGATGGAGCAAGGTGTTTCGAACGAAGCAGGGGGCGTAGGCTACAATCCTCAAGACTTTCTGCAGTAAAGTCTGATGTATGCGCAAAAAGGAGCAAAGTTTTGAGACATTCAGAGTATTTATCAGTTTCATTTTCAAATTCTTTTATTATATTTTAATTTTAAATTTATAGGAGTTGGAGAAGCAACTTACATTCGTCTATAGTCGGTTAAAGTCGGACATACTCTGGTGTAAGACTCATTAGAAGCTTTCTACTGCAAACATCTCTCTTGTCTTTGTATTTCACCCCTGCATGTTCCTAGGGACTCAGCAATCTCTGTTTACATTTATATATATATATATATATATATGTGTGTGTGTGTGTGTGTATGTGTGTGTGTGTGTGTGTGTGTGTGTGTGTTGAAAGACCAGAATCACCCATCTCCCCTCAGGCTGTACATCTACAATTAGAAACCTAATAATGTTAGGTCTATCCTCAAAAGCTTTTTCCAAATAACTATTTATACTAATTAAATATTTTTGCCTCCGATATGATTAAAAAAAAATATAACTATTTAGACATGATGCCAAACCAATGAGGACCATGTGTTTTATATCTGTCTATTAGAACTTGGGGTGTACTCCTGAACAAAATTAAATAAAAATGAATAACAGTGTCTGCTCTTCATACAAAACTATTCATGTTTATTTTGTATTTTATTTAAATTTTAATGTCCACATATAAGAGACAAAGATTATTATGATGGGTTTTCTATAGGTTACTGAAATTATCTAGACAGGATAGGGCTGATGCCATTTCATTGATGGAAAGAAAAGCCACCAACCCTAGTGGGAATCGAACCCTTGACCTTAGGCACGGAGTGCTCACAGTTAAGCACTCATAGCCGCCCTCCAAGGGTTATTTTAAGCAAATTCTTTAGAAATCCAGCGTGCAAAATGCAGCTCTTGCGTGGCGGACTATTTTATTTAGAAATAATGAGCGATATCTTCAATTCAGCGAGGAACGGGACTTGATCAAAAAGAATCTTTCAGTTGTAAATAAGGTGTAGACTCACCACATTACAGGCAGCCCAATGATCTTGATACAAACTCTATGTATATTTGTGTGTGTGTGTGTGTGTGTGTGTGTGTGTGTGTGTGTGTTGAAAGACCAGAATCACCCATCTCCCCTCATATCTGATAATTAAAAAAAACAAAAAACTAACACTTTTAGCGCGTTTCCTCCCTACCTCCGAAGGGAGGAACCCCGCTTATGACGTCGAAACAATCCGGACATGCCGATGACAAATTTTCATGTTTCAGACCGCATAGGTCGCGAAAATACCAGTGGTTCAAATTTATACAGATACAAGCTGTTCCCCATGCCATGCTACACCTTCTTTATACAGATACTAGCTGTTCCCCATGCCATGCTACACCTACTTTATATAGATACTAGCTGTTCCCCATGCCATGCTACACCTACTTTATATAGATACTAGCTGTTCCCCATGCCATGCTACACCTACTTTACATAGATACTAGCTGTTCCCCATGCCATGCTACACCTACTTTATACAGATACTAGCTGTTCCCCATGCCATGCTACACCTACTTTATATAGATACTAGCTGTTCCCCATGCCATGCTACACCTACTTTATATAGATACTAGCTGTTCCCCATGCCATGCTACACCTACTTTACAAAACTATTCATGTTTATTTTGTATTTTATTTAAATTTTAATGTCCACATATAAGAGACAAAGATTATTATGATGGGTTTTCTATAGGTTACTGAAATTATCTAGACAGGATAGGGCTGATGCCATTTCATTGATGGAAAGAAAAGCCACCAACCCTAGTGGGAATCGAACCCTTGACCTTAGGCACGGAGTGCTCACAGTTAAGCACTCATAGCCGCCCTCCAAGGGTTATTTTAAGCAAATTCTTTAGAAATCCAGCGTGCAAAATGCAGCTCTTGCGTGGCGGACTATTTTATTTAGAAATAATGAGCGATATCTTCAATTCAGCGAGGAACGGGACTTGATCAAAAAGAATCTTTCAGTTGTAAATAAGGTGTAGACTCACCACATTACAGGCAGCCCAATGATCTTGATACAAACTCTATGTATATTTGTGTGTGTGTGTGTGTGTGTGTGTGTGTGTGTGTGTGTGTGTGTGTGTGTGTGTGTGTGTGTGTGTGTGTGTGTGTGTATATATATATATATATATATATATATATATATATATATATATATATATATATATGTATATATATACGTATAACTGTCAGTGAATTATGTTTCTTCTCTCTCTAAAATAAAAATTTGATTTTCAGGCTTATCCCAGCTGGGAATGGCATGAGGATGCAGTCCGAGGGAATGTGACCAACTGCAGTGGGATGATCTCTGTGTTCCGATCAAGGATTGACCGATGCAACAGACTGTGGGTCCTGGATTCAGGAGTTGTAGATTCACTGGTCGCCTTCAGTGTTGTCTGTCCGCCAAAGATACTCATCTTCGATCTCAGCACTGATCAGCTGGTAAACTAATTTGGAATATTTTTAATTAAGTTAAAAAATATTTAGACAAGTATTTTCTTCTTTCTTTCATAGAGTGTTCCAATGAGAAAGGTTCCCATTTCATAGCCTTACAGTCACAAATATATCTGTGAATGATATACATAAAGACATACAAACATATGAGGTGTTCGCTGAAAAAAGGTACATAGTGAGTCAAAAAATGAGTTTTGACTTAACGATGATTTTGGACACTTGAAAGCATGTTTTTTCACGTCAACTTTTTCAAACTTGCAAGTAAAAAAAAAATGTGTGCCCCTTTATTTTTTAATCGTTCGTTCAGAACCACTCGCTGGAAAAAAGGTTCATAATGACTGATTTTAAAAATACACTACAATTTACAACAGAAAACATATTTTTTTCATTAGTTTCTTCTACTTTACATTGAAAAGAGGCTTCAGAGGGTCTGAATCCAAAATCAGGATAACTTTTTTTTTGTGCATGTAATCATAATTTAGTGAAAAAAAAATCAACAAAGATGTTTCAAAAAGTATTGTATTCTTCAAAAAACAATGATCAAGTTTTCCTTTATGGCAAAAACCCTGAAAAAGTAATGATAAAAAATTATAGGCTTTGTCTAACTTTAACAAAATTTTAAAAAAAACATAATAAATTCTTTAAACACAATACGTTTTCCTGAAGAAAAAACAAATTATTGCAAACTAAAGTCACAAATCACATTTTGTTTTTTTTTTTCCCCCGAGTTTGAATTTCCTTCTCTCATTCGCTTTGGCTGTACTACAGATGTGGATACCGTGACCAATGATATCAAGGCCGTACATCCCACGGAAGGAGTGTACAGAGAAATAATACACTGTGAAACTTTAAACTCTTTTTTCCCGAAAACTGGTTTTCGTAGACTCTGTACCTTTTTTTCGGCGAACACCACATATTTAGATATTATTTTGCTTATTTAGTGCTTTGGCGTATATAAGGGGGGGACTAAGGGGGCTGCAGCCCCCCTGAAATCGGTAAATATGTGTCATAAAAACCTTAAAAATAAATTAAATAAGATCACTTAGATCAGACTTTTTTTTTTTTTTTTTTTGGCGTAAGAGCGCTTTAATTGCCTAACTACTCCAAGATCTAGATTGTTAGTATTTCATACCCCCCAAATGCTCTTAAATAAATACAAATAAGTATATAAATTAGAAAATAAAGAGATAAAAATATGAAAGTAAATAAACTGAAATACATTAAATGTTTACAAATTAAATTTGGATGTAGGTATATATTAATGTTTTTAAGATGTTGAATAAAACTAAATTTACCCTCTCAAACATATTTCTAATTCGAAATTTGTGCTTCTCAGAACTGTATGTTTCTAAGGATTAAAAATAATTTGTTAACTTGTTCTATGTATTATTTACAATTTGGTTAGCCTATTTTATTTTGTATTAACTGAACATTATCTTTAGGTAAGAGCTATAACACTGCCCAGAGACGTAACAAGGCCAAACACTCTCCTCTCGAACATGGTTATTGACGATCAGAACTCCAACATGGTAAATGGCGGATTTGCTTCTTGTGATGATGTGTTTGTCTACATGAGCGACACTACGAACCCCGGAATCGTGGTCTATGACTCCAGCAGAGATGCTGCTTGGAGGCTCCAGCACCCCTACATGTTCCCGGATCCCAACTTCGGCAACTATAAGGTAACTTGGATCATAGAACGATGTGACGTTCTCAATTTTATGTTCAAACATTTCTGTATTTGTTGCTTGGGTGCCTATAATTTAGGAAACAAGAATGTTGGGTTTTATTTTGAATAATGTAGCTCCAATCATTCCTTTAAATTGGAATCTGCAGGTAAGCTAATACAGATTATTTTTGATCAACTAAAACGATTTTTTGTTTTACTTAGTAAGTCAAAGATGTGTTACCCAAATCTTTACAATTTTTTTTTTATTACTAATTGTGGGTTGCAGTTGAGCTAATTGTTTTTTTTTTTGTTTTTTTTGTTTTTTTTTTTTTTTTGTTTTTTTTCAAAGTTCTTTGATTTTTATGTAATTTAAATATGTTTTCCATTTAATAATGTGATAATTGAAGGAGTTCTTTGTTATATTTAAACAATGTTAGTTGAATTTACTTCATTTTTCTTAAAGTCAGCATTTTCATTTGCTTTAGCTTGATTCTTTTTATCTAGAATAGTGTTCTCCATTTCAGATTTGCCCTTTTTTCCTTTTTAAAACGTTTTCTTTTTTGTCGTTAAACCTCCCCGTTGTGATGGTGTAGATTTTATCCCACCGCTGCCACCAAAATGTGATGGAGATTCGGGGGCTCTGAATGAAAGGCAGCTTGTAAGTGGTAGCGTGTCTTGATAGGACAACTGGCCTGGACGGGATGAGTGATAGAGAAGAGTGGGGAGTGTCGAGCTTGGAGTCTAGTCGAGAGTAGATGAGAGTGAGAGTGAGATGGGGCTAGGATTTAGCCCGGCCTAAATAGGCAGGTAGGATTGAGGAATCGTGGGAATTATAGAGCAATGCAGGTCTCTAGCTGCTGATGTTCAATATTGCTGAATAGTGTCTGGGTTCCTTCCTTTCCCATGCATTTCCTCACACCATCATCCTGGATTTTTCAATGTTGACACAGCTGAGATCAGTGGAATATTAGCCAGTTAAAAAAAAATATGTTTCAAATGTGACTAATAAAATAACTTTGGTTGAAAGCTCCTGATGAGGTGGCAGGTAGACCGTGAAACATGTAGAGTATTCATAAACATTATGGTGCAGATATGTTTTTGTTTTATTAATTACTGGCCTTCCATCATCTTGAAAATAAAATACGCTCAGCATTTTGATCATGTAGAACTCGTCCTCTGAAAATTCAAAGATTCTTTTAACTTTTAGGAATAAAAGTTATTATAAACAATAATACAAAATAGAAGAAAATCTTAGTCACTGACTTGAAAATGTCATATGGCTAGGAGTCATGGAATTTTGTGTCACATGTGATGCAAAAATGTAACGGAAGTGATGTCATGGGACCAGAAATTGCTTTTGGCTGGATATTAGCTTTCATAATTTGGCAGGAATTAGTTTTTAAACTTTGCGTATGTTACAGACGAGCCTGGTTATTTTTAATGTACAATTTATTACAAGACATGAATTAACGAGTTTTAATTTACTTCCAAAATGGCTCAGTCAAGATCAAAATAATATTCCCTTAGGGGAGGAATATTTTGGATAATTATTTTGCTTTTAGCAACTATAATTTCAATGATGCATTATTTTCAAATATTTCTTTTATACCTTTTGTAATTAAAGCATATCTGAAAATTCAACAATTCTTTCAAATTTTGTGAATATAATTTATTTAAAAAAATGTTAGTTATATAAGTAATATAAAACAATGACTCAAAATAGAGCAAAGTAATTTTTTGTCACTTTATTTTCAAATAACTCTATTGTGCTCTTTGTGGTTGTAGTATAATATGATTGTTTTGACCCAAGGTGGAAGGAGAATCTTTCACGCTGATGGATGGAATCTTGGGGATGACCCTTTCTCAAGGACCTGGTTACCAGAATCGCCTCTTCTTCCAGCCTTTTGCGTCCGATAGGCTCCTTTCCATTCCAGTCGAAGCTCTCCGAAGGGGGCCAAACCCTGGAGACGATTCAGAACTTCCTGTTAGTATAGCAGGAACCAAGTCTTCCCAGGCCGCAGGACTGGCTACGGACAGTGATGGTTCCCTCATATTT
This sequence comes from Gonocerus acuteangulatus, assembly GCA_946811695.1. NCBI lineage: Eukaryota > Metazoa > Arthropoda > Insecta > Hemiptera > Coreidae > Gonocerus > Gonocerus acuteangulatus. Next base: position 26,950,444 of record OX328127.1, read on the forward strand.
AGCCCCATAACAGAAACAGCAATAGCAGCATGGCTTCCTGGCACGTCTGATTACAGGTAATAACAGGAATAATAAACTAAAACTTGATTTAATTGTTTTAAAAAGTAGCTTTCTTACATCATGTCATCCTCCTTAGAGGTGAAATAGCACCATAGATTTAGGTATAAACGTTTTATTCAATGAAGAAACAAATAGTTACTATTATTATTAGGGCCCCAGCATGGAAACATCAATGGTTCACAGTACTTTCAGTTTTGGGGTCTTCCCGGTTTTTACCATTGTACGAACGTCCTGTTTAGGCAGATGTGTGTGTAATACCTCAAAACTTTCAAAAATTAAAGATAAAATAATTATTCAATTGAAACTTACTGTTTCAGGAATTCCTGTGAATTGATAAAAGAATTATCACAAATCTTCAAAATTCTATTTATGAAATTACATATCAGTAATTCCAACTCAAATTCAAAATTTGTAAGTTTCTGATAAGAAAAAATGGAAGAGCGGTTACTATTATTGATTTTGTCACAATTTGTAATTAATATAATGAAATTTATTCCAGCAGTGGACAATGTACCTCCTACTCTTATTACCTGGCCATCTATATTGTAGTATTGAATGTTTTGCATTCTAATTGAATAAATTTTGAGACGTTATTACTCAAGTCGGTGTTCCTTATATTTTTGTGAAATTCCAATGAAAGGTATAAATATATAACCATTGACATTATGGTTGATTTGTGCACCTCCGTTAAACTGGGGCTTCATGTGTCTTTCATTAAATTAATCATCAGCCAAGAAGCCTCATTCAACATTTTGTACATCATTAACGTAATCAGAAATGTAGTGACTTCCATACAGATCATTTCTTCCTTTCTTCATAGTCCAGATGAAGGCTAGAAACTCTGGACAAAACATAGGAAAATATAATTCATTTGTATATAAAAAAACTCATGACTGAAAACCAAAAATGTCCACCTTCTCATTTAAAGTGCACAGTGTTGAGCTTCCCAATGTGGTGAGTTTGTAATATTCTCACCAAAAAACGGAAAACTAATGACATATATTTTTGTCCAGGCTTGTAGCATACAATCCAGAACTACTGCAGATGGTGCTAGACTTCAGGCTGGCAGACAAAGATAACGGAAACATTTGGCTGGTAAGCACTCGGATGCAGAAGATCTTCAGAAGAACTTTGAATCCACGAGAGATCAACATGCGAATTTTGAGGCTCGTACCAACATCGTTTCTCCCGGCTCATAACAACACACTCCTATACTACTAGCCAGCGGACCTCAAATACTGGTTTTCATAAGATATTTACCTGAAAATTGTTGAGCCTGAAGGAACAATATCGTTTCTCAAAGTACAACAATTTTCAGTAAAATAATGGCTCTGAAAGAACTCTAATAAGAAAAAAAAAAGTTGGTTCTATCAGGACAATGATCATTGAAAAAATCTTGGTTCTGACAGAGCAATTTCTTCAAGAAAATAATGCTTCTGATAGAATTTCATTAACAAGAAAACTTTGTTTCTATCAAGGTAATGTTTATCAAAAAAATATTGGTTCTGGCAGGTCAATGTATTCAGGAATATAATGGTTCTGAAAGTATTTCACTAACCAGAAAAAAAAAAATTTCTATCAGAACAATGTTTATCAGTAAAAAATTGGTTCTGGCAAATCAATAGTTACCAGAATAATAATTGTTCTGACAGAACAATATTTGCCATTAGTATATTTTGATCTTTTTGTCAATTATTATTTTTTACCACAATGTATTATAGTTACCATACATATAGGTAGGAAAATTATTATTATTATTTTTCCAATAAATGTAAAATCAAAAGAGCAATTAATCAAATAATGTGTATATAAAATATGGTGAAGCAAGTACGATGTTTTTGTTATTTTAGCAATAAATTAAATAAATGAGGCGATGATTTTCAAAATTATGTCATCAAATTAATTTATTTTTTAAAAACTTTTTTTTTCTCACACAGCAAAAACTTATTTTGGAAATTCATTAAATCTCATCAAAAATAAGGAAATTAATGTTAGTGGAACATCATAAATATTAATTTCCTAAAGGAATTATTCTAGCTTAGACATTTTTTTGTAGAAAATTTGTACGATTTGGATTTATCCTGTTTTGAAAGTCGGCGCCTCAAATATCTGTTATTTAATTAAATTTTCAAGATGACAAAATAAAATAAGCATATCTATGTTTCAATGATTTAGCAATTGAAGGTTGTTATACTAATAAACAAAAAGAAATTTACAATGAAAATATCAGTGAAATTTTAAAGTTAAAGTTTTTTGTTTTTTTGTAATTAAATATTATCCTGGCTCCGTCCACATTATATTCATAATTTTATTCTCATGTGATGCTGTGTTATTAAGTGTACTATTAAATTTTATTGTCATATATGGGTAGAATAGGTTTCCCTTCTAGGATATAAATATATTACGCCTGGTAGATAGACTGTCTTTGTGAAGCTTCGGCTTCACCAGATGAAGTGACTAGCCATGCTGAAATGTGAAGCCCAGTTGTTCAACTGTAAGACAAGAGGAACTGGCTTCAGCTGCCTGGCGAGTTGATGTTTCTCAAACAAAAACGCTTGAAAATTAAGTCACTGATTGTGTATACCGTCCTTTGTATTATATAATACTGATTCAGCAAATCGTTATTTATTTTTTTGGTATTCTTTTCATGGGCATATATAGAAAATAATTTTGGGAGGGGCTGGGAAAATTTCAGGGGGGGGGGCTGAGACCATTTCCGGAGCATGGAATACTAAAAAGTTAGAGCCTGGAATAGTTTTAAACGACTAAAACGCTATTACACATAAAATAAAAGACTTTTTATGAACTAAGTGATCTTATTTAATTTATTTTTAAGGGTTTTACGACAAGTTTTTACCATCAAGTCAAAATTTCGGGAGGGACTGCAGCCCCCTCAGCCCCCCCCCCTTATATACGCACCTGATTCTTTTTACTCAATTGAAACAATATAAATTCAGGAAAATCATCGGTGATCACATGACACATTACTGATGCACTGACTACATATTTCATTAAATGTGAAAATTCCATTAGAAATTAACTAATGATTTGAAAATTCTTGTAAAAGTGCAGTATGAAAATCGGAAACATTTAAAATTTGCGCCTCTTTGGGGTTGATAATGAAGGGTGTATACCTGTACAATTGTACATGTATATAAAATTGTTAATAATCAGTATCATAAATTAGTGTATTTCATATTTCTTCAACTTATGAGCTTTGTACATATTTAAGCTGTGATTGAAATATTAGTGCAATGAATATATAAAATTCAGAGCAGTAATTAAAATTGAATTGCCTGTTGATTTTTTTTGTTGTTACCATTTGTTTCATAATAGTTGCTTATTTAATAAAGTATGTTTATAATGATTGCTTGTTACTTACTGAATTCTCCTTCAAGAAAAGAAGAACGCTCTCATCATGCCCAGAAATTTTTCAATGAATGAGATAATCTATTTGCTATTACAAATATTTAAATCATAATATTTAAATACCACTAAAGAAGCAAAAAGTATGGCCAGTTTGGATATTAACGATTTGGCTAAGGGTAATAAACCCCTACTACAAATGAATAAATTTTTCTAGTTGGCATTAGGGGGGGGGGGCTCATACTTATCTGAAGTTTTGTATGGATGGCTTTGCAATCATCCTCTGACCTCAATCCAAACCAAATGTACTTCAGCATTACAGCCAGGCAAGTTAACTAAGGATCAAACCGTTGCATTTATGGACAAATGAAATGTCGACGATAAGCACTCCCCCCTAATCCAGTTAATGGAGAAAAAATTACTTCCAGAAGTAATTACATACTTGGGAGAAAATTTCGGTCATAAAGTGGGCATTAGTCTACATTCAGACTCTTTGGCAAACCGAGTCCAATCCTGTCTCAAGATCATGGACACGCTGTCAGTTCCATCTTGGGACATTAAATGCTACAATTATTTTGCTCTACACAAGAAAGAAGTGTCAGGTCTTATGATGGATGAAATTGGTGCGCGATGGCTCCAGTTAAAGGCTATTAACGACGAAATCCGACATCACTTCAGCGCTCATTGCTCACACGATGCGGTAAGCCGTACAGAAACCCATGGGCGTATATAAGGGAGAGGGGGCTAAGGGGGCTGCCCCCCCACCGAAATTTTGATTTGATCGGTAAAAATGTCATAAAACCCTTAAAAATAAATTAAATTAGATCATTTACTTCATAAAACATATACTAGTTTGGGCGTAATGGCGTTTACGTTGGCTAAAACTCTTCCAAGATCTAAATTGTTAGTATTCCATACACCGGCAATGGTCTCAGCCCCCCCCCCCCGAAATTATTCCAGCCCCCTCCAAAATTATTTTCTATATACGCCCATGCAGAAACCGTCTGCTGTTGAGCTGTGCTTTAACTTGGGTATACTTTTAATCCAGACTGTTCCTATGGTAGGAGAAAACTGCCAGGTCTACAACTCTCACCTCCAATTCCCGAGTTCCTGTATAACAAGCTCAACCAGAACAGTGATATCCCTTACACTGGGAGTCAAAAATACTTAAAAAGACGCATAATTGTCCAAAACTTAGAGCACTGACTGTATTAACTCAGCATTAGGAAATAACACATCGGAATTTTACCCACAATGGCAGAAAGAGGAGCATGTAAACTTGTGACTTTCACGCTACCCAGTTCTTACCATGACATGGTGATCTTAATGCATGTCCCCACAAGTTCAAGAGAAGAGACGCACCAATCTACGAATGCCACAGTTGGGCAAACGTTAGCGCGCGCTAAAAGCTGATACCTCTCCGCTAATTTAGCAAAACTGTAGAAAGCCAGCGCTAATGATTAGCGGTTAGCATCGGGCGGCAGTGCGCTAACCGCTAATCTATTTATGAAATATCGTAATTGCTAATAGCTTAAGCTATAGTTACAACATTTTGTCATCTCAACGTTCTCTTCCGGTCTGCTCTGAGCAACCTCTATCCTGTTCCACTTCCGCTTCAATCTACAGGATTTACGATCACATCAATGTCAATTTCGGTTACTTCCGGTCGACTCATGCCTATCACTAGGTAACTCCTGTTCGATCTGGCTCACTTCCGGTCACTCACAGACAATGGCACACTCTGACACTCCTTAATCTAAGTTACTTCCGGGCCTATATTCATCCCTGGGTCATTTCCGGAAGTACCCCAGGGCCTTCCAGGCACTCATGATAGACCGGAGGTGAACCGGCAATGACCCGGAAGTAATTGTAAGCAACCGGAAGTGAAACCGGAAGTGAAACCGGAAGTGGTCCGAAGTTGTCCAGATTCATTCGGAAACTGTCCAGGAGTAATTTTGGTGACCAGGAAGCCATTTAAAGAACACGGAAGTGAAACCGGAAGTGGCCAAAAGTTGTCCAGATTCATCCGGAAACTGTCCAGGAGTAATTTTGGTGACCCGGAAGCCATTTTGAGACCCCGGAAGTGGCCAAAAGTTGTCCAGATTCATCCGGAAACGGCCCAGGAGTAATTTTGGTGACCCGGAAGCCATTTTGAGAACCCGGGAGTGAAACCGGAAGTGGCCAATAGCTGCTCACATTCGCCCGGAAATGCCCCAGGGATTCTCAAAATTGGTTGAGGGTAGACATGCGCGCCGAGGCTGAATTTTCCGGCGGCGCGCGCGGCGTGGGGTATTTTTTTAACCCCAAGGGAGATGTTAAAATTGTTATAACAGTTATATATATATATATATATATATATATATATATATATATATATATATATATATATATATATGTGTGTGTGTGTGTGTGTGTGTGTGTGTGTGTGTGTATTTCTCCGCTATTCACAGGCTCAAAAACGGTCCGATTTTGATGAAATTTGGTACGAAAATCGTCCAATTTGAAACGTCAAGTTCGTTAGCCAGCAGAATCCGCCCTCCGGAACATGGGTTTTGGCACGAAATTTGCGCGAAAAAACCGCAAAGGTTACGTTTTCGGGGTTATATGCTTGCAGATACTCGCGTAATATGTTCCTTAACATGCGATAACAAATGAAACCATTTTGTAACAGTTATTGAGATAAGTGGAACAAACTAATTTTGCGGTTTGGGTACATGAAATCGTGGGATTCCATTTAAATGTGTTCTATGTGTTTAAAACTCATCTAAACTAAGATGTTGATTACATTTGGAGTGAAGAAAGTATTCGAACAAAATATTTTATGAGTAGACATGAAACATTTTGGGATCTTCGTATCTTTTAGTAAATATCTTTAAATCGGTTGGAAAGTTGTGGCAAGGGGAAGGTTACCATTCGAAAGCTTACTAATGTCTCTACATAAATTGTTATAAAATAATTTTCGATGGGGCGATGTTAATCGGAGAAATGAGGGCCTGAAACTTGGAAAGCGTTTGCTTTCTTTTGAATGGACTTTTGTGTTTGTTTTACTCACTTTTTTGATAAATTGTATTCAGAAAAACTAGTCTATTAGTAAATGAAGGCATGAAAATGAGAAACTTAATGATATACTCGTAATATTTTCGCAGGGCGAACGTTGTATTGGTGTGGGAGTATTAGGATACTGTCAGTTTCCTGTGGTGGCACCTTAAACTTCTGTTTGAAATTTTATTTTATATTTTTAGCGAATGATCAAACCCTACCAATAATTGTATTTATTCCTTTACTATTAGCACTAGAGATATGAACGGAATCGCGCTAAGATGACCCAGTTTCTGCGAGTCGGACGTTTTCTTTTTAGTTTTTCTCTTCAATTACGAGGTTTCCAAAACATCTCCCACAAAAGATGGATTTATTCATTGAGTTAAAGACAGGGCCGCCACATCGGGGGGGGGGGGGGGGGGGGGGGTATTATCCCCGGCACCGCAGGAGCTTCGCTAATTGGAAAACATTATATAGGTGTCAAATTGATTTGAGAAATTGCAGACATGGTAATAATGTCAGTCAATAAGAATTTTGCTAGTTTTGTACTGTTGAGGATTGATGAAAATGAAATAGAAACTTCTCTGCAAACGGCGTTTATTCTCATTTCGTTCAAAACGTTTCAAAGATGAAAACAATTTGCCAATGTCCCCACTGAGAAAGTACTTGACTTTTCAGTTTTGTGGATTTGAAATCCCAATATGCACACGCTTCTTGTATTATGATTTTTTTTTTTTAAATGGTTTTAAATACATATTACACCTTTCGTAAATCAATGCATTGTAGATAAGTATACATTTCAACCACGATCAAACAAAATTGGGGGCCCATGATCAAAATCTGGTACTGGGCCCGGCTCTGAGATGTGACGGCCCTGGTTTAAGAGTATGTTTACATAAAATTCTTTTATTTTATGCTTTTCCGATGCAAGATTTGTCATTTTCTAATCAACGACCACAACACACAAGCGTTATTCGATCAGAAGGTAAGCCCAAAATGGCGCTGGCTGGTCACCATGCAGTAAAATCACCGATTTCCTCCCCTCAATCGACGCGCCGACTGATTAGGCTCGGCGGCGCCGCTAAAACCCGGCGTGGCGTAGCGGCGCCGGCGCGGCGCGCATGTCTAGTTGAGGGTGACCAAAATTATCCCTGGCTGTTTCTTGAACTATCTGGGCAACTTTGGACCACTTCCGGTTTCACTTCCGGGTTCTCAAAATGGCTTCCGGGTCACCAAAATTACTCCTGGGCCGTTTCCGGATGAATCTGGACAACTTTTGGCCACTTCCGGGTTCTCAAAATGGCTTCCGGGTCACCGAAATTACTCCTGGACAGTCTTCGGATGAATCTGGACAGCTTTTGGTCACTTCCGGTTTCACTTCCGTGTTCTTTAATTGGCTTCCGGGTCACCAAAATTACTCCTGGACAGTTTCCGAATGAATCTGGACAACTTCGGACCACTTCCGGTTTCACTTCCGGTTGCTTACAATTACTTCCGAGTCACTGCCGGTTCAACTCCGGTCTATCATGAGTGCCTGGAAGGCCCTGGGGTACTTCCGGAAACGACCCAGGGATGAATATAGGCCCGGAAGTAATCTTGATTAAGGAGTGTCAGAGTGTGCCATTGTCTGTGAGTGACCGGAAGTGAACTAGATCGAACAGGAGTTACCCAGTGATAGGCATGAGTCGACCGGAAGTAACCGAAATTGACATTGATGTGATCGTAAATCCTGTAGATTGAAGCGGACGTGGAACAGGATAGAGGTTGCTCAGAGCAGACCGGAAGTGAACTTTGAGATGACAAAATGTTGTAACTATAGCTTAAGCTATTAGCAATTACGATATTTCATAAATAGATTAGCGGTTAGCGCACTGCCGCCGCCAACCGCTAATTATTAGCGCTGGCTTTCTACAGTTTCGCTAAATTAGCGGAGAGGTATCAGCTTTTAGCGCCCGCTAACGTTTGCCCAACTCTGACGAATGCCAAATCGAGAAGAAAAAATGACACACGCTCTCCTAGAATCTGGAAAAATCATTGTACAAGAGATCTATCAAGAGAAATGCAGTTATAACCCCCAAGTTATGCGCCCATAAGAAAATGATTGGACGACATTCTTGCAATAAAGCCTTTCAAAGGTATATAAAATCCTGAATGCGCGAATATAAAGATAAATTAAGGAAGAAATTAAATAGGAAATCTATAATTTTTCTACTTGAGTCTCCGTGATCTAATGACTAGCCCGCTGGATACTCATACGGTAGATTAGGGTTCGAGTTCCTTCTGTACAGGGCTGACTTTTTTAGCAATGAGTCGCTAAAACAAAATGTTCCTTCCTTCACCACGGATTTCTGGAGAGGGTGGCAACGTGTAGATAACCCGGCACTATTGGCATAAAAAACGATTAACTGTAAAAAAATAAAAAAAAAAATCGTCTCTATCTAGTCTTAATCCTGAATACTGTCCAAAACTATCAATGGCCCTACCAGATGCTATAATATATATGCGTTTGTGTGTATATACATATACACACACACACATAATTATAATAAAATAAATATAAACAATCATATAAGAGAGAAATAATGGTGTAGTATTATGAAAGTGGACAATATAACCTGGACAATATAGTGGACAGTACACAATATATCCTGTGAGAACAAATATCCATTTTGTGAAGAAAATGAATTTTGGGTTTTTACGAAGACAGGTATAGTTGGGATTCGGCTAGGAGAAAAACGTCAGACTTTCAAAAAGAAATCTACCTAAGTTGTCCTCGAGGTCTTCCTCCCTCCCCCCTAGGCATTCTCTAGTGCTGAAGAAGGCTGCCATTGTTGCAGTCGAAACGTCCAAAATACAGATTTCTTTTTGAAAGTCTGACGTTTTTCTCCTAGCCGAATCCCAACTATACCTGTCTTCGTATCTCTACAGCGGCTAACTATCTCCATCTACACTTTGGGTTTTTAATTTGGCAATTTTATAAACACAATGACGTCACCAAAAGTGTTTCTATTAGATTTTATATTTCTCAAGAGATTCATTTTCAACTGCTCGTTTTCGAACGATTACTCTCAGGTTAATGGCTTATCAACAGTTGTCAATACGTTATCACTGCTATGTGCAAATAAAATACGAATCCCTTTATCATTCTATTTGTATTCTATTTGTATTTCTACCTTTCAGGTATTATGCCTGCCCATATTTACCTCAAATCATCACTTTATAGACCACTAGTCCGCTTTATTTGAGGATATGTCATAAATTTTGAGTAAGTAAGGCTTATGGTTCCATATTGGATTTTCATATGAAATTATTTTATGTTATTCATTCTTGAATGTCTTTGAACTTTGATCTGGTCTTATGTAACAAAGTTCAATAAATAATTAATCTTTGAAATACCTACCAAAAAATCTTAATAAATAAAATATTTAGATTCTGGTTTTGACAACTCAATTGTACAAAAGTGATTAGGTTATTTTATTGGAAAAGTTGTCTGAAATACTGTCTAAAGGACTGAAGAGAATTAATTAATTATAGCCAAAATGGTGTCTATCTTAGAATCACTGTTGATCAACCCAAAAACATGTATGGTATACCAAGGTATGTGGAACTGAAAAGGATTCTGTGGGCATAGTTAAGACGTTCTGTAATGGCATCCAGAGTACTTTCTTTGACTTATCTCAATGTTGAATGAAAACAATATTGTCACATAATTCAGGGACGACATTATATGAGATTATTATTATTATTCGCTTTGAAAAAAAGTTTAACCTGAGCTTGAAGAAGTTGGGTGTAAAAGAAGTATAGCCAAGAATAAGAGAGGAAGTTGCAAAAAAAGTATAGTTCCATTACCGTCTTACTTACAAATTAACTCGGAAATTACTCCAAGCTCTTGAAGGAGTCTTATAACAAATGTTCTACACTCACAGATTTATAAGCACGATAAATCAAGTTTCTACCATGACCTGAAGATGATCAGGGTAGGTGATGGAAAAGGAAATGCAGCTCAAGGACTGACTGGTATCTCTAGACGAGAAAATATATTGATATTATTTGGCACAAATACTGTTGGTGAGAAATTGCCACCACTCATGTTTTAAAGAAAAACTCTATCGGATTCATGCATTTCAAAGATGAAGAATTTCCTAAAATGACATATGCTGCCGCAAAGAATGTGTTAATGTGTCTTCAAAAAATATGTTGTTTGTAATTGGTTAAAAGCCTTTAAGGACTCCCAACAAGAGATCCCTGACAAACAATGCTCTGTGTGGCCGTCAACCAGCAAAACCGACAACCATGTGGGCCATAATGAGTTTGTTCCTCAAGAACAAACAGTTAACACTGCCTACTATGTTGATTTGCCGGAAAGACTCCAAAAAAGGGTTGTCTGGACAAGAACCAACATCTCTGCTGCATGGCAACTCCATCATGACAAAACGCTTTGAGCCTGTTTTTTGTCCGTTAAAGAGATCCATTCAGTCGTGACGCAGACCTAGCAAGGCATTCTTGAAAATTCCTTCTGGGGCGGGTATTGTTGATAGCTGAGTCGCAGGAAAAAATATGTAGGAACCCAAGGATAGAACTTTAAAGAATTTTAAATGTTTGTTGTATGGGGGGGGGATAAATTATTTTCAGAACTCACCCTGCACAATTTGTCCCTATCATTTCAATTCTTCACATCTTCCCAGAAGAGGAGATTTATGCTCTTATGAGGTCTTCTAAATCCATTCAATCCTGGACATAGTGCTCAGTCGTCTGCCACATAAGAAATGCCATGGGCGTATATAAGGTGGGGGGGGAGGATATATAGGGGGCCCCCCAAAATCTGCAAAAATGTGTCATAAAAACCTTAAAAATAAATTAAATAAGATCACTTAGTTACAAAAACATAATTTCTTTTGGGTGTAATAGTGTTTTAATTAGCTAACTATTCCAAGTTTTAGATTGTTAGAATTTCATATCCCTCCTCAAAAGTGTTTTCTTTATCTGAATAGCTGCTCGAATTCCTTATATAACGATGCATTCTTCTCTATCATCTGGTGAAACAATATACCAGGAAGCCTATGCCTCAGTAATCTCACCAATCTTTGAATATATTCAAGATTTAATTTTAGCGTTTGTAGGAAAATCGGTTGAACAATAATGATAATAATTCAAAATATTCGTACTTACAGATCCCTCCAACTAAAAGAAGGGGTCTTTTTGCGAAGACCACATCCAGTTACTTTTGAAGTAGCAGTAGTGATTGTATCAGTGATTTAGCGCATGCGCATAACTCCTTTGCCTTCCTATTGGAGGATTGGATGACCAATTGCATTCGTTCTTGCTGGGAGTAAAGTAACCTTCAACAGTGAATTAGCTTTTGTTTATGAAAAAGCTCTGCTTATGTTTGTGAGAAAAATGAGTCTTTTACAATTAGTTCACGATGTTCCTGACTGAGTCTTTTACAATTAGTTCGCGATGTTCCTGACAAAGTAAAAGGGATTGGTTTCTTACTGGGAAAAAATAATGGAATCCTATTAATTTTAGCGAGTTGGATAGACTAGAGTCGCTACAATTAATATAATTCTATTAATTGGGAGTTGGATTGACTAGGGTTTTGATATTTTCTTGAGCGAGCGGAGCGTAGCGTAGCGAGCGGAAACGCATAGCATGTAATGCCTAATAAATGTAAAATATCCAAAAAAGAGAGAGAAAAGGAATAAAATATGTTTGTTTACAAATAACGTTGTTTGTTATCCTTCATAACCTGCAAAACAGTCAACTTTAAAGCTTAATAACTTATTTCATAGTTGAGAGAATTGATTTTGATCATATTAACCTTTTTATTAATAAATATTGCTTGCCATTATCTAATATGAATTATAACCGTAGATAACGAGTCAAGAAGTAGTAGATAACCAGCAAAGAACCTATAAGCTAATCAGTAAGCTTATCAGCGAGTACGAGTAACTGTTATAAATCACTACTGCTACTTCAAAAGTAACTGGATGTGGTCTTCGCAAAAAGACCCGATATTAGATTTCATTTCACATTATTTTAATAAAACTCATTTATTAGAGTATTATTCTAATTAGGTTACAATTATTTTTAATAATTAAAAGTTATAAAATTAATATTGTTTATTAATATACATATAATATGCCAAATAATGCAGTATGAGATATATTAAAATAAATGACGTCTGCATTAGAGAAAAACCAAAAATATCTTCAGGATGAAAAGAATGTTGAGGCTTGCAGCATTAGACTGGTTTCAACTTTTACTAATTATAAAAGTTAAGTAGTCAGTTTATACAGTCCAAGTTGTGTTTAAATAGTACAGTCTAGTGCATTCTATTTTACAAATTGTGACTGTTTCATATAAGTCAACTCTATTTGTATGGCGGAATTTTCCTGATAGCAAATAAAATTCTTACTTAAAGAGATATGGTTTACTGGTTGAGCTAAACGGGCTCAGTGGTCTAATGATAAGATGCCAAGTCTACGCACTGGGTTTGTTTCCCAGACTCTCGAGCTATCTTTTCTCTTAAATGGATATTCAAATTAAGTAAGCTGATTGTACATTCTGTCCCATGAAATCAAACAGTGACTTATTTATTTTCAGGAATATAACCAGAACAAAATGGATGCTTTAGATGTTCTACAAGAAATTCCTTCAGACGTTCTTACCAACTTCAGGAGAAAGATGACCGAATCTTTTCCTTGCTCAATTCATGTTGGTGGTTCTAATATATTTAATTTGTGATGATTTATTCATTATTTTTTTATTTTGTTGATTATGGGTAAAATATTCACGTTTTTTAAGTAGTATTTTTGTTAAACTGTTGTGATGAATTTACAGCCAAGAGATTGATTATTTGTCTCTTTCCAAGAAAAGGCTGTTTTTTTTTTGTTTTTTTTTTATAATTATGGCCTGCAAATATGGTTGAGGCAATTATTTAAAGTCCTGATGCACTTCATTAAGGAAATCAATTAGGTTGTCATAAAATCAAACTTAAACGCTATTTATTAATAAATAGCGTTTATGTTTGATTAATTAAATTAATATTTTTATACCGGAATTTGATACCCTTACCCCATGTAATTTACAAAAAGTAATTGATTGTGTAAGTTGAAGGTGGGGGTGGGGAAGGATCATTGATTTCTTAAAGTAACTTAGCAGGAGTTGTTCTCCAAAATTGTTTAATAAGTTAATCAACGCAAAAACGATCAAAGTTTACTTTTTTTTTACTCCAAAGCCTTACAACTTTCAGACTCACTGTAAAATATAACTACTGGGTTAACAGTTGTCTCATTACAAAATCTACAAGCTGGTCTGTACTTTCTATCTTATAAGTATGATTAGGTAAGTAGTGTCTGCACAATAGTCTATAAAGAATACATTTGTCTTAAAGAATATTAATTCCAAAATATTATTTTAATATACTAATAATATTAATTATTATTTTAAGAATTACTTTTTGTACCTAAATATTTGAATATTTTGAGCATACTAAATATTAATACTTCTACAAATCGGATCAAACATAATGAAATATCAAATAATTACTGCTGTTTATAAATTGTAACTTCTTATGAGGCGATGACTTTCAAAATGGGTTAAGTCCATTTTGTTATCAAATTAATTTATTTTCGAAAAACATTTTTCCCCCTCAAAGCAAAAACTTTTCTTTTTTTTTTTTTTGTAAATTCATTAAATCTCATCAAAAATAAGGAAATGAATGTAAGTGTGGCCTCATAAATATTAATCTCCTAAAGGAATTGTACTAGCTTAGACGTTTTTTCTGTTCCTTGAATAGTTTTACGATTTGGACATACCCTTTTTGGGAAGTCGATGCCTCATATCACTAGTGTATTGATAAATACTAAACAATTAATAAATTCATATTTAAAATGTCATTACAATATATATATTAGCATAACATTGTTTGGATATACTTACGCTAATGAAAAAATTGTTCACATTATAATTCTTAAGAATACCCCATTAATTATGTTTTTCAATTCTACTGAAATAGTTTTGGCCACGGTCTTGGAATGACTTTTAGATTCATACTTAAATTGCAGGCTTATGCTTTTATTAGTACACTTGTGAAATGGAAGGAAAAAAAGCCAGAGCTGCCTATCGAAATCGTAGCTCCAAATGGTGACCCACGACTGGGGATTGTTTTCTATTTTATTTTTAATGTAAGTATTACTCAAATAATAGAAAAAAGTAATATAGCTTAGTAATATTAATGAAATTATTGGTGAAACTTGATCTATATTGTGCCCAACTAATTAGAATAATATATTATGAAAATAAGAAAAATTGCCTTCGAAGTGGTTGATTACTTGAAACACACTTCAAATTGCAATGTAAATGTGCACCTGTGGGAAGTAATTTCTGTTGTTGCTCAAAGAAACTTGCTTTGTAGCTTTCAAAGGTAATAAAGAAACGGAATTAAAGAGGGTATAATTTATAAACAGATTCGTGTATTAGATATCCATGCGCACATAAAGTGAATAATGTGGAATACCTGGCAAAATGTTTGGTACATGCAAAATAGTAACAAATTAAGAGAGAATTAAGAACGTGGGGGTCTCCCGTGGTCTAGTGGCTAGACTCCCAATCCTGAGTTATACATTTTATACTTGCTGATCTTTTTCCAGAAAATGTTTATAGGATCAGTTTATGCTCAAGATGAAAAATCTGTGGAAAGCCTTCAAGAAAGTCTTATCATAACAAAAAAAGTTCCTTTTCTCGAAAAAGAAATGTGTCAATTCACTTGTTTAAATGAACTTGCTTTGAAGACCATAAACAAACTGACTGCTCTCCCCGAATGGAAGGCTGTGAACCACATAAGGAATGGACACCGCACCCTCTGGATGCCTAGTTATAAAGCAAGGCAACTGGATTTCAAGTAAGACATGTAATACATTTTTTTTTTTTTAATTTAAGTAACTTTGTATTCATACAACTATTAATTTATATAGACTCTGTGAAGAATACATGGAGTTTTATGAAAAATATGTTAGAGAATAAAATTATGTGAAATAGCTGATTTTAAAAATATTTATTTCTAGTCAATGAATCACTTAATAATAAATATGGGTTCTCTTCCATCAAGTGATATAATTTAATTAATTTGAATGTGAACAAATTTATTAGATACAAATAAATAAACAAAATTTTTGATTGGAATGAAAATTAAAATGAAAAATTGTATTCTTATTACGGGACACCTGTCCCTAAGGAATAATTTTGAATTTACAGAATCAGGTTAAAACAATTTGAGATATAAAATTCAATTGCTATAGCTTATATTATTATTATGATGAGCGGTCCTTTGGACCACCTTAGCATACAGCAAGATACTTAAGTTAGGTTCCACTGGAGCAGAGCGGTACGTCTGTACCTCTGTGGTAGGTAAAGAAGAGCTGTTCTGATACTGGAAGAAAAAACAAATCCTACATTCCTGAATTTTTGTTTAAACATAATTTTATGACCCCAGACATACTGACGTGACAGGTAACAAGTGTAATCTGCTACTACCTGTAACTAGAAAAATGCCCCCCCCTACCCTGCCCACTCAAAAAAAAAAAAAAAAAAATGAAATACATTTTTAGAAGTACATTTTTATTAGATGTAATGCACATAACTAGTTTGTTTAGTAGATCTAGATTAAGAAATAAAATAAAAATAATTACAAAAAAAAAATAAAAAGCCAATGGCCATAGCCACATTGAATGCACCGGTTCTTTGAATAATACACTCAATGTTAAGCAACGTCAGGCCAGTACCTGAATGGGTGACCGACCATGTGCTGTTGGCATTATAAAAGAGTGGCACACTGTAGATAGCCCGGTGTTAATAGCACAATTGTTGATATGCAGTTAAACAAAAACAAAAAAAAAAACTGGCTAAGGATGTCAGACTTTAGGACAGTGCCCAAGAGGTCCCTAAAGGCTGGAAATACCCGCTGCTGTGGTTTTGAGTGAATATTTTCTTCTCCAAAGCTGAACTAGTTGAATGAATGCTCGGGCACTGGAGTGATAACTCGGTTGGGAACATTTAGGCATGACACATTTTAATTAATCTAAAACAATAAAGTCTTTGAAGTATTATGGAGTGGTATAATAAATAGTCTTTGTCATCAGGGAATTGTCTATGTTTGCAGAGTCCCAGAAGGTGTGGAAGTACGAGCTTTAACAAAGATCCATGCTAAGCAGCTAAATGATCATTGGGCTTATAATTTCGAAGGTTCAGAAAAGCTCCTAGAGCTTATGATTGAATTAAATTTTGGGGTTGGAGTATTCCGCGGCCAGGCATTGCTATCATGGGCTTTAGTTTGGTATTACGGAGGTATTGGTTCTGTGAGTCTAACTAAGTATATATATCTTAATAAAGAGTTATAACTTATACCTAATTTTCATGTTGTCACTCAGCCACTGCTCTGACGCAAATAAATTTAAATAACCTGGCAACAGTAAAATTAGCAATGAGACTGAAAAGTCAGTTCTTTAGAAGCTTTTTATGATGTTTAAGGTTGAAACATTGGATGAGGAGAGAGGTAAAGGCTATGGACGTGCAGTAGTTGGAGCTCTCGTCAGGAAGATGGGCGAGATGGACATGGATGTTCACCTTAATGTAGTCGTTGGGAATGAAAAGGCTGAACAATTTTTTAAGTAAGCACACTCTTTAATTATTCCCACAAATTAAAGAGCAGAACAGCCAAAATATGTTTTAAATTTAATTAATGTTTATTTAATTGATTGAGGCGTTTCATTTCAGGAATTTAGGATTCAAATTTGGATGTTCTGCTATGTGGATATCAAGGTGCATGGACAGGCATAACTTAAATAGATCATAATGTTTACAAGTTGATTTAAGGAGGCCATACATGTTCAGTTCAAATCTCAAGGCTGGGACTACACAATTTCGCCTCAAGGTTTTTCTGTATGGGTCTAGCACATACACAATAAGTTAATTACCTTCAAGGCCGGGACTGCACAGTCCAGTTATAGTAGACCCACTGTATGTAAAGCAAATATTCTCTCGTCCACAAGACAGATCTCGCCTGCACAGTCCCGGCCTCATTGGACTATAGAGCTAATCTCTTGGTTTTTTCATTCTACTTCGATGGACTGTACAGTCTAACTCTGGCCTCAAGGCTGTCTCATACAGGAGAGTGCAGTCTAAATTTTGGGATATTCCTCACCTTGTATGGGCACCCTTAAATTCATATTATTTCAGATTTGGGTAAATGTGAAGGAGCACAGTCTCCACACCGATCCTTTTGAAATGTTGCACTATAACGTATTTTGATGCACTAAACACGAATCCGTTTAAAAAAAAGCTCGCTTTTCACTAGGAAAGAAGTTATGAAACACTAAAGTTCACTGTAGTGCGGGTTCTGAAAGGTAATGTAACCTACTATGTTTGTCAACATGCGCATGCGCGGGTATGGAAAAGTTCGTAATAAGGATGTCCAATTGAAATTTACCATCAATTATTTATCAATTTAGCTCCAGTTAGTTATTCAAAAATATTTTTTTTAAATAATAAACCATTCTTTAAATTTTTTTTTTTTAATTTTAAGAAGATATCAAAACTCTAGTCAATCCAACTCGCTAAAATTAATAGAATTCTATTTTGACATCTTCTTGAGCGAGCGGAGCGAGCGGAAACGCATAGCACGTATGCCCAAAAGCGACAATTTACGACCAAGTCAGCTACCACAAGGTGAGTCTAAATTTCAATTACACTTCGTCATTAAGGACTATTGCGCATGCGCGTGTTTACTAATACGCTGTTACCCCGTCTTTTATAACTTCCATAACAGTGAACTTTAGTGCTTAATAACTTCTTTCCTAGTGAAAAGCAAGCTTTTTTTTTTTAACGGATTCGTGTTTAGTGCATCAAAATACGTTATAGTGCAACATTTCAAAAGAATCGGTGTGGAGACCGCGCTCCTTCACATTTACCCAGATTTGTTTTCTTTTTCTTTTTTTCAGAATGAAATGATGTATTTTATTAAAATATTACTGTATCCTCAAATTCTTATGTGGTATTTATTTATCTGTTCACACTTTTGTTGGAGAATTGTTTGAAATCAATAAAATTCAATAGAAAATATCCTATCAAACTGAAAAGATACCATTTTAACTGCTCTGTGCTTTGCCGTTTTGGCTGCTAAAGTTTCACATTGGTATTGTTAACTAAACTCCAGATGAGCATGAGGATACCAGAAAGATAAAAACATTGGAAGGCATTTCCAGAAAATCTCATTAGGAATACAGATGGCTCTCTTAAAGGTAATAGAGCTGTTAGTGTTTTATACTTAGTTTAAAAATAACACATCTATATTTGAGAACACCAAGATAGCAACTGTTTTATTTAACCTCAACAATAATAATAATATGTAAAATCATATGGTCAATTCCATATGACATCTTCCCTAGGATCTTCTGCTTTCCTCTCCACTGTCCCCTTTGTCCAGAATTTGTCATTCATTGTTCAGAAGTCAACATTGTCACCTTTCATAAACGATGATTCCCTTTTAAGTCGGCATCGGTCATGAATATCCTTGGTTATACCCTGTTTGATCTTTAGGAGGTCTCTGATACTGGTTTGAATATGAAGCTGGACGATCTCCAAAAAAAATCATACTGCTCTCTGTCAGGAATAATGGTTAACCAGAAAATAACAAATGTGTGGACGTTCTAAATTTTGTAGAACGCCCAGGAAGGCAACAAAATTATAGGTAAATGCAAATATTGTTATGTAAATAGATTGACAGATTAATACAAGGCGAAGCTGATATCAGTTTCACAAAACCTTCATTTGATGAGCGATGACAATGTCATACATTCAAATACTGCTTCTTCTGAGCAGAGAGAGAAAAACGTTATTTTGGGAAAAAAAAGAGTACTTATCAACCAGTAGGCATAGGAACTAAAGTTTAATATATACAAAAAATATACAAATCGATAAAACAAAAAACAAAATAAAAAAACTAAAGCTAAAAATATAATAATGAAAATATTTATAAAAATGTTTAAAAAAATAAATTAATAATACAAATAAAATAAAATAAAATTAATATATATATATATATATATATATATATATATATATATATATATATATATATAAATATATATACTAGCCACATACCCGTGCTTCGTCACGGCAGATAAGTAGTTATTTAATTGCGTTAAATAATTTATCAGCAAAATTAACGCTACTACGTAATTTTTTGCAGTTTATTATAGCACCGATCCGTCATACTATATTACCAGCATGGGCGTATTTAAGGAGGAGGGGGCTGAGGGGTTTGCAGCCCCCCCCCCCCGACATTTTGATTTGATGGTAAAAATATGTCTTAAAACCCTTAAAAATAAATAAGATCACTTAGTTCATAAAAAATATTTTATTTTACGTGTAATAGCGTTTTAGTTGCCTAAAACTATTAAAAGTTCTAAACTGTTAGTATTCTATACCACAGAAATGCCCCCCCCCCCGAAATTTTCCCAGCCCCCTCGAAATTATTTCCGATATACACCCATGGTTAACAGTAACAGCAGTGTAATCAAAACAGGTTAAATTTTGTTGTCAATAATAAATGTATGTTAAAATTTATGTTTCTCATGTGTCATTTGGAAACACCTGGCTGTGCAAGGGTTCGGGATATTATTACCTCGGATGGACCATCACCAATTATAGCGAAAACTCTATGGGGGACAAATTGAAATGAACCGCAAGTAAAATGGTGATTTTGTCCCTCATAGCTTAAACTCTATAGAACAGCTGTTCTGTTATCGTCCTAGCAACGCTTGCTGCCTAGGCTTGCATGCTCTAACCAACTCAAACTTTAAACCCCTCTAAAAATACTTAAAAATTAAAATATCAAAAAATCCTTTCTTAGTGAGTCCCTACGTTACATAGGGAGTGTCCATGCAAAATTTCAAAATTTTCTGTCGAGCAGCTTGGGCTGGGCAATGATAGGTCAGTGAGTGAGTGGTATTTGACAAATATATAGTAGATATATAGGGTTCAATAGATCTTTTAGGTCAAGATGCGTTCCCCCTTAATAAGGGGGCCCTGGTTTTATATATATACATATTATTTTATTTTATTTTAAGTGCTCCGTATTGTGGACGATAAGCACACCAAAGGAAGTCTTCTAAGAAACCAGGAAGTTATTGTAAATTGTCATATTTGAATACAGAATTCATTTGTTTCAAATTAAGTTGTTGCAATAAGAATTAAAATTAGTAAGAGAAATTTTAACTATAAACTATTCTGAGTATGAACTTATTCATGGGATAAGAATGTAGTTAAATTAATCTGTCTTTGGGAATTTCATATGAGATAATATAATCCAGTACTTTGTAGATATATTAAGATACTGTCTATGTACTGGCTACTTTCAGCGAGAAGTTCACACCTGTTGTAAAGGATGGTTAAGTCACGTCTTAAGCAGTCTGTAAGTATATGTTTTATTGTTAATTCTGAATTACAAATTTTACACGATGGTCTCTCTTGTCTTGTCATTAAGTATTGGTGAGTAAGTCTTGAACGGCCAATCCTAAGTCGATCCAATACAACCTCCTCCCCTCGATAACTGGATGGCCAATCTTTGAGGTAGGTTTTATCGTCCGTAGTTTGTTGTCCGTAAGTATCCTCCAAGATTGTTCCCAGTATTCCAAAATAAATTTCTTAGTCATTATATTTATGTCTTCATGAGGAATCGGCCCTCTATCTTGCTGCCTCTGTCCAGCAGCGATAATAACTAAAAACGAATATATATATATATATATATATATATATATATATATATATATATATATATATATATACATATATATATACATATACATTTATATATTTATACACACACACATATATATATATATATATATATATATATATATATATATATATATATACATACATATACATATATATATATATATATATATATATATATATATATACATACATATACATATACATATACATATATATAAACTGCATAAGATCGATTTTATTTATTTTTGTTCAAGAAGAAGGGGCAAGACTGCTCCTAGGAGCCATTTTTCTTTTCTCCTAACATTCTTAGTTAATAATGATGGACGTTAAAATTTAAATAAATAAATATCAAAACTTTTGACATTTTTAAGCTGGATGTAGTTCTTTCAACTTAAACTGTTATATTCTCAGAATTTGGACAAATATCATATAATTATTCTTTTTTTTTTAGATATAATAAAAAGTAGGTGTAAGTGTGGCATGCCGGGTAAGAGCCAGTATACATATACAAATTTTCTAGTCGATACTTCCGGGTTGCTGTGTTCGGGGATCAAGCATACAGGCTGCTAGGATTGTTACACATGAAAGAGTCAATAAGCTGACCCCTTATAGATTGTTAAACCCTAGTGTGTGACAGACAGCAGACATACAGACAAGAATTCTAAAAATCATTGTTTTGGGTAATATTGCGTTGATAAAATCCTCCAATAGTATTTTTTCCCATATATCCTCCAAGTACAGAGAGCGATCCGTTAGAATTATATTATACTAGCTGTTACCCGGCGTGCCATGCTACACCTACTTTCTGCATCTAGAAAAGCCAAAATAAATTAGAAACCAAATAAGTAATATTAAAATCTAATAACACAAATCTTTAACTGTTCGGGTTCACAGTTTCGAACCCGTGACCTCCGAAATGTGAGTCCTACACGATTTTAACCTAGCCTATGACACTCCTTGTATCAAGATCTACCCGTGTGCCAACTTTGGTGAAAATCGGTCGGACGGTGTCGATTTGTAAAAGGAACAAACAGCTGATAGACGTTTTTAACATAGCCTATGAGACTTCCCAGATCAAGGCCTGCCTGTGTGTCAAGTTTGGTAAAAATCGGTCAAACGGTGTGGGTTTGTATAAAGAACAATCACAGAGACAGATGGTAGACGTTTTAGACCTAGCCTATGGACTCTCCTCGTATCAAGATGTACCTGTTTGCTAACATTAGTAAAAATTGGTCAAACGGTGTGGATTTGTATAATGAGCAAACATACAGAATAACAGCTGGTAGACGTTTTTGGCCTAGCCTACGAGTTTTCCCGGATCAAGACCTGCCTGTGTGCCAAGTTTGGTAAAAATCGGTCAAACGTTGTGGATTTGTATAAGGAAGAAACATACACATGGTATATATATATATATATTTTTATTATTTTTTTCCTCCTTACAGTAACACTGCAAGAAGGGTATATATGTATATATTCTTATAGGGGTCATTTTCGAAATTTAAGAAATACAAGTTTTCGGTAAATATTTTTATAAACTTCCTGAGCTAGGAAAAATAAAGAAAACCAGTTTTATCTTCAAATTATGCCGTGCATTTTATAAAACTTGTATTTTTTTCAATTTCACCGACTAACAAGAAATCCAAACTAAATAGTTCGAATTTACTCACATTCAAAATAATTCTTTCATGAGAGCAACATATAATAGGTAGATTCTTAGGGGAAGTGATAAAATATGAGTATAAAATAAGAGCTGGTTAGAACCGGATTGAAGAAGTTTAACCGTGGAGTAAATAGATTTGAAGATATTCTTCCAAGAATCCAGGAAAGAATGGCTTCCGGTTCTCCTCACCCTCCCTCAGAACAATATTAGATTCGTCCATCCAGGTATAGGTACATCACACCCCCTGAATCTAGTATCATTTGGAATCGTCCAATTAGTTTTCAGTCTAGCTCGTGAATTCGAACCGTTTACTGCTCGTTTCAATCGCTCCTTGTTTCACTCCGGTTAGTGGTTATTTTAAAATGCTTTTATTTTTGGAATATACTTAATAACGTGATTTGGAAGTGCTTTACTTGAAGACAGCCAGGATTTCCTTGATCGTCCTCGTCTACGTGGCAGGAACTCTTTTATGTAAGTAAGATTCTTCATACATTTGCTGGAAATGGTGACTTTAAGAAATACCCAAAGGAATTTAGCCACTGGGACTGCAATCAGTTCATTTTGCATTAATGTAATTGTGTTAACCTGTTCTAGATTAATACTGACACTATATTATTCAATTCTTTATGTATAAGTCCTAAAATGGATGTTAAAGTAACCGAAGAAAATTCAATTTAATTCTTTGAAAACAAAATGGCGCCACGATGTCTGAAGGCGGCAATTTTTAATGTACACTCAGCGTCAAAATCTGGCAATGCCATTTAGTATTATAGCCCATATTAAAATATATATAAAATAAAAATGTTTAAAAATGGATTCTAGATGCATCAAAATGATAGACGCACTATGCAAAATGTTATTTCTGACTTTTCAATCTACTAGATCAACACAAAAATATTAATTCAATTATTTTTAACTTATCTGGCAATGCCATTTAGTATTTTAACCCATATCAAAATATATATAAAATAGAGATGCTTAAAAATCTGTCCTAGATTAATCCTGAGACTATATTTTTCAGTCCTTTATGCTATAAGTTTTATAGGGGACTAGCTGTTACCCGGTGTGCCATGTTACACCTAGAAATGTGGGGTGGAACATTTTCCGTTTCGGAAAATTTTCAGGTATGTTTTTCTGGAAAATTTTCCATTTAAAAAAAAAGGCTATTTTTTGGTAAATTTGTTCTAGGACATATATGAGCAAGCCATATTCTCTTATATTAGCTAATTTCTGAACCATTTAAACAAAAACTACAGGTGTTATTCAACTTTTTAATTCACATGAATAAAATTAAATGTATTATGTTTTACCTAACAATTGTCATATTGCTTATGTAATAACTCATAAAAAGGCAATTCACCCTATTTCATAATAAAAGAGCACTCATAGAAAATAAATTGCTCATTTCTCTTAATATTTGATAAACAAGGTTGTAGCGGAAACCAGTTCCACTACTCTGTACTAGCTCCAACAGTTTTAAGAAAATTCGCCTCATTTAAACAACACTAGATTGGAATTTAAAAAAAAAAAATCATACTGCTCTCTGTCAGGAATAATGGTTAACCTGAAAATAACAAATGTGTGGACGTTCTACATTTTGTAGAACGTCCAGGAAGGCAACAAAATTATAGGTAAATACAAATATTGTGATGTAAATAGATTGATAGATTAATACAAGACGAAGCTGATATCAGTTTCACAAAACCTTCATTTGATGAGCGATGACAATGTCATACATTCAAATACTGCTTCTTCTGAGCAGAGAGAGAAAAACATTATTTTGGAAAAAAAAAAGATTAGTTGCTTAAATATATTGGGTTGCTTTCCACACAGAGTACTTATCAACCAGTAGGAATAGGAACTAAAGTTTAATATATACAAAAAATATACAAATCGATAAAACAAAAACTAAATAAAAAAACTAAAACTAAAAATATAATAATGAAAATATTTGTAAAAATGTTTAAAAAAATAAATTAATAATACAAATAAAATTAAAGAAACACACATTCTCGAATTCTTCATTTCATTTTTTCTAAAATCGTAGTGTTCCACAGTTAGATGCTAGTAAAATTGCGATCAAAATCATATATCTATTATATTTGATTTCTTCCAATAAATCCTTGAATGTATAAACTTCGATTATAGCGCGGTTCCTCCCTTGCTCCATAGGGAGGAAACCTGCTTATGAGGTTGACCTCAAGACGCAATCCGAAAGTGCTGACTATAAAATTTCTTGCTTCAGACCCATTGATCTCGATGATTGATATATATATATATATATATATGTTTGATGTTATTTTTCGTCGCTGGGATAATATTTTTGGATGGAACGGCATTTTTCTCCAGCGGTGGTACTCCTCCTCATTTCTTCCTGGAATATTTCTATGGATTCATCTCCATCTTCTTCAGCCAAGTACCTGGCTGAAGAAAATGGAGATGAATCCATCGAAATATTCCAGGAAGAAATGAGGAGGAGTACCACCGCTGGAGAAAAATGCCGTTCCATCCAAATATATATATATATATATATATATATATATATATATATATATATATATATGTATGTATGTATGTATGTATGTATGTATGTATGTATATTTCTGTCTCACAGGCTCAAAAATGGCCCCAATTTGATGAAATTTGGTACAAACATCTTTTGTCTAATTTAAAAGCTTAAGTTTGTTAACTGTTAGAATCCGTTGACCAAAACATTCGTTTTGGAGCGAGATTCGCATGGGAAAATTTGTAACGCGGCCGTTTTAGAGTTAATATGCTTGAAGGTATTCGTTTAATAGGTTCTCTAATGTAGGAAAACAAATGAAACCATTTTTAAGGCGATATATGTAACCGTTTTCGAGAAAAATGGAAACGTCGTTTTTTTACTCAGTTTTGGTTTGGTTACTTAGAATCGTGAGACTCAGTTGAAATATTTTATACAGGTTTGAAATTCATCCATACGTATTTATAGTACTTAAATGTTTGTTACATTTGGAGTCAATTATGTATTAGAAAAAAATGTATTAACATACATGAAACGTTTTGGAATCTTCGTATGTTATCCTTAATATCGCGAAAACGGTTGGAAAATAAAAGTAACTGGAACATAACCATTCGAAGGGTTCCAATACATTATCTAGAAAAGAAGTTTCGAAAGTACTTTTCGATGGGGCGATGTCAATCGGAGAAATAAGTACTTAAATCTTTGAAATTGTTAGTTTTGTTCATTCCAACGGGGTTTTGTCACAGTTTGCCTAACGTTTTAATTGCATTTGATAGGGCGAATGTAGAGAATGCGGGAGAGCAATTTCTGCTTAGGATACTGTCAGTTTACAGTTGTGGTGCCTTAAACTTCCTCCTCTTGGAGATGGGAACCATCCTAAGATGACGCAGTTCCTGCGAGTCGGAATTTTTATCACTAGGTCAGTGTCATATATACAAAATTATTTTTATGTTCTTGTAGAGAAGAGAATATGCAGTTACATTAAAATATATTTTGTTTATATTTCTGATATCCATCATATCATATATATATCATCATATCATATATATCCATCATATCATATATATATATATATATATATATATATATATATATATATATATATATATATATATATCAATTTAGCAAATAAAATATTTTGTCCAATATGGTATTCTTTAATTAATTACTGAAATATTATATATGCATAAGGGGGCGAGGTTAGCTCAGTGGTAGAGCGCTAGACTAATAAGTTGGAGGACCTGAGTTGAAATCCCCGAGCAAGTACTAAAGATTTTTTATTCTAGTGTCTTCGTTCACCGGTTGAATTCGGCCTCCCTGACCGTCCCTAGGCCAACCCAGCCTTCTTTAATTAATTTAATAATGGGTACCTTGGGTGCTAATGACTCTAGCAGTCGAAGCAGCCAAGGGGAAAATCAGGCGGCCGGAGCTTAGTACTGACCACACTATCTCTCTAGTGAACCGTATGGTCATGAATCAGATACCTCTATAGTATCTGCCCCTTGGGCCCTGTTAAGGGACTGATTTTTTTTTTTTTTTTTTATGCATAAGAGTTTTTAAAGAATTATTATATTTCAACTTTTGATATGCATGACATTTCTAACCTTTGTTCATTATAATTTTGCTTATTATTTTGGCTGGAAGGGGAAAAAAATCAAAAGGGCATTCTATCCATACTATAATATAGTTAATAAAAATACTCCTGTGTTGCTTAATTGTAGTCCCTAGCAAAGAAAGTTTATTTTACAAGACCTTGAACATGTGGCTTGGAAAATTTTCTGATTCAAAATTTTCCGGAAAACCCACATATCCGATAAGGCACAAACCCAGAAATCGGAGGTTTCTCTTCACAGGAAGGTCCTTTGAAGACACAAAGTTGTGTTATTTTCCTAAGGAATAGAGACAGGAAAACAGCAAACATTTGTGTAAAGTGCAGCGAAAATGTTTGAGGAGAATGTCCTGTTCCCATTTGATAAAATCGAGTATAAGCATTGCATCTATTCTAAAATATAAATATATTTTGGTAAATGTGAAGACGAGGGTTCTAGGCACCGTTTATTTTGAAATTTTGCACTATATCGTATTTTGATGCAACAACAAACAATGAATAAAATAAAATATAATTTTATTCATTATTTGTTGCTTCTAGTATATCCTAATCTGTAATAAAATACATTTTTTTTCTTTACTTAATGCAAGTGTTACCTATTTTTTCAATACATATTCTCAGAAAAGAAAAAATATTGCATTTATTTTTTAATATCAGTCCTTTCTGAATGGAAAAATGCCTTAAAACTCAATATCAATTATGCGCCATTGAGAGGAGTTCATAGTGTTATGGGAGCATCAAAATCTCAGCAAGCACATTTATGGGAGCTGAACAGTTGCTTATCATTCAATCAGAGATCATTCATTTTTACAAATAATCTGGCAAATTTTATAAAATGAAAATTGCTCCTCCCTAAAAATGTACTTAAAAATTTATTTATGAAGATAGAATTATTAATTTTTTTTCTTTTCCTTCTTATTCTAAAATAAATAAACAAACTTTCCCAAAATTAATCAAATTAATTTTCGAAAGAATGATCAATTGTGTATACAGCAACCCAATTTATTGGAGCAGCACTCTTTATTTACCTCGAATAAAGCTTTTCTCTTTAATTTTGATTTTAATTAATTTTCTTCAAAAGTTTATTGTAATAGGTTAACAGATCATGTTTTAAAAGATTACTGACTTTTGGAAAATTCAGAAAGTATAAAACAAAGGAAATAAGTCGGTTCTGAGAGACCCCACCTCACCAGTTGTGTTAGTAAATTACAGTTCCCCAGTTAAAGGTTAAGAAAAATTCTCTTGATAGAGAACTATTCTATTTGGCAACATTTAGAGTTACTGTGTGTTCTGTGAGAGTTGTTTTACAACCAAGCTGATTAGAATCTGTTAAAACAATTAATAAAGCTTAGCAGCATGCAATTATCACTTGAACACAAGGTCTTATTGTAGCCCTGAATGCTGTTGACAAGAAGCCATAGCAAATGTTGTTATTACACATGTGAAAGGTCTATTATTCTGCCTGAGTGCTTGAGATTGTATCAAGCTGCTGTGGAACTTGTGCAAGACTCGAAATAATTAAGCTTGCGGAGTTATAGGATTATTAAATATTAAGAAAAAGACAATAGATGAAAGGTTAAGGCCTGGGACCCGCGGGCGGGCTCTGCAACTCCATAGAGATATGTTTCGACACCGGCAGCCTTCCCAAAGAGAAATTCACCAGAGCGAATATTTTAATCTCTGCTTTTTAGCGCATTTCCCATTGAGTTAGTAGGGGTTGGAGGGAGGGTAATCGAAAAGGAATGAAGCCTTAAATGAACAAACTGCAGCCATCTTAGCGAGACTTAGATTCTAATGGTGTTAGTTTATTTATTCTCATTTTTGTTTTAACAAACTGCTAGGAATAAATACTACATGGGCGTATATAAGGGGGGGCTGCAGCCCACCCCCCCGAAATTTTGATTTGATCGGTAAAAATTTCGTAAAACCTTTAAAAATAAATTAAATAAGGGGGGGGGGCTGCGGCTGCAGCCCCCTCAGCCCCCCTCCCTTATATACGCCCATGACTCGCTGTTATGGATAGAATTCCGATGTTATGGAGGTTATAAATAGATTATCAACATTTCAAATGAGAGTTCGTTTCCCAATGTCAGATATCTGCGCATTCGCGTGTTTACAAATACGCTGTTTACGGCAACTTTAACCTCAATAACAGTGAACTTTAGTGCTTAATAACTTCTTTCCTAGACAAGAGCAACTTTTTTTTAGCGGATTCGTGTTTAGTTCATCAAAATACGTTATAGTGCAAAATGTGGAAAAAATCGGTGCTGAGGACGCTCTCCTTCAGTTTTACCGCTTTCTGATTCTACCCAATAATTAATCTCGTTTTCATTCGTAATTAATCAAACAAACAGTATGAGCCTATGATAGACCAGTGCAAGGTCTAGCCAGTCTTTCTAACCGGCACTTATTTAAGGGTTCTCTCACAAGAGATCTTTTAGGCCTAGTTGCTTTCCCCCTTAATAAGGGTCCTGATTATACCTAAGGGTTCTCTAGGCTTTCGAGGATTTAGCCACAAAGCTCACATAATGGTTGATCACAGATCTAAGTATGGGGTTCAGGACTTGCCAAATAAACGTGGTTGGAGACCATCACAACCCCTTTGTTAAAGCTAAGCCACTACAACAACAATAGATCTGTGTAAAAGCGTATTATAAAAAGTGAATAAACACCACACATTTATATAACACCACACAAAAACATAAATATGTCTAAATTCATTGTTTGTTTACAATCATATTCAGAAATTCAAATTTTCGTGCGTCACATTATACCTACACTTTTTAGCACGGACCCCGTTTATAAGGTTGACCTCATGACGCAAACCACAAGCGCCGACTAGAAAATTTAACGTTTCAGAACTCCTAGAGAACGATATATATATATATATATATATATATATATATATATATATATATATATTTGTCTGTTCGCGCTGTAGCTCCATGAAAATATTAGAAAGAATTTTTGGCACATTTAAAACTGTTCCGCCACATATTGGATATCATTTGTTATTAGTTAAGGCCTTAAAGAACAAAATGTTAAGAAAAAAGTTACAAGATAGTGTTACCCCTTAAGATTTACATGAAAAGACGCTTCTTTTCCTAGCGTGAAATTGAATCTAATTAGAAGATGTGATTATGTTCATTGTGAGAACTATGTATTCCAAGAGGTAAAGTAAAAGGAATCTTAATTTAGTTCCTTCATGTTAAATCAGTGATGCACCATTGTATTCCATTGTGTAGGAGCTGCTTTCTCAAAGGCGGGCGCATCCTATTTCATAATGAGCTCTATTCATGAAGTAAGTATTTGCTTTGTTACAACTATCCTGTGAAGAGATTTGATTGGGTTAGCAGGTCGCATTAATTGCGAAACTCTATATAAGTTGTTTATCTAGGTTTGTTGTGTCTTCCTTGTTTATAGCGAGAAAATATGGGTGTGATGTAGAATCCTATGGTGCGGGATGTCTTAATACGAGGACAATTGTTGGTGAAAATGTTGACATACTTTTGGTGGGGACCGCCGTCACTGGCATCGGTTGGAGTACTATGGGCAAGCGCCTTCGATGTAAGTAAGTCATTATCAAGCCACTCTTGAGGAAGTAGTAACAGTAGTAACATGAGGCTGTTACTGGTGGACCTAACCCCTTAGGTTGGGGGAAATCTTTACGATTTGCATGAATGTGTGAAAAAAAAAATCAGTCTCTTTGGAACTGCGTCATCATAGCTTGGTTCTAATTGAACTTTGTATGTGCTGTGATTTTGAAACCTTAGAATGTAACAAAAACAACACTCCCAAAACATCAAGCACCGTTCTCATCCACTGAGATTGTTCCATCGAAGGAAGCCTTTTGCTAAGAAAATTTTTTAGTAAAGTCACATAAATGTGCCGGAAGGTCAATAATAAAAAGTCCGACTCGCAGGAACTGCATCATCTTAGCGCGGTTCCTGTTCATATCCCTATTGTCATTTGAAAATCTTAGAATAGAAACAGATAATATTTTCCTCGGCCTTTGTTCAAAGGGTTTTATGACTGGTCGGGTCCGCCAGACCCTAGAATCCTCTTCTACCGATACTTCATTTCATACGTTTCAATGAATTGGAAAATATCAAAATTATTCACATATTCCTGTGTTCTTTTACTATAGTTATAATTCTACAAATAAAATCAATTAAAAAATAAAATAAAAAACCAACAGAATAAAGTCAATTGAAAATATTCAAAAGACGTCATCGAATCTCTTTCTCTTGGCAAGCTATGTTTCTAACAATGAATTGTTTTTCTTATTTTACTTAATCTTTTTTATTGTCAAATACATTATCCAACTTTAAGCAATTAAAAAATAACAAGGAATAAAAACAGACAAAAAGAACTGTTCGAATAAACGAAATCAATTACTTCAAAGTTTGGGCACTTATTTCTCCGATTGACATCGCTTATTCAAAACTTTATTCAGAATTTTTTTGTGTAGACCATTTAGTAAGCTTTCGAATGGTAACCTTTTGCTTCCCTAATTTTCAACCGTTTTCGAGATATTATTGAAAGTATACGAAGTGCCCAAAACTTTTCATTATTTTTAGCAACAGAAAATGGGTCTCATTTTACCTATCCTGTTTTACACACAAATACATTTTCGTAACATAAAAAATTACAAAAATAAATAGCAATAAAAAACTAAGGGAAAGAGACAATAATTACAAAAAGAACGACAAAAAACCGTTCATAAGAGCTAAACAGACGTATTTGAAGTTTTAAGCACTTATTTCTTCGATCGATATCACCTAATCAAAAATTGTTTCAGAATCTTTTTTGTAGAGAATTTAGAAAGCTTTCAAATAGTTTCTATCCACTGATCATAATTTCCCAACCGCGTTCGAGATATTGATGAAAGTAAACGAAGTTCTCAAAACTTTTCATGTCTATTCATAAAATATTTTATTCTAACCCTTCCTCAACTCCAAACGTAACCAAAAGTTTAACATGTTAGTTTTGATGAAATTCAAACATGCAAAAAATGTTATAACTGAATCCCATGATTGTAAGTACCAAAACCAAGCTAGGCTTTGTATTTGTGTCGGCAGATACCTGGGGTATATTTACAACTCTTGAGGATTAACTCGTAGCAGGTACATTTTTTGTGGACCCACAGGCAGTGAACGGACTCTCTATTCCCTCAAAGTATCTAACCGGTGTGAAGTTGAATATTGTTTCTAATTATACGTATCCTGTTTTATTGACAAATACATTTGACTACTATAAGCAATTACAAACACTAGGGAACATGCCAAAGAACTCGGAGTAGGAGCCTTGACAGTTTCAAGTCATTTGAAGGAAATCGGCAAATCCAAAACTGACATTTCATACGGTACAGCCTGATATATTTCTAGCAATGAATTGTTTTTCTTATTTTTATTAATCTGTTTTATTGTCAAATACATTATCCTACCATAAGAAATGACAAAATAACAAGGAATAAAAAAAAAAAAGAAGAGCCGTTCAAATAAACGAAATCAATTACTTCAAAGTTTAAGCACGTATTTCTCTGATTGACATCGTCTAATCAAAAATTGTTTCAGAATCTTTTTTGTAGAACATTTAGTAAGCTTTCGCATGGTAACCCTCCGTTTGCCATTATTTCAAACAGTTTTCGAGATATTAGGGAAGGTATACGAAGTTCCCAAAACTTTTCATGTCTGTTAATAAAATATTTTATTTTAATCCTTCCTTAACTCCAAACGTAACCAAAATTTCAACATATTAGTTTTAATGATAGTAGAACATGTAGAAAATGTTTCAACTGAATCCTATGATTCTAAGTACCCAAACCAAAAACGGTATTCGAAAACTATTTTTCTAATTTTCTCGAAAACGGTTAAAGCTAAGCGTTACGATTTTTTTTGCGCGAATTTCGCCCCAAACGCCATCTTCCAGTGGACGGATTCTGCTGGTTAACGAACTTGACCTTTCAAATTGGCCAGAAATGAGCGAACAGACAAATATATATATATATATATATATATATATATATATATAAATAAATATATATATATATATATATATATATATATATACAAATTTGAACCACCGTTATTTTCGGTTTCTAGGGGTTCTGAAACGCGAAATTTTCTAGTCGGCACTTTCGGATTGTTTCATTGTATCAACCTTATAAGCGGGGTTCCTCCCTATGGGGGAGGGAGGAACCGCGCTAAAACACATCATTACTTCAGCTCTTAATCCTCTATTCAATGCAATACATGTTTCACTGCCTCCTGGCTCATCTTTAGGAGCTTATAACTAAAAATGTTTTATAATATATTTATGTGTGCAAGAAATTTCAAACAAAACACTCACTTTCTTCACTACTCCTTTATTTTTGTTTTGCTCTGGCGGAGGACCTTTAGCGAAAAGTTCTCGGAGATGCAGGCAGTAATTTGTGTGTGTGTTTAAAGGCGTATCAACACTTGGGCTGTTAACACCGGGCTATCTAGTCGGTTACCCATTCTGGTTCTGGTCACGCCCGCCGCCCGATCAACGGGAATCGGTACACTCAACGCGCTTAAGGCCGTTGGCTGTAATTATATATTATTTTGAGAGCTCCTCAAGAGGCGCCGTGAGGATGACAATCATGTAGAACAAAACAAAAATAAAGGAGTAATGAAGAAAGTGAGTGTTTTGTTTTGAAATTTAACCTTCTGCCACATAAAAATTTATAGGAAAAATAGGGTAACCATCTTATAATAATAAAAATGTTTTTGGTCACGTTAATAAACATTATAGACAGCCCATGTGACTAAACCTTCCACCAACCCCGGCTGAGTCAATACTAAAATATCCAATATGGTGGGCAGGTATACCAGCTGATTATTTAATGATTCTTAAATTCGATTATGCTCTTCAGGAGATTAAGATAATCCAATTTAAGAAACGATAAATAATCAGCTGGTTTACCATATTGCATCTTTTAGTAATAACTCAGCCGGGGTAGGTGGAAAAATCATAACGTTTTACCGATGCGACCAGATATATTTTTAGTTTTAAGATTCTGAAGATGCACCAGGAGGGTGTAAAACGTTTAGAGCAGTTAATATACAATTTGAAGCATAAGTGATGTTATATTTTTACTATCGACCTCCCGGGAAATGTAAGTAAATCTAGTAATATTAAATTTTACAATAAAAAATGAAATTTATAAGGTTTAAAAATGATCCCTTTCAAACTACAAGAATTTCGCACCGTTCTGAGATGTTTAAACAGTTTTTATTATTATTTAGTGTTCTACTTCTCGGGCGATTTCACAAAGAACAGTATCTTTTGAATTTGATCAGGCTACGAAACCAGCTTGGTTAATATTATGTGTGTGAATGTTAATGTTCAAGTTTTTGTTTTATAGCAATCCATTGTAAATGGACATCATGCCATAAATGAATAATTGTCGATCATCCTTGAATTGCTTGGCATAGTAATTTATGTAACTCATTTTAGGGATCGAGATAATCTTCCAATGGCTTTAATATCGCTTTATGACTTATGCTAATAAATTCTATCATATTATTTAATTAAAACTGGTTGAGTTATTACTTAAGTTTCAGATCGTCTGAGACTCCGATTTCCATATTGCGAGATCCAATTATTCAGACCATGTCATCCCATTAGTACATGCTATGAAATAGAATATCTAGACTTACGCTTTTATGCTTTCTGTGCGGGTGATATACAGTTCTTGCGAGAAGAATGCGTTATGTTGATTACAAGGTATTATAGAATTCATATCCAGATTTTTAAGCGGATGTTAAGCTTAATTTTACTCAAATTTAGAGGGATTTAGAGGGCTTTGGACGACAGAAAATACCTTAATAGCATTATATAGAGCCATTTGGTTAAGCAAGATAATATTCTGAGACGCTGTAGATTTCATAGTTCTGTGTTTATGTTAAATATATTTTTTATTGTTACTAATATAATCTTTAGTATGGTGCAATTTGAACTTTTAAACAGTTCATGGAAATCAGAAGTATTAGCAGCCCTTGGACAACCAAGTCTCTCTCTCTGCCTCTCTCTTTCTCTTTCTCTCTCACTCCTATCCTCCAACCATATCACTTTCTGTGATATATCCCTTACCCTTCCTCCAATTATATCTCTCACTCTCTTTCTCTTTCACTCCTATCATCCAATCCTATCACTCTCTCTCATTTCTCCCTTTTCCCTCCTCCAATTCTATCTCTCACTCTCTTTCACTCCTATCCTCCAACCCGATCACTCTCTCCCTTTTTCTCTCTCACTCCTATCCTCCAGCCCAATCACTCTATCATTCTCTCATTCCCTTCCTCAGATTTTATCTCTCATTATCTTTCTGTCTCTTTCACTCCCTACCTTCATACCTATCACTCTCTTTCTTTTATTCACTCCCTTCCTTCATCCCTATGACTCTCTTTCTCTCCCTCACTCCCTTCCTTCAACCCTATCCCTCTCTCTCTCTCTCTCTCTCTCTCTCTCTCTCTCTCTCTCTCTCTCACGCACTTTCTCCAACCCTATCTCTCTCCCTCTCTTTCTTTCATTCCCTTCCTCCAACCCCCTCTCTCTCTCTTTTCTCTCTGTAACTCACTTTCTCGACAATCCTTTATTCCTTTCTTTGTATTGTCTCTCAAACATTCTAAAGTGAACATTTAAGTATAAGTAGCATTTAAGTAGTTTCCACTACTTTCTCATCTTATTAGAGGATTTTACCAAACTCCCTGTATTTACATTTCCCCCTGTTTTGGAAATTACAGATCATTGTGTATTCTACTAACTTATCTTTACAGTCATCACGGCTGTAAAGACAAAAGCCTCTCAGGAAGTGAGTGTTTTACTGGTATGTCCAATGTGGATTTTCGTCGAAACTGTTTTTTCCCCTTTGTTTTGCTGTTCAGATGGATTCTCTAATCCCACTCTATTTTGGCATCGTTAATAACGAATGACTGCAAAAAGAAAAGGAAAAACATTATTAAAAACGTTAACTTTTTATGAGCTATGTAACGACTTATGATTTCTTAACAATTAATTCTCATAATTGCATGTTTGGTGTTAAAGGTTTCCTCATTACGAAAATCCATTTTTAGCAATGCCATCATGAGCTGTTGAATAGATTTGCTCATCCTGGAAGTGGCATTTCGCCTTAAGAGAATGCAATTGATCTTAAAAACAAAAAAATTTGTCCTTCGAAGAATTATGATTTATAATCAACAAGCCTACAGCTGCCCTATCGGTTCCTCTTAAAAGGTGAAGGACGAAGTGATTGCTTGTTTCGTAAAAAGAGAATAATGAACTGTTATAGAAAGGATGAGTCTTCACAGGATTTATAAAATAAAATCCTCTTCAGCAATAAGGATAGTCGCAAAAGGTAATATCGTAAAATCTTTAGCGCTGGAGAACGATTCTCGCAAAATGGAAATTACTCGGAATTACGGATATTTAATAGATAAAATATTAGTAAATTACCTAGTAAGGTCACAGCAGTTACTGTTTGGGTCTTGGACGTATATAGGAAATAATTTCGGAGGGGGCTGGGAAAATTTCGGGGGGTGGGGGCTGAGACCATATTCCGTTTCCCCCCCGTTTTAACCAACTAAAACGCTATTACACCCAAAATAAAATACTTTTTATGAACTAAGTGTAAATACTTTTTAAATTTAATTTATTCTAAAGGGTTTATGACTGCTTTTTACAGAGCAAACCCAAATTTGGGGGGGGGGCTGCAGCCCCCTCAGCCCCCCCTTATATACGCCCATGGTTTGGGTAGCTAGTAGAGTCCATGGAGTATATGAGTAATGATATAATAAAAAATACTCCTGGTGGTTATGTTGTTACACTATTTACTTAGTGTACTGAAACATGTTAGAATATATAAAGCAAATCATCATACATTTATGTTTAATATTGAATGGTGGTGCACTAGAGCTGCTATGGTCTCTCTTTTCCTCAGTTTTTATTGATTTTTTTTAGCACAGTCCTCCGAAAGAAAGTAGCAATTGAGGTTGCACTCAATGTCTTCTTAATAGAAAAATACTCAGGCCACGTCTAATTCGCCTCCAATCCTCCCTGCTAGTCGCAGGGTGTGTTTGGATGGCGTAAGGTTAACGCCAGGTCATCCTAGAATCTTCCTAAACAAGGAAGGTATTCGGCTGACAACAGGGGACACCTGAGGCGTGTACAAATAACTAATATCAAATTACAAAATACAGTTGAATTGTAGATTGTAATATTCTGTAAATAAAATATATATATAAAAATAAAAAAATAAATAGAAAGATGTGTTGTAAAAATAAACTAAATCGGTTCATTAGGAGGGGGGGGGGGGGGTTACGCCCAAATTACTAATATGCTCATACCAGTCGTAATTTCTGCTGTATTGTAACGAAACGGGGTATACGGCGTGGGTATCTCATGAGAAGGAAAAAAAAACGTTGTAAAAATGACCTAAATCGGTCTATCGGACCAATGGGGATTTACTTTGTACTATGTGTGCATGGAATTCGTCAGATAATTAGATCAAAAGTTACGGGGGTGGCTGTGCTAGCGTAATATTACGGTAGCACAGCCACGTTTTCTCGGAAACGGCTGGAGCAACAAATTTAAAAATAGTGTAACAAATTAGCAACAAATTACTGAGTATGTTAGAAGTTGGGGTTGCGATGTTGCTGTTCCAGCTTAATAGAGCTCTCCAAAAGTAGGTTGGCCAAGCTACCGCTAGGAGTACCTCTGTGTTGTTATGATTTTAAATGGGTTGTTATCTTCTAACTTCTACCTATAGGGGGATACTCTATCTCTTTCCAGGTTTATTGTTGTAAGAAATTTTTACATGGGGACGCTTTGATTATTTAACAAGATCAATTCATGAAAATGTGAAGTTTTTTATATTTATTAAATTGTGTAGTTCCATGCATACACAAAATTCTGGAAGGAAACCAATTACAAATTAATAATTGAAACAGTTGGTCATTATAAATGCAAAAAAGAAGAACTATTCATGTTTTCATTTTATTTATATAGAATATTTTAAGCAAATTATTATACAGTACCCAAATTCTGAGGAAAGCGGGTAAAGGTGCAGCTCCTGTGTGACGGACTTTTTTGGTTCAATTCGATTTTAGTAGTAAAATTAATTTTTCAATAAAACGAGATTTCCGTCCGCAGGACCTGCATAACTAAGCACTTTCCTCAGAATTGGGTAGAGTTATGCATTCCTGAATAATTTGCTTAAAATAACCTTAGATAAATAAAATGAAAACATAATTTGTTCTGCTCTTTTGCATTTGTTATGAGGAGCTGTTTCAATTATTAATTTTGTAATTAATTTCCTTCCAGAGTTTTGTGTATGCGTGGTACTACACTACGTACTAAATACACAAAGCTTCACATTTTCATCTATTGATCTTGATGAGTTTCGCGAACCTACGTTTGGCGGAAGAAATCAATACAAACATAGAACAAAGTAACACCCACCCCCTTCCAATAGACCGATTTACTTCATTTTCACAACACTTCTTTCTTATTAGATAGCTAGGACGTATAAAGAGTTTCGTAACAATACAAAAGAAATTACGACCGGTATAAGGAAATTAGTAATTTCTGTCCGGGGTAAATCCCCCCTTCTATAGAAGGGAATATAGAAATAAACTAAATAGAAATAAACTATAAACTATAGACTATAGAAATAAACTAAATCGTTTGACTATAGTCAAACGATTTAGTTTATTTTTACAACGAATTTTTCTCTTCTGTTGGCCACGACGAATACCGAGTTTCGTTGAAATATAGCAAAAATTACGGCTGGTGTTGACAAATAACTACTATGGCTCCGGTCTAAACTCCCTGATTTTGTTGGTTAACGAACTCGTTCAATCGTTTGATGGGGGAATGCTACATAGCAAGTTTCGTGGCGAAAAAACAAAAACTCTGGCCTGTATCGTGTTAACGGACACATATGTAACTATATATATATATATATATATATATATATATATATATATATATATATATATATATATATTAACTGGGGTCATTTTCGGTGTCTACTAGGTAGGAATCGATAAGGATTCGAAGAAATTTTTCAAAAATTCCGTCATGAGTGCAACCTCAATAGCTACTTTCCTTCGGAGGAAAGTGCTAAAATGAGAAACAATCTTGTATTATTTGATGTTTATAAAGTGAGCTTTCCTTAGGAACGAGCGAAAGTCGAAAAGGCGGAGTGAGTAATTTCCGTTCAGAGTCGGCAACTGTCAGTTGTTTTTGATAGTGGGTGTTTCAGAACCTAAAATCTCTCTTTTCTTTGTGATGTCATTGGGGTAGGTTTTTACGATTTTACAAATTAAAATTATTATATCAATGGAAGTTCTCCAAAAAAGTAGCAAGGGACACCAAAGCAAAATATTAACTTTTTCTATTCCAGACTTTCCAAGTGCTTCCTGAAATAAGACTTCTTATGAAAACGCACCTCTACGACGCAGTTCCAGTTGGACTTTAATTTATGTTTGTGGTAGTCGCTATTTTGCGAATAATGCGAATATTGAATAATATCCATCCTCTTTCTATGTTATGAATATATGTTGAAGGAAATACAAAATATTTTAAGTTGTTATTACTTGAGACTTCATTGAGAGAGAGTGAGGGGGGAAGAATTTGTTAATTTTTTAAAAATTGTTGTCTTTAGCAAGTTGAATCCTCTAGGTATGTGTAAGAGTTCAGAACAAACTGACACGAAGTCCCATGGACGGCAGGCGACGGCTGGCTGTCACTTTCACAGAAACAGACACCAAATATGGCGAGGAAGTGAAACAAATAGCTCCTAGCTTCTAGTATTCACTCGTCTATCACTGTACAATGTAAAGCTGTTCCAACAGGTCTCAGAGAGAGAGAGAGAGAGAGAGATGTATAGCTCCTAGCTTCTAGTATTCACTCGTCTATCACTGTACAATGTAAAGCTGTTCCAACAGGTCTCAGAGAGAGAGAGAGAGAGATGTATAGCTCCTAGCTTCTAGTATTCACTCGTCTATCACTGTACAATGTAAAGCTGTTCCAACAGGTCTCAGAGAGAGAGAGAGAGAGAGAGATGTATAGCTTCTAGCTTCTAGTATTCACTCGTCTATCACTGTACAATGTAAAGCTGTTCCAACAGGTCTCAGAGAGAGAGAGAGAGAGAGAGTGAGAGAGAGAGATGTATAGCTTCTAGCTTCTAGTATTCACTCGTCTATCACTGTACAATGTAAAGCTGTTCCAATAGGTCTCAGAGAGAGAGAGAGTGATGTATAACTTCCGGTGTTAGGGTTTAAGGAAGTTCGGTTTATAGCTTCGGCAAGAAATGCCCCAAACTTTTGAAGATTCTTGGGCATCAGAATGAGAACTACCTCTGTAGGTATAAACCAAGAGAGAATGATAGGTAGATCGAATAAACTTACTAATAAATATTATAGTTTCAGATTTACTGAAGTCAAGAGTATGTAGCTTACGAAAGCTTTTAAAAATAGTTCACTATCATTAACACATTATTAGTAATCGCCGCCTAACTAAACTTGAGGCCATAACCATACGGTTCTCTACTAGAAGACGAGGGATCTTTCAATTGCCATTACCGAAAAATCTTGAACAGTACTTACTGACGAAAAAAATTAGAAATTTACTGCGAAAAAACGGTGGAAGTCTGAAAATGGTTTTATTTATTCAAATAGGTGTGTTTTATTTATTCAAATAGGCGTAAAATGTCAATAATATGGTGTTTGCCAAAATTTCTGGGTTGAGAGCCATAATGTGGGGATAACCTTGAAATTTTCGGATTCTTCTAAACTATCTCTGAAACAAAGCATTTAATCGAAAAGTTAACTATTACAAAACATTTAGATCAATACATTCTGCGACTACCGAGTACTAAACCCTTTCAATTAAACAGATTTGAAGAAACGTTACTAAAAAAAATATTATTTTCCCACTTTTGCGTAAATTCAAAATTTGAAGCAATAAAACTTGTATCGTTTTGGGCCTTCTTGAAATAACTAAGATGCTTTATTAAATATATTTTACGTTAGAAGGGTCCTTTTCGTAAATATCCCAAGAGTTATTGAAATCTGAATTTATTGAAAAATGGGGAAAAAAAAAAAAAATACTGAATTGAATTTTTTTGGCTCCAATCAAAACGAAAAATTTAATGTTCTAAATGTTTGGTAATAGTAAACTTTTAAATTAAATGATTTGTTTAAGTGGAATTTTATAAAAAACCTTGAAAATGAGGTTTACCCCAAAATATGTCTCCAGTTCAACTTAGAAATTAGGGAAAATAACATATTATTGATATTTGATGCCTTTTTGAATAAATAAAACCGTTTACTTGACTTCCTCCAATTTTTTGAGCAACATTATTTTCGTTCTTTATTTGACTGGGCTATTAAAAACATTTCAAAGGTCTACCATTAACCAAGGCTGAGCTTATAGTGGGCCAAGTTTCTTTGTACATAGAGACAGATATTTATTTTTTACGATAGAAACTGGTTAATTATGAACAAAACACACAGAATCTATATTTTATTTATATAAACCAGCAAATTTCTCAATATTATAGTCCTGATTAGTCTATAGACATAATTTAGCTGTATCCTTTTTGGAGGGTCTTAGGTCGGTATTCCTAAAGGTTGTTATTCTAAAAGAGGAAGGTTAGAATGGGTTTTGTATATTACAATTATTAAGGAACTAACAATTATTTCTCCAATACTAGTGACTGTAAAAATTCTGAAATCAGAAAATTGATGAGAAATTATTAACCCTAATTCTGGCAATGTGCTACATATGACATCTTGAATTCAGCAATTTTTCAAAAATGGGGGTGGGGCTACAACTATTTTTCTCTTTTCCCATCTCACAGGGGAATATGGCTAAACAGATCAACAGATTGTATCAGTGATTTTGTTTGGTAAACCACAGCAACTTGCAAAACGTCTTGCCAGAATAAGGGCTTAATCCGCTAAACATCTATTAACCTTCTACGAACCGTTGTCCATAGAAGGTTAACTCTCAAGGTTACGAGAGTGCTGTAAGTTTTGACGGGCAGCATCGAGAGAGGTGATGGAATGATTTGTAGAGGCGTTGATTGGCAGGCGGATGTTCACAGATTGTTGTTCATTTATAACGTATCTGATCAAAAGGTTGAAAGCGAGATTTCTGATTAAGTGGTTTTAGCGGTTTGTGGAATTGAACGCACATAGGTAGATTTAACGTTTCAATAAAATGTAAAACAGCAGCTTAAAAAAACCAGTAGGAACTGTGGCATATTATCTCGTTAGTCCTTATTCCTGGTTGGACTTGAAAATATAGGAATAGTAACTCTTTATTATTTGGCTACCACTTTTATTTGCTTCCGGGTACTTCAAAACCAGTGTTGGGCATTATTCGAATAAAGTATTCTTATCTTCGTGGACGGCGGAAGGTCACCTGGAAGGCGGACCTTCCGCCGTCCACGAAGATAAAAATATTGAGAAAAGGGTCAGTTGAAGAATAAGAATAAAGTATTATTCGAATGACTATTCAAATAAATTTTTAGTGAATGATGAATAATTCACTGAATTATCTTATTCACAAGGAACATCATGAATTATTCGTTATTCATTATTCCTTATTCATCATTCATTATTCATCATTCGTTATTATTTATTTCTAGTTGGTCTACTGATTAATCCTACTCAAACACACATATATATACATATTTCCGGCTGCCAACATCATAATAAATCTATCATTATTCACTAAAATATGTATATTCTGATTGATCATTCGAATAATTTGTGAATAGAACATAAACTTCATTCAGAGAATAACGAATAATGAATAAAAGTAATTATTCTTCATTCATGAATAAAATAATACATTTATTCATTAATTTTTATTCATCATTCTGAATAATTTTTGCCCAACCCTGTTCAAAACGACGCACAGTGTAACGTCCAATGGACAAAAACCTATATTTTTGTTTTCTTATATTTAATTTTTAATCCTCTAGCTAAGTTTAGAAACTATTCAAGGAATTAAAATCGTATAAAACTAATAAATATTAGCTTTATTTTGACCAAAAAACACATTAGTATTATAAACAAGGCAAAGCCTTTAAAGCCTGCTTTATACCAATAATCAGTTTGAACCTCTGCCGTTGAAGATAGGACAGTGTTTTTATTAAGTCATCCGAAGGAAATTACTTCAAAACTATTCCTTTTTTATCTGATATAATTGATTATGGGTAATTACTCCCTGATTATTTATCCTGAATTATTCTTCATTGATCTTTGAAATGTCTTTTAAGTACAAAACTTTGATAGACCATAACAAAAAAACTTCATTTGAACACATCCCAAGTTTCTTAGAGCTTAAAGTTTACCTCAAGTATAATGTACTGAGGGCAATTTAGTTTGCCGAAATTTGCCGATTCCAAAGATTTTTATTTTTAGATCCATCCTCATTTTTTCTTCCAAATTTGAAAAAAAAAATGTGGATAAATCAAAGAAGAAGGTATTAATCCTTGTGCAAATGCTTCAATTTAATCTGCAGGATGCTCCTAAAGAAATATTTAGCAATACTAAAAAAAGTCCGACTCGCAGGAACTGCAGCATCTTAGCGCGGTTCCGTTCATGTCCCTAGTGCCATTTGATAAGCTTAGAAAAGAAATAAACTTATTTTTTTTTATATATCTCGTGAAAATTGTCAAAATCCTCTCGAATATCTCGAATAAAAGTGATATTAAGGCGTCAGGGACACCGACAGTAACTAACTTTTACACAGATGCGGAAATTACACAATCCGGCTCTCATTCTAAAGCAAAGTTCTATAAATCAATACAAAATATGCCTAATAAAGCCTTTCTAGAGGGTACAGAAGCATGGGCATATATGAGGGGGGGGGCTGAGGGGGCTGCAGCCCCGTCCCGAAATTTTGAATTAATGATGAAAACTTCTCGTAAAACCCTTAAAAATAAATTAAATAAGATCACTTAGTTCATAAAACATATTTTATTTTACGTGTAATAGCGTTTTAGTTGCCTAAAACTATTCCAAGCTCTAAATATTTAGTATTCCATACCCTGGAAATGGTCTCAGCCCCCCCCCCCCCCGAAATTGTTTTTATATACGTCCATGTACAGAACCTTTTTTGTAGAGCATTTAGTAAGCTTTCGAATGGTAATCTTCCGCTTCACAAGATTGTCAACGGTTTTCGAGATACTAACGAAAGTATACAAAGTTACCAAAACTTTTTTTGTCTGTTAATAAAATATTTTATTCTAACTCTTCCTTTACCCTAAACGTAACAAAAATTTCAACATATTAGTGTTGATGAAATTCGAACACGCAGAAAATGTTTCAACTGTATCCCATAATTCTAAGTACCAAAATCAAAGACAAACAACCCTCCCTAGGAAGGACGCTAGGCAGTTGAAAAGCTAAATCTTGGAAATCTCTAACATTAAATTGATTTCTTATTTTTCTTAACCTGT
This sequence comes from Gonocerus acuteangulatus, assembly GCA_946811695.1. Classification (NCBI taxonomy): domain Eukaryota; kingdom Metazoa; phylum Arthropoda; class Insecta; order Hemiptera; family Coreidae; genus Gonocerus; species Gonocerus acuteangulatus. The sequence goes on from OX328127.1 coordinate 26,994,977, forward strand.
TTTATTTTCAAATACATTATCCAACTCTAAGCAATTAAAAAATAACAAGGAATAAAAATATAAAATTTTAGGCACTTTCAACACTTGTTCACACTGAGTAAAACAATATAAACAGATCTAAGGTGTTACACGGTAGCTGGTGAAAGAATGAAGGAGGTCTCGTATTGCAATTCTCTGTATGCAGGGTCTACTTCCAGGTAGTCATATACTTTTACTGCCCTTTACCGTTACTCAGAAAGCTCTTTGTGTTTACAAACAAAGGACTCGGTATAGACCACCCGTATTAACCCAAAAGTGATTATGTCAAGCTTGATAAACTTCCTGAATTAAATTAAGGAATTTAAGAGTGCTTAAAATAGGTTCTTGATCTAGTCAAAAAATTCAAGGAGAATTACACCACGAATAGAAAATTTCGGCCAAACAGAAGGAAAATAACAATAACAAGGATAGTTAAACTTCGTTTTCATAGATTGTTAGTTGTAACACAAAAACGGTCACTCATGATTCTAATAAATTAACTGTGAAGGGTGATTACACAAATATTCCTGTTGAGGCTTTAAAGCTTCAACTCAAAAAACATATTAACCCACAGGTAATATCTAGATATTCGTACGGCATCTTCGAATTCTAACAAACAAAATATTGCTTCTAATTATACGTATCCTGTTTACTGACAAATACATTTGACTACTATAAGAAATTACAAAAATGACGAGCAGTGAAAAAAAAACTGCGGGAAACACACAAATAGATCCGTTTAAATAAACGAAACTAACTAACTAAGTTTTAAGCACTTATTTCTCCTAATGTGACGACCCCATCAAACATTTCTTCAAAACATTTTTCCACGATTTCCTAACCCTTTTTGAGATATTAATGAAAATATACGAAGAGGGCCTAATAGATATTCATACGGGATCTGAGAATCCCAAGATTCCGCAAAAATAAAATATTCTAATTATACGTATCCTGTTTTTTGTTTTTTTTTTTTGTTTTTTTTTACGGCGCATCTACTTCTAGGTCATTAGCGCCTGTATCCTGTGTTATTGGCATATACATTTGACTACTATAAGCAATAGCAAACAATAGGGAATATGCCAAAGAACTCGGATTAGGAGCCTCGACAGTTTCAAGACATTAGAAGGAAATCGGCAAATCCAAAACTGACATTTCATACGATACAGCCTGATATATTTCTAACAATGAATTGTTTTTCTTATTTTAATTAATCTGTTTTATTGTCAAAAACATTATCCAACTATAAGAAATGAAAAAATAGGAATAAAAACAGACCAAAAGAACCGTATGAAATAAACGAAATCAATTACTTCAAAGTTTAAGCACTTATTTCATCCGATTGACATCGCTTATTCAAAACTTTCCTGAAAACCTTTTTTGTAGACCATTTGGTAAGCTTTCGAATTGTAACCTTTCGCTTCCCAAGATTTTCAATCGTTTTCAAGATATTAATGGAAGTATACGAAGTTCCCAAAATTTTCATTATTTCTAGCAACAGAAAATTGGTCTCATTTTTCCTATCCTGTTTTACATACAAATACATTTTCCCAACATAAGAAATTAAAAAAATAAAAAGCAATAAAAAACCAAGGGAAAGAGACAAAAATTACAAAAAGAACGACAAAAACCCGTTCATAAGAAAAAAAACAGACGTATTTGAAGATTTAAGCACTTATTTCTCCGATTGACATAACCTAATCAAAAATAGTTTTAGAATCTTTTTTGTAGAAAATTTAGTAAGCTTTCAAATAGTTTCTATCTACTTACCACGATTTCCCAACCGTGTTCGAGATATTAATGAAAGTATACAAAGTTCCCAAAACTTTTCATGTCTGTTAATAAAATATTTTATTCTAACCCTTCCTTAACTCCAAACGTAACAGAACTTTCAACATATTAGTTTTAATGAAAGAAGAACATGCAGATAATGTTTCAACTGAATCCCGTGATTCTAAGTACCCAAACCAAAAACGGTATTCAAAAACTATTTTTCCAATTTTCTCGAAAACGGTTAAAGCTATCGCCTTGAAAATGGTTTCATTCGTTTTCCTAGCCCAAGAAGCATATAAAAAGAGTCCTTACAAGCTTATGAACTCAAAAACGTAAGCGTTACGATTTTTTTTGCGCGAATTTCGCCCCAAACGCCATCTTCCAGTGGGCGGATTTTGCTGGTTAACGAACTTGACCTTTCAAATTGGACGCCAGATTTTTGTACCAAATTTCATCAAAATCGGACCATCAGGGAAGCCAGAAATGAGCGAACAGACAAATATATATATATATATATATATATATATATATATATATATATATATATATATATATATAAATAAATATATACATATATATATATATATACAAATTTGAACCACCATTATTTTCGGTCTCTAGGGGTTCTGAAACGCGAAATTTTCTTGTCGGCACTTCCGGATTGTTTCATTGTATCAACCTTATAAGCGGGGTTCCTCCCTATGGGGAGGGAGGAACCGCGCTAAAACTGCCAGTTTAGTACTATATTAAATGTAAAAAATGTGGGACCTTGTTCACCGCAGAGAAAAAAAATTATTTCTATTATTATTACAATTAATATTATTATAGCCATATAGTATGCATTATTATACTATTGTTACCTTGGTTTGAGTTGATTTCAATTGATAAAAATGCATATTTGAAAATAACTAGCAGTTAATGATTTTTGTCCATAATTCCTACTACTTGGTTACACTGTGCGACGGGTTGAATAGACATTATTTTTCCCCAGAAGTTTGACATTCATCCACTTGACTTTTCATATCGCACTAGTATTTCTAAAGCGACACAACTCAAAAATCAATTCAATCAATAATTTTTCAGTTATGACTACGAAAGACATGGTAAATATCTCTTTATCAACCATCAAAACAGTAACTACGAAAGACATGGTAAATATCTCTTTATCAACCATCAAAACAGTAACTACGAAAGACATGGTAAATATCACATTATCAACCATCAAACCAGTAACTACGAAAGACATGGTAAATATCACATTATCAACCATCAAAACAGTAGCTACGAAAGACATGGTAAATATCACATTATCAACCATCAAAACATTAACTACGAAAGACATGGTAAATATCACATTATCAACCATCAAAACAGTAACTACGTAAGACATGGTAAATATCTCTTTATCAACCATCAAAACAGTAACTACGAAAGACATGGTAAATATCACATTATCAACCATCAAAACAGTAACTACGAAAGACATGGTAAATATCACATTATCAACCATCAAAACAGTATCTCGAAAGACATGGTAAATATCACATTATCAACCATCAAACCAGTAACTACGAAAGACATGGTAAATATCACATTATCAACCATCAAACCAGTAACTACGAAAGACATGGTAAATATCACATTATCAACCATCAAAACAGTAGCTACGAAAGACATGGTAAATATCACATTATCAACCATCAAAACAGTAACTACGAAATACATGGTAAATATCCCATTATCAACCATCAAAACAGTAACTACGAAAGACATGGTAAATATCACATTATCAACCATCAAAACAGTAACTACGAAAGACGTGGTAAATATCTCTTTATCAACCATCAAAACAGTAACTACGAAAGACATGGTAAATATCACATTATCAACCATCAAAACAGTAACTACGAAAGACATGGTAAATATCACATTATCAACCATCAAAACAGTATCTCGAAAGACATGGTAAATATCACATTATCAACCATCAAACCAGTAACTACGAAAGATATGGTAAATATCACATTATCAACCATCAAAACTTTATCTAACTATCTACAGAGCTTGTACACCAGAGGGAACTTGTGTCACTCTTCCTGTCTTAATGCTAAGCTCCCTACATAGGCAGGAGGGACACATTTTCAGTTGAGTTTTATTTTGAGTTGTGTCATTTTTGAAATACTAGTGCGATATGTTTTAAACAATGTCTTGAAACCCGATGAAAGATTGTGGTATATGGAAAGTAATCAAACGAAAGCCTAATAATTGTCGATGTTCGGTCGTGTGTTTAATAAAACTCCATTTTTAGATAAAAAATGTATTAGGTATATATTTGCCGACCTTTCGGTTTGAGATTCAAGCTTTCATCAGGGCTGTAAAGAAAGAAAACATTTATTATACATAAAGGAAGAGTAATAATTATAGATGGTACATATATGATACGTCCTATATGTATAATACATTTTTTTTTCATTCTTATTCCTTCTATGTAGGAAATTATTATTAGTATTAAACAAGTCCATTCTTGTTTAAAACCTTGATAAATCCTTGAATATCAAACTGAAAAGTCTGCGAAAATATAAAACATTTTTACCTAAACACTGTCTTTATGTTAACCCCGACAATATACGTTCGAAAACTCAACGCTCAACAATTTCCCCCTAACGAAAGCATAATAAACATTCAACAATGTATAAAAAAAAGATACTATAGAGGTATCTGATTCATGACCATACGGCACACTAGTGAGATAGTGTGGTGAGTACTATGCTCCGGCCGCCTGATTTTCCCCTTGGTTGCTTCGACTGCTACAGTCATTAGCACCCAAGGTACCCATTATTAAATTAATTAAAGGCTGGGTTGGCCTAGGGACGGTCAGGGAGGCCGAATTCAACATGGGCGTATATAAGGGGAGGGGGGCTGCAGCGCCCCCCGAAATGTTCATTTGATGGTAGAAATGTTTCATAAAAACCTTAAAAATAAATTAAATAAGATCGCTTGGTTAATAAAAAATAGTTTATGAAATACCTAGCGTTTAAGTTGCCTAAAACTATTTTAAATTTTAAATTTTTCATATTCCATGCCCCGGAAATGGTCTCAGCCCCCCCGAAATATTCCCAGCCCCTACTGAAATTATTTCCTATATACGCCCATGGAATTCAAACCTTGAACACACACATACTAGAAGAACAGACACTAGAAGAAAAAATCTTTAGTGCTTGCTCAGGGTTTGAACTCAGGTCCTCCAACTTATTAGTCCAGTGAAGATGGAGATAGTTAGCCGTTGCAGAGATGCGAAGACAAGGTATAGTTGGGATTCGGCTAGGAGAAAAACGTCAGACTTTCAGGAGAGATACGAAGACAAGGTATAGTTGGGATTCGGCTAGGAGAAAAACGTCAGACTTTCAGGAAAGTCTGACGTTTTTCTCCTAGCCGAATCCCAACTATACCTTGTCTTCGTATTAGTCCAGTGCTCTACCACTGAGCTAACCTCGCCCCCTCAACAATGTATGTTCGGTCGTAAATTTTGAACCTCCTCTGTTGGAGAAGAGTGTGTTTTAAATTTGGTTATGCTGGTTTCGTTCCGTTGGAGACGACATTTTAGGAGATCCTAAATCGCACCAGGCACAAGCAATGCTTAATATGGAAACGTGCTGAATTGTTGAAGTTGCTGCTAGTCGTTTAAGTCTTTTCAATAGGCAAAATTGATGTAAGTGGTTGAATTGCCACAAAAAAATGAAAAACGTTTTTTTTTAACTGTAAGTATGTGGCGTATATTGAGTAGCCCATAGACCCAGTGAGCCGGTGCCCTGAAGATGGTATGAGATTCCCCACGAAACCTGTTACTCTGAGAAAGGTTCCGTTACCGAATAATAAAGCGAATCTTCATGTCCGCTTCCCACAGACCTTGCATAACGATGCTCCAGCTACCGCCATCCTCACGGGTCTTCCTTCAGGTCGATACCTTTTCCACTGGCCATCGATTAATTAGGCGCTGATCGGAAAGTCAGGTGTCGAAATCGATAGTCGAATGCTAAAATCTCCCAATTAATACACAGTGTGTATAAAAACACAGTAGATGCTCAAAATGTGTAAGAATGCAAGACCGTGTGAAAAAACTCTGTCCCATAATAACGATCTATATAAAAGATTCTTGGGTTGGGTTCTTCCTCCAATATAACGGATTCACCATAACCACAACCCACAGTTATACCAAAGGTCGATAATCTGTTGTCGTTGACGAACTAGTCTCGGAGTTACGACAAACATAACCATTTCGGTCGTCTTAGGTCTCATTGTATAAGCAAATGCGGAAGAATTGGTTCTATGCGGTTTCTCACATAGAATCATATTTCGATCAAATTTATAACACTGTTGATGTTTTTACATGAGCTGATATATAGTCCATCTAGTGTTCCTATCAGATTCTGATACATTATTTAAGGTGACGACATCCATGGGATCTTTAAGTTATATTTTAACACATTATGGTCATTTTAAACTATAGAGCTGGGCTGATCATTTGTTGCGAAGAAGCACATGAAACATAGACAAGGTGATTTTTGACTTGCTGAGGACGAAGGTAGACCAACGATAGAGGGGGGTCCTCAAATGAGGAAGACTGATTGAGGCGAGTTACAGAAGTGGAAAGTGTATATAAGATACTTGGGGTTACTAGTGTGCTTCACGAGCAAAGACTAAAACTTAATTAAATTCGAGAATCAGACTTACAGAGAGAAATCAATTTATTATTGTAATGTTCGCCATTTGCAATGATTTCCTTAAACTCACAGCATACCAATCACTTCTTGTTAGGAATTCATTGTTCTCTGAAAATGTGACTGAAAATATAGGTCACTTATATGTGTGGTAATGCAGGATTCCAAGCGAGTCTACTATAATGGACTTAGATAGTCAAATTGGACAAATATTAAACTTCTATTTTGTATTCATCTAAAAATTCTATTGTGATACTCAGAATGGTTCCTCTTGTCCGAACGAAATTCCTTTCTCCGTATGCACGTAGGAAATTTTCTTTTAAAGACCAACTAGATATTCAGGACTCAACGTACCAGGACTTATTGACAGAGGCCAAGACAATAATTACAAAAAGGTGGCAGGAGACATGGTACCGGACAACAAATAATAAGTTGAGAGAAATTAAAGAAACAATTCATGAATGGCCTTCAGGCAGCAGAAGTAACAGACGAGAAGAAGTCGTCCTGTGCCGGCTGAGGATAGGCCATTCACGACTGGCTCACTCTTACCTAATGACTAGACAGGACAGACCAACATGTAAGTATTGTAATACAACTCTCACCATTAAACACATCCTCACAGACTGTAGACTGAGACAAAATGATATCCTTCCACACAACATACATGAACTACTTACAGATGACAGTCACTACATAGGACAGTTATTGGAATATCTTAAAAGAGAAAACATTTATGACTTAATCTGAACCCTATTTATGTAATTACTCTATTCAATTTTTTATTATTTTCTTTCTTTTTTTTCTTTATTTTAATTCGCTGTTTATTTATTTTTTAGTTACTATTATTATAATCCCCCCACGCATAAAATAAATATAAATACAACTGTGTGAGAATATGTAGAAAATGTGAAGTTAACTTTTACAAATAACAAGAACCATGTCCACTATGTACATTTGTACTAACTTGTCGTATCTATTATGTTAAAGCTGTTAAGTCGCCATAGTTGCGAGTTAACTAAAATAAATAAATACATTTTCTTTTATGTAAGGAAAGCATTTCTCATAGACTGCCTTTTTTTATTTTATTTATTTTTCTATTTTTGAGGCTTGGTTAGGATCATTACATTTATATCTGACCTACCAATGAATCTTGGTGAACCCCCAGAGTCGAACTAGTAAACTTCGTACAAACAAGCATAATTCTTCTTTTCCAGTAGATTTTGGATGTCCCGTTTGACATTGTGGTGCCGCCTGGCGACGAGAAGGGAGTTAAAGGGGCACATTCCCAACATTTGTGTGAGTGTTTTAGTCACTCTACTATGTTTGCAGAAGAGGGGTCCTACTTCATGCAACTAAAATGTCAAATATCTAAGAGTGCTTCAGGATAACAAGGGGAAATGTTTACTCTATGCAATGCTGATTCATAAACCTCATTGAAAAAGTATGCGATTGAAATTTAATATTTTAATTTATACGTGGCAACAAAATGCTAGGAGGAGAGTTTCAGACCTGGGATTTGCCCTTGTTGTAGGAAAACTAGACATTGAATTTTTCATAGATGATAGTGCTTTTCACTTTAAGTTGAAACTGTGAGAGACCTAAAGGCGAACCAGAGAAACAAGACGAAGCGTCGTGTTATCTACGTCTTTCTGAATCAGAAAAAAGAAAAAAAAGAGAAAAAAAATGTCGATATTTCAGATTCGCCCGTTCTCTTCCAATTTGTGTAGATAAATGTATGTATTAAGGTAGATTTAGAGTTTTAATGAAGATATTCGGGATAAATTAATTTTGTGTGTGTGTGTGTGTTTAACGGCGTATCAAAATTAGGGCTATTAATGCCGGGCCGTCTACAGGTTGCCGCCCTTTTCTATAATGCCAACAGCACGTGGTCGGTCACCCATTCAGGTACTGACTATGCCCGACGTTGCTTAACTTCGGTGATCTACGGGAACCGGTGCATTCAACGTGGCTATGGCCGTTGGCATTTATGTTGTTATATACATTTTTCGTGGTAAATTAATCAAAATAAGGCCATTATTATAAGATAAAAATTAATGTTTAAAATTTAATTCGGGACAGCAAAACTATTGCGATTGACAGAAGTAGTGACCGATTGCTGTTCCCTAATCCAATGAACGCATCACGAACCGTTGGTCGGTACTTATGAGATATGGCACCATCGACAAATGTCATTTATCTCTCAAGGAATAGCCGCACGCTGAGCCTCTGCATTTTGCAACCAGATGGCATCACCTCCCTCCGGTATTAAGCTGCTCGGTAGGACCTTCTATTATGCGAAACTAATCCAATTGCTGATTGAGGAACCGGATAACAGCCTTCCTACCATCGAAATTGCCCAAGTCGCGTGGAATCTTTGAGACCGACGGGCGGTTTGCGTGGAACAACTGCTGTTTGTTACTTAACGTTTTATGACATGGATGCCTATACTTTATGTCTGATGACTCAATAGCGGCTACCATTTTGTTTATATTTTGTAATAAAACTCGGTAAACAGCATTCAAAAGAAAAAACCCTACATTCTAAAGTTTTGGCCATGTTTTCTCTTAAGGATAAGGCTCTCAAATCGATATCGCCCACAAAAGACAGGTTTTAACCGTTTTCGAAACATTTTTTGCCACGAAACTCAGTTCATTAACCACCAAAACCCCGGACCCAAAGTAGTTATTTGCCCATCCCGGTCGTAATTTTTGTTGTATTACAATGGAACTCCTTATTCGTTGTGGTGATCTTATTAGAAAAATGTGTTGCAAAAATGAACTAATTCGGTTTATGGTAATTTGGGTCCGGAGTAAACCCCCCTTACTCTGGACCCAAATTACCAATTTGCCACTACCAGCCGTAATTTTGGTTGTATTTGAACGAAACTCGGTATTCGTTGTGGTCATATAAACAGAAAAATTTGTTGTAAAAATGAAGTAAATCGGTCAATCCGAAGAGGGGGTGGGGTTAATTTGTACTATGTTTGAATAGAATTCCTCAGCCAAACCGAAGGTTGTCAAAGCAAGGCGTTCTGAATTCTGCCACTAGGCGCGCTCTATCTCTTTCCAGCTGTATTGTTGCAAGAAGTTCTCTTCTTACATGGGGACGCTTTTATTATTGAAGTAGATCATAGGTTATATAATAGGTAATTTTAAGCAAATTGATGCAGCTTCTGCGTGACGGTATTTTTTCTTTAAAGATGGCTTCGGCGAACATTGACTTGGGATAAAATTCTTTTCATCCATGAGGAGAGACCTCAGCACACCTCTGGAATCGAATCTTTTAGGCAGTAGAACAGAATAAAGTGAAGCAACCATCAGACCACGAGCAATATCAGGCCGATATGAGCCTCTGTGAGTAGCTAACGATGAAGTTAACGAGTCCGTAGCAGCAAGGAGGGGCTTGAAGCCTTGTAACACAATACGATTGATGACTCGCCTGCGAAACTTACAACCTTTCCGCCCCCTCGCTTCTCTAATGAACGGGATGAACAAACAAGAAATCACAAAGGCATACCTTCACAACGAACGCTTGTTTCAAGATGGATGTCATAGTTAGAACGGCTGCAGACCATTTTGTCTACTGCAGGCCAATAGCTATTGCGAAATACTAAATAAATGTTAATGGTTTCCCGAATTTAAAGAGTGAAAGGCGAGAGTTGTAATAAAGGTGAAATCATATTTTAGAAATGAGTTGTCAGAAAAGTGCGACTCACAGGAACTGCATCATCCTAGCAACTTACCGTAAAACAGTTAATGTTTTGTTTTAATCTATCATGAAAAATGTATACACGTGTAAAAATGTAAAATGAAATGACAAAGAAAAGCAATATTGTAGGCGCTACAACAGGAAACTGGCAGTATTTTCTCAACTTCGCTCTAGGAATACACTATACTTTTCTCATTTCCTTACCTTGTTTTACTAAAGTAATCATTTTACTCTTAGATGCAAAGAAAATGAAAAAACGCAACCAAACAGCCAGTGGCCACAGCCACGTTGAATGAACCAGTTCCCGTAGATCAAGTTAAGCAGCGTCGGGCGTGGCCAGTACCTGAATGCGTGACCGACCACGTGCTGTTGGCTTTATAAAAGAGTGGCAACCTGTAGATAGCCCGGCGTTAATAGCCCAATTGTTGATACACCATTAAACACAAAACAAAAAAGGAAGAAAAAAAAATTAAAACCGAGATAAATAGAGACCAAAACCTGTTCAAAAGAACGAAAACAACACTTACCAATTTTAAGCACCGGTTTCTCTGAACGAAGTCGCTCTATCTAAAGTTGCAGAGGAACCGTTTTTATAGAAAATTTAATGCGCTTTCTGATAGATGTTTACATTTACTGAAATTTCCTAACCGGTTTCCAGATATATACAAAAGAATATATCCGAAACTCTCAAGAACATTCCAGTATTGTTTTCCTCTTTTCTCAGAAAGAATTATAGATTTGGCATGGAAAATTAAATTCCTCACGTCCTATTACTTACAAAAATCGTACCTGGAAGCATATTAACGCAAAAACGTAAGCGCCACGATTTTTATCGCGCGAATTTCGCCCAAAAAAATGTTCTCATGGACGGATCCTACTGGTCAATGAATTCGAATTTTCAAATCACACAGTGTTGTTTTTCCCCCTTCCTTTTGCTGTGGTGTCTTTGTATATTTCCTCGCCCCATAAGTTTTAGATGTATTTTCACCAAATTTAACCAAAATTGGACCATTTCTGGGGAAGCTATAGTGCACAACGAATTTTAATTATTCCATCGAGAGGTGATCGTTGGCCTTGCGAAGGTAGATATCGTCAGGATTCGATCGAGGTTAATAAAACTATAGGTATTTTGTTGATAAAATATGTAGTTACACTAACCTCGACTGAACCCCAATGATTAAATGCAGAAATACAAATTGTACTTATAAACAGACTCCAGCTAATTATATGTATATTTTTTCTTTGTAGACCTATTTCATAAAAGGTAAATCGCAGATGTAACGGCGCCTGGAAGTCTTAACTGTATCTTAACCGGAAGTAAACTGTGATCTACTGAACTAAATAATAGGGCTGTCAATATTGATTTTCTTTGTTGACTTTTTCTCCTGTTTTTCCTTGGGAAAGTTTTCTTTCATCTCCTGTAGAAAAAAAAAGTTTGCAACTTGCATAAAAAGAGGCATTACACGCCTTGGCGAAGGATGGCGCTCCACGGGGAACAATATCCAACAGGATGAAGCCAGCAATTACGTATGAGATGTCGGGAATTCTATAAAGTGCTCAATCATCACGCTGAATATAATCATCGCTCGCGAACGATTGGAAAAATCGTTGGTAATAACTTCCTAGGCATTTTAACCATGAAGTTATCTTATAGATAACTTCAACTTAAATTTAGTTAGTTAAGCGCAAATTAAATATTTTACATGACATGATTTATTTATTTAGGGCTTCGCATCTAAGGCCATGAGCCCTAATACACATTACATTATTAGTTTCTTAAATACATCTGCTTCGAAACTATGGGGATTAGCAGGGAACGAAGTGTGTGACTGAACGAATTGTTGGAAGAGAGCAGCAAGTAAACACAATATTCTCTTACTTACAGAACACTTGACTGTACAATATCATTTCAAGACATCTGCTGAATTACCAGTGAACTGATTAGACCTGCTTATAAATAAATAATAATAATAATTAAATAATTAATAATGGAATTAACGAAAAGTTTATTTTAAATGGTTACACCAGCATAGTATATCTATATATATATATATATATATATGTATATATATATATATATATATATATATATATATATATATATATATATTTATGGGGGCGAGGTTAGCTCAGTGGTAGAGCACTCGACTAATGGACTGGAGGACCCAGGTTCAAAACCCGAGGGAGCATTAAAGATTTTTATCTTCTAGTGTCTAGTGTTTGAGGGAGGGTCCCTAGGCTCATCAAGCCTCTAATTAATTAATGGCTACCTACAAAGAGAAAAATCAGACGGCCAGGACATAGTACTGACCACACTATCTCCCTAGTGTGCCGTATGGCCAAGAATCAGATACTTCTTCAGTATCTGCCCCTCTGGGGCCTTGTGGCCTGTTAACTGATTTGATATTGATATATATATATATATATATATATATATATATATATATATATAGTGCAAAATGTACATGCAAAAAAGTAATTAATAAATATAAAAAAATAACGTACCAGCAAAGAGTTCTTATTTATTATCAACAAGTAAATGTGAATGGAGCTTTACAAAATAAATCAATCGGATCACTTTTCTATCGTAAAGCTAAAAAGAAAAAGAAAAAAAAAACAAAAAACTTCCCAATAATCCATCAAAGCCTGCCGACCAAGTTGGCTAGAAGCTTCTTCGCTTCTTCCAAGAGATATTATTAAAATGCGGCCAGCATTAGGCGCGGAGTAAAAAAAAACTTAATAACCGGCCAGATGTCACTAATGCACTCTCTTACACCACCACACTCGGTTTTTCATTTAAGGATGTGCCGTTGCTACAATCGCTACTCCTACGCTCGGCCATTTTCCTTTCATTCAGGCCATACTTTAGGAGAGGTTATGCGTTTAGTTATTTATTGCAGTTCATTTATAGTCATTGGTAAAAAGTAAAAGACTCCTGTTACGCAAGAGCTGCACAACTAAGCATATTCCTCAGCAACGTGGACATTTACACCCCATTCCTCAAGAATGTACTTTAATAATCAACTAAAATGCAAAATTAGCTATGCTCTATTACATTTGTAATGAATACCTCAACTTCCAATGGATCGATTTTATTTTTTATTATTTTTTTTAACGTAATAAACGAGTTTCCTTGCAAGTAGGTTGAAATAATTATAAATTAATAATTTGATTCCAACCCTTAAACCATTGACCCTTAAATCAACCCTTGACTTACATGCTGTGACTTATACAAAACATTACTGACTCACATTCAGTGGGAATTGAGAGAAATTAATAATACTACGACACGTTTTGTTTTTTTGTTGATTTTTCGACTTAACATGAAATGCGTTTGTCGCCAATGTCGCGGAACTCAACTATTAAATATAATTATAATTTTATCCCGGTTTAAACCCCCAATCCTAATGGAATGATTTAGATTATTTTTTCAAGCAATATTTCTCTTTTGATGTGTATGTTGAATTTCGTTGCAATATAATACAAATTTTGACGGTAGGGGCCACATTTAGCATATTTATAATTTGTGTCTGGAGTAACACCTCCACACCTCTCCGATTTTTCTTGTGAACAATCGTTTCGGGGATTTTTCGTGACGAAAGATCAAAATTATGGCCGATATCGTGTTAACCCATGTATGTCTATATATATAAAAAAATCTTATCTGATAAATCTACAAAACGTACAATAAAACAACATTGGAACTACTAATGGACTCAACTAGTTGGCAATAAACTCCAGACAGTAAAAAACAGTCGAGAAATGGCCTTCTAGTCATCGAGGTAACAGACGTGAACAAATAATTCTTGCTAGACTAAGGATTGGACATTCTCGACTAACTCACTAATATCTTATGACAAGACGAGATAAACCTATATGCAGTATATGTAACAAAGAACTTACGATCAAACACTTACTGACACACTGCCAGAGGCGATGCAATTTTAACATCCCGAATGACATGCAAGAACTCCTAGGCAATGATAACCAGTACATCAACACTATACTGGCCTACCTCAAGAACACAGGACTATATAATCTTATTTGATGACAATGAGCAATGTTGACTTAAAAACAACTATGATATTTCCATAGATACTAAGTAAAATTTAGCCACTGAGGATATTGGTGTTTGTGTCGATCGCCAATGAAGCGAAAGAGACCAACAACAATAATATTTATTATTTAAATATCCTATGGTAAAATCATTCCATAAAACCCAAAAATTGAAATACACTCATTATGCATGAAATCTAGAGAAAGTGGAATGTATTTGGAATTTGACTACCAATACCTAGCCCTCCGTTTTGGAGCGGTCACGAGATTTGAAGATGACTCTGTGGCTGTGTTTGATGCCCGGAACGAGGGCATATCATAGTGAAGTGCTGATGTAAGCCGTCAAGACCAATTACATCTTAGCGAAGTCACAAGGAAGACTAGCCGCAGTCAGCTTTCAAGTCAAGACTTCTGACATTTAGCGTGACTTTTAGTGACTCCGTCAACTTGAACGGTGTGTACGCCGACTAGCGTGTAGTTGAATGCCACCAAGGACACATTTTTATTTGCATTATTTCCCCTAGATATAGGCGTTCCCATGTTTTTTGCTTAAACGCAAGTTTTTGACCATTATTTTGCTATTTTTCGTTCACGCCATAGGGAACATTTAATTCTGATGACATTTTCAAATTCTGCATACAATTTTCTATAAGATCTCATGTACCTTGTGCAAATATTTCTCAAGCCGAATTCTTAGCAGGTACCCAAAAAAATAACTTATCATGAAATAAAGAGTTTTTATTTATATTGGTCCACTGTTAGGGTATATATGAGACTCTCAGAAAAGTTGCATTATTTCATTACCATGGCTAATTTGCTAGTAAGTGCTGAAGGTCAAAAAAAAGATGCTTTGCTTGGGTAAATTAAAACAAAAACATATTGAATAAGCAAAAAATTCTCCTTGGTGGCATTCAACTACACTTTGGTCGGCCTCAAGTACTTCATACTCCTCAAGTATGGCGATTTCCTTCGGGACCACCCTGTTTATATGTATATAAATTCATGTACCTACTTATATATCATATTACTCATATATACGTGTGACCAACTTTATCATGAGCTCATCGCTATCATTACGAAGCTCATCATAAAATAAATTAATAAATATTACTCATATGATTACATGTTTTGGTTCAGCCTCACATTAGCATTTGAATCGTAATGAATGAGTGAAATATTTTTCTAGTAAAATACAATTATGAAAATGACTTAAAATTAAATATAATAACTTTACCGGATAATGCATTTATTTATATTTTTTTTATTTTTTGGCGCGCATCCTTCCTAGGGAGGAAACCCGCTTATCTGGTACCCAAAATAGAGTTTTTTATTTACTTGCTTCTTCTTTCGAGCATTGCCCTATGTGTGCTTACTATAAATATATACTTGCATATTTATGTTGTATATATGTTTCAGGATATGTTTAGCTCTTGGATTTTCGTTTCCTAACATTTTACAATAAATGTAGGGCGCGTAGCGAGTCCAGATATATTTTCATATCTGTATATTTATTTCCTGTGTATTTTCTAACCGTCTGATCTACGAAATAAAATGACCTGTAACGTACCATTAACATAAGTCTATTGTAATTCACCTGAACTATTATTGGCTGTAGGAGTTCTAAAAGAGATGCCCTTGACTGGGGGTTAGGATGAGACAAGCCTAGAGGAATGTCGGAAGATGATTAAGTAAGCTATCGAAAGAAAAAGTAGGCAGTCTCGATCCTTCTCTTCCCCTGGGAACCTACTCAACTAACCCATACTCCCAGAGTATTACGCTCTAATATTATCTATTGACACAAATCAATTCAAAATGTCGGACTCGCAGGAACTGCGTCATCATAGCGCGTTTCCATAACATTCTTTGCTTTACGGCACATCAGCAAAGAAACCATTACAGGTTGCAACCCTTCCTAAACATCCACAGTTGACCCGTAAATGTGCTCCAGCCAGTATCTCCCGCAAGAGAATCCTATGCGTTGGCTACTGGATCACGCGAAGACCCTCTGCAACATTCTTATCCCTATTGTCATTTGGATAGCTTGAAATAGATATTGTTAATATTTTGCCATAAATATCTTTATATAATCTTCAATATAAGTGAGATTTTAGGCGCCATTACTGTAGCAAAAATTACTCAATCGGTCTCATCGATTTCTTCTTTGCAAGAAACAAACTTTTGTTGTTTGTAGTACTATTTCACATATCTCTTTTTACTGCCAAATTCATTTTAATACTAAAACCAATTGCAAAAATAACAAGTAATAAAACAACTGAGAACCTTAGAACATCTGGATACAAGGTTCAACTGAACCCAACATTTCTGAGTATCCAATACGAAAATAGGACATAAAAACTAGTTTTACCTACTTTACCTGAAAGCGGTTAGATACTTCGACTTACAAATATGTTCTTTCGTTTTCCTGCATAAGAAAACGTATTAAACGTGAATTTGCAAGTCTTTTAACGCCAAAGCCAATTTCGCACGATCTGCGTCATCTTTGCACGTGCCCATAACTGGACCATTAGAGTCAACATCCGGTTTTCCGAGAATTTTCTCAATGGGCCCTGAAATGAGAAAATTCCCTGGTGCAGGTGGGACTCGAATCCTCATCACCCGCTTCTGAATCTAAGGCGTTAGATTATGGGTAGCCACGGGAGACCCTCATAACGTACTTAAGCTTAATTTCACTTGGAAAGGTTGGAATGTATAATGTTTATAAATGTATAAAATAAATAAATTGAGATATGAGCCGCCAATATACACAGAAAACGTACACTTGCGGGAATTACTAACTCTGCATCTTCGAATTTTGCTCAGGAAGATCTATTACAAACAACCAAAAATTGTTTCTCATTTTACGCATCTTGTTTTATTGGAAAATTCATGTAAATGTTAAAAGCAATTACAACACTTAATAATAAAAATATGGGACATGAGATCCTTTATTTAGGAATCTTTTGGCCGCCATTTGTTAGAACGCGGTAGCAGAAAAGATGGTGGCTGGTGAAGAAAAGGCCCGATTTTGGGCGTTATGTTACCGAAAACAAAAATGATTGCGTTGCTCTTTCATTTCACCTATCATTCATCATGTTCGTATATAAGGGGGCTGAGAGGTTTGCAGCCCCCCTCCCCCCGAAATTTTCTTTTGGTGAGAACATGTCATGTAAAAAATGCCTTTAACGACGAAAAATGTCTTCTACATTTACGCTACACTAGGCGTCTAGAGGACCTTAAAACTCACCATTTCACACTAAAATATTTAAAATTTTACCTACACCCCAAATGCCTCGGTGCTCCCAGCCTCCCCCCCCCCGAAATTATTTTCTATATACGCTAGTGTCATTGATTACTGTGTTTAGTGTAATTTGGGTTTGAATCACTCAGTATTTAGTTGAACTAATGTCTGGGAGTTCTTATGCGTTGTTGAACAAATGTTGCGAATTCAAGGGTCAATATGCCTTTTTCTTGCGCTAGTAGTAACACCAGAATAGTTGTTATGAAATACAATGAACATATTGTTTCCGGATCCTGGAATTGTTTTATTGCTTAGAGCTATCAGACAACCGAAAACCAGGATAAAGACTGAATTTATTACAATGGTAGCTAAAACAATTATCCAAACTCGTTTCTCTAAAAACATCGTGTTCGTGACGGAGAGAAGAGCAGTTCCATATTGTAGCGTTGTGTAATTGATCAGATGATTCATGTATCGGAGAACAAGGAGCCATAGATAAGTTTAATAATGACTGAGTAAGAGCCCTCGATCCTGAACTATTGTAAGTGTGTTAGGTAAGAAGAGTCAGCTCACAGCTGATGGCTCTCAGCTGACCTCCCGCTCCTGGGTCAACATTTCTTAATCACAACACTTTCTAGGCTCTTCTCGTTCTCCACTGCATCCTATCTTGTCCGGTATTCTTCATCTCACTGGAAGAAGGGTTTGGAATGTGGTCTTCTAAAAATAGATCCAGATGTCATAATGTTATAATTTCCCAGGGTACATTACGATTATTATGATGATGGTTTGAGCATAGGCGGCTCTAGACAAACATTTCTGGGGGGGGGAGCTAGACAAACATTTCTGGGGGCTAGACAAACATTTCTGGGGGTCTAGACCAACCTTTCTGGGGTGGCTAATTTAGTATGGGTTTACCACCGTGCCTGTGTAGAATGAACTTTTTATAACCAGGCACCAGGAGAACATTAAGGAAATATTTGATAAACTAAGAACATACATTAACTAGAACATATTACTATTAATTTGCCTATACAATTTATTTTTATAACTTTTTCTAAAAATGTTGCGAACGTTTCCAGTTTACAGATATTCTCAAGAATACGAATTCTTGACCTTTCAAATTAGACGATGATATATGTATATATATATATATATAAATTCTTTTTTATCCTAGCAGGCATGGGGTTCTAGTATATATATATATATATATATATATATATATATATATATATATATATATATATATATATATATAGTAGAACTTGGATAATTCGAACCCCTAGAGACCGATACAAAATTTCGAATTATCCAAAATTCGAATTAGAAAAGTTTTTGAAAATAAAGGGCTCAAAAATCCAACATCATATTTTCACATTTATTAATTTTTTTTAAAATAAACCTTTTATGAATTGACGATTACGTACATAAGTAATAAATAATTTATCAAAGAAATTTTTCAGGTAAGTTGATGAAGTGTTAGGAGGAATTCCAAAGTCCTTGGAAACCACCACTTTGCAGAACCCACCACTTTGCAGAACTAGACCATGAGACAGCCGCGCTTCTTGTCCAGGGACCCCTACATCCGTATCTTACTATCAACCTTACCCGAGGGGAGAATATTTTCACAAGATTTAAGATCAACCACCTCTCTGTCCACTTCCCATTGGAGGCACAGACTCGTAAAAAATTCGAATTATCCAAAATTTTATTCGAATTAACCACGATTTGTTTAGATTGTTTATGCCCTAAATTCTAGGGACCAAGAGAAATATTCGAATTAAAGACGATTTCGAATTATCGAAGTTTGAATTATCCATGTTTCACTGTATATATATATATATATATATATATATATAAATCCTAGCCTATGGCGGCATGTTATGCATAATGGATATCCCTATAAAGAAAAGATTTTAAGATGTTATTAAGAAGGATTTGAGGTTTAGCCGAAAGTATGGATTAGCTTCCTGGTAGCATTAGCCTGCCTATAGATGGCCGTGTGGTGCAACAACTGCATATGACCCAGTAAAGGACGGAGTTGTGAAAGGTGAAGAGGGATCCACTATTACCCATCGGTGTAATGCGGGATTAGTCTAACTCTACAAGTCTTCTGGGCGAATGCCGCTTCAGATAATTGCTGTATAATATATTTATCATACATTCCCCAGCATAGATTTACCATACATTTACTTATTTATTGCCCTTGATGTTTTTTTCCAAATTAGTAACTTCTTGGAAATGTTTATCACTACAAAAGCTTAGTTGATTGGTTAAGGTGTTTAGGGAAAACAACTTCCAGGTTATAAATGCTTGATTTTGTTATCACCCTTGTGTTTGGTTTTTATTTATATGGATAGCCATCGGGCGTCCTTAATAAAATATAATAAAGCAAAACTACTCATATATATATATATATATATATATATATATATATATATATATATATATAGCTTGTTAAAAGTAGATTCTTGATTTATTGATTTTAAGAGCACGCGAACATAGCGACTTGCTCTTTTTTAATATTGGCGGTAGAATCCACTCTCGTTATTGTAAATGAAGAAATTCAAACGTTCAGGGTTTTGCGGAAATTTAGATGACTGAAGATTTTTTTTTATCAGTAGATTCTTGAGCAATACGGCGTAAATCACCGCCCCTACTGAGCTCCAGTGTGAAGGAAATTCTTTAATTACTATACATATTACAGTTAATGGAGATTATAAGCATAATCCCACATCAGTAATGAGAAAAAGGAAACCAACTGGATTTTTTACGGCTGTTAAAAAACGTGACAGTAGTGCTTGTGAACAAGTCGCCTTGGTTAGTTCTTTGCTGAAGGGGTAAAACTACCCCCGTGTTTGATCAAAATCAAAGTCATTTTCTCCAATTTATGAATAAAAAATGAATCAATATTTTTAAATTTTTTAAGTCATAAGTTTTATATGGGATGTTATATATATATATATATATATATATATATATATATATATATATATATGTATATATATATATATATATATATATAAAAGATCCCAAAAGATTTAATTCTTTGCCTCTGACAAACGGAAACCCTTTTTTTTTCACGAGCGATAGTCTAGTGGCACAAATTTTTAATCTACATCAAAACGCTAAAATTATTTTGAAACAAGAAGGTAAAATGTAGTAGAGTACGTAGGATATTTAATAAATATTAATTTTTTCGAAAATGGTGAACAATTCTTTATTTTCTATTAACAAAATCGGTCATAAAAACGTTCTAATTCAATGAGTCGAAAAAATCCTATGTACTTAACTGGAAAATGTCATTAGGAAGCTGCAGTTGAAATTTGAAGTTCATCGGGTGAAAATTGAAGGCGCTAGCGAATCGCCCTATTTCAAAAACATAGTTCTGAGAAAATCGTCATTAATAACCTGAAATTTTCATTTTTTTTCCTCTTAATTTTTTCCTGTAATTTCTTGTAATGAAGATAAAAAAATGAATTTTAATTTTAAAAATATATCGGTACTTTAATTGAAAAATTTATTTTTTAGTACTTTTAAGAACACTTCCGCCACATAAATGCTCTTGGATATCATTTTTGATTATTTAAGGAAGGATTTAAGGCCATAAAAAAGAAAATGGTAAAGAAAAAGTTAAAAAGCAGTATTACCCCTTAATGACACTTATTTCAACGAATATTTCCTAAAAAAAAAAATAAATAATAAAATAAATCGTTTATAACCTTCTGCTCAAATTCAGGAACATAAACATGCTTTTGGTCCGCCCGACAAACCTATGTATGGCCACTGCGCATGCGCGAACGCCTCTGCGCATCCGCGAACGCCACTAGGCATGCGCGAACACTACTGCGCATGCGTGAACGCCAGCGGACACCTTTTTTTACCCTTTTTTGTAACGGGTTTTTCCAGTTTAGTCACCGCTAAAGCATGTTTATACTTAAAAAAGTCCGTCACGCAGAAGCTGCATAACTAAGCACTTTCCTCAGAATTTGGGTAGTATAGACTGGTTTCCAGAACAATTTGCTTAAAATATCCTACATAAATAAAATAAAAACATGAATAGTTCTCTCTTAATTTTGTAATGAGTAACTGTGCAATTATTAATTTTGTAATTAATTTGCTTCGAGAGTTACGTTTACACATGGTACCTACTACACTACTTAATAAATAGAAAAAACTTCATATTTTTGTCTTTTGATCTTGACACAGGAACAGGATACAGTCCCTGTAGTAGCAGAAAGCGCTCCTTGCGGCGGCCATGCGAACCTACGTCTGGCGGGCTATTCTATTGAAATATATTACAAAGTAAACCCCCCTTTCCGATTGACCGATTTAGCTCGTTTTTACAACACTTCTTTCTCATGACATATACCACGTTTCGTTACAATACAGCAGAAATTACCGGTATGAGTATATTAGGAATTTGGGTCCGGAGTAAACCTCCCCTTCTAATGAACCGACTTAGTTTATTTTTACATCACATATTTACCTGTAGATTACCACTACAAATACCGAGTTTCGTCGAAATATACCAAAACTCACGGCTGGTAGTGGCGAATTGGTATTGTGGGTCCGAAGTAACCCCCCCCCCTTCTAATGAACCGATTTAGTTTATTTTTACAACACATTTTTACCTGTAGATTACCACTACAAATACCGAGTTTCGTCGAAATATACCAAAACTCACGGCTGGTAGTGGCGAATTGGTATTGTGGGTCCGAAGTAAACCCCCCCCCCCCTTCTAATGAACCGATTTAGTTTATTTTTACAACACATTTTTACCTGTAGATTACCACTACAAATACTGAGTTTCGTCGAAATATAACAAAACTCACGGCTGGTAGTGGCGAATTGGTATTGTGGGTCCGAAGTAAACCCCCCCCCCCTTCTAATGAACTGATTTAGTTTATTTTTACATCTCACTTTTCTCTTTAGATTACCACTACGAATACCAAGTTTCGTTGAAATATAACAAATATTACGGCTGGCATGGTCGAATTAGTGTTTTGGGTCCGGGATAAACCCCCCCTTCCGGTGGACCGAATTTGGTGGTTAACGAACTCGTTCAATCGTTTGCTAATTGAATGCTATATACCAAGTTTCATGACGAAAAAACAAAACCTCTGGCCCCTATCGTGTTAACAGACATATATATATATATATATATATATATATATATATATATATATATATATATATATATATATATATATATATATGATTGATTTGTGAGACGGTTTCTCTCTCCAGCGGTGTTCTCCCTCTCCTTACTGCAATATTTCGTCGGGTTCATCTCCGACTTCTTCAGGCTGCTATGTGTCGTCCTCGGTGTTTGTCATTCCCTTGACAACCACCGAGGACGACACACAGCAGCCTGAAGAAGTCGGAGATGAACCCGACGAAATATTGCAGTAAGGAGAGGGAGAACACCGCTGGAGAGAGAAGTCGTCTCACAAATCAATCATTTCAACCCCAGCGAAGTAACTTAAAACAAAACACACATATATATATATATATATATATATATATATATATATATACACAGTGGAACATGGATAATTCGAAATCGTGGTTAATTCGAATATTTCTCTAGGTCCCTAGAATTTAGGGCATAAACAATGTAAAAAAAATCGTGGTTAATTCGAATAAAATGTTGGATAATTCGAATTTTTTACGAGTCTTTACCTCCAATGGGAGATGTTCAATCTTAATTTTTTTTTTTAAATATTGTCCCCTCGGGGAAGAAGGATAGTAAGATGCGGATGTAGGGGTTCCGGGACAAGAAGCGCGGCGATTCCATCTATGAGAGGTAAAAAAAGATTGTTGATTTGACATGGAATGACTCATAGTCTAGTTCTTGGAGCCTAGGAGTTCTGCAAAGCGGAGGGTCGCGGCTTCCTCCCTTCCTCGGGTTGTAGTTTCATACACCATCCTGTTTTATCCTACAATTCCCTTCCACCATCCTTCTCATCTTCATTTCTTATTCAGTTATAAGTGAGTCAGCGTCTAGATCTGTTGTATTGTTTGTGCCTTGAATTTCCGGTGTACAGCGCAGTTCAGTGACTTCTTGATTTAAGATGTCGAAGCCTACCAGTTATAAAACTTTAACGTTGCCAGAGAAAATAGCTGTGATTAAAGATGTTTAAAATGGAATAAAGAAAAAATCTGAAATTGCCAGGGGCTTTAGAATTCCTCCTAACACTTTATCAACTTACCTGAAAAATAATGAAAAAATTCTTGCCCATGAAAATGACTTTTTACAAAACAATAGACTTTTATTTTTACTTTTTTTATAAATTATTTATTACATATGTACGTAATCATCAATTTATGAAATATTTGTTATTGTTTAAATAAAATGTGAGAAAATATGAAATTCGATTTTTTACCCCTTTATTTTCAAAAACTTTTGTAATTCGAATTTTGGATAATTCGAACTTTTTTATCGGTCCCTAGAGGTTCGAATTATCCAAGTTCTACTGTATATATATATATATATATATATATATATATATATATATATATATATATGGCCCAGGTCAAAAGAATAGTACTACAATTTTCTTTGTACTATATTATTTTTTGTACGCCCTACATGTTTCGTGGCCTTTATGCCACCTCCTCAGGGGCCATTACATCCCCATGTGTGGTTAGCTCGCCACCCATACTAATACTGACCACACATGGGGATGTAATGGCCCCTGAGGAGGTGGCGTAAAGGCCACGAAACATGTAGGGCGTACAAAAAATAAAATAGTACAAAGAAAATTGGAGTACTATTCTTTTGACCTGGGCCATATATAAAGAATAAATAATTATACGTAAATAAAGGTCAGAAATACGTGGAAAATAATATATATATACATTTTAACGGTCGTCATTTTCGGTGTCTACTTGGTAGGATCGATAAAGATTTGAAGAAATTTTTCAAAAATTCCGTCATGAGTGCAACCTCAATAGCTACTTTCCCTCGGAGGAAAGTGCTAAAAAACACAATGTTGGCAATAAAGAATCATTGCAAGCACAGACTTAGTTATATTTCTATTTATGGTAAACATAGTGCTAATCATGGGCTGAAGATTACAGCATCGAGCATTTGACGGGAGACTATCGATTCAAGGTGCCGATATAACTCCACCATCATGGCTAACGTAATATTACATCCCCTCAAGTTTTCATAAGAGTGAATGCATTTTCTCACAAAAAAAGTAATTAATAAATAAAGGTCTTGTAGATATAATTATGACGGCATAGCATTCAATTAATATACCCATTATTCCTTATTATTAGTAGTATGAAAATATTTTAATTTATGAAAATATTTTCTATGGATTAATTTGTTCACGTTTTAGTAACGTAACCTTTAATTCTGTGATTTCTAGTACTTCTAGATGACATTGGAGGAGTTAAATGTAAATAAAGGTTATTGGTTTAGGAGTAATTGAGCTTTTGTTTTAATATAATTTTTCTTTATTTGTATTTCTGTTCTAAATTTAACAAATTGCACATTCACGATCTACATAGTTCTTTATTTTTGTTTTCTTCTTTTTAGGTTTTATTAGGAGTAGACTCCAGTTAACATTGGCATAGTGGTCTAATTTTCTTGTTTTTAATTCTCTCCGAAATGAACGAAATCCCAGGTACTTCTGTTTATAGCTCCTTTTAGCGGGTTTTATTCCTACCTCCATAACGAGGAAACACGCTTATGGGTGTAGTAAATTTATTACAAATAAATTGTTTTTATGTGATTTTTGATAGAGCCATCAAATTGGGAGATATCAGCATTTAAATAGAGTACATTCCGCATAGAATACTGCCAGTTTCTTGTTGTAGCACCTAAGATCTTTGTTCTTTTTGAAATTTTGGTTTACAATTTTAAGTGTATTTACCTTTTTACAAGAAAGATTAAGACATAACATTAGGTGTTTCCATTCTAAAGTTTACAAATATCATGAGGGATAAGAATGGAAGCGTGCTAAGATGGTGCATTCCCTGCTCGCAGGACTTTTTTAAAATTCTTCCTGTGCGTTATTTTTGATGGCATTTAATTTTAATAAGGATTAATTATTGGAAGGTTCCATTATTATTAAAATTTATTATTATTAAGTTTAATTATTGTGAGAGGCTTTCAAATAGTTTTATGTTTCGCGACAAATATTATACGAATCGCATAATTATGCCTGTATGTGATTTAGGCACCACTAGCCCTAGGGCTTGGCAAGAGAGCCTGGTACACCATTCATTGAACCACCTGTAGCCGGCAAGTGTGCAGGTAACTGTTGTTAAGTAGGCGTATGCTTAACTCTTGTTAAGTGGCTTTTAATGGTTTGTTTTCCGCTTCCCTTGGCGTTACAAGTTGTTCTTGGCATTATTATTTCTACACCCGATCCAAGTTTGTTATATTGGACCTTTCTGGACGCCTACCTACCCGGCGAATGGTGAGATACTTCCATAATTCCCTCAATTATCTTCCTAAACCCTGTTTCCCCTCTTCTCACCCTTCAATGCCGTATATCTGGAGGTGGATGCCTCGAAGGTAAGGCTAATTATTATTATTTTAGCGCGGTTCCTCCCTCCCCCATAGGGAGGAACCCCGCTTATAAGGTTGATACAATGAAACAATCCGGAAGTGCCGACTAGAAAATTTTGCGTTTCAGAACCCCTAGAGACCGAAAATGATGGTGGTTCAAATTTGTATATATATATATATGTATATATTTATTTATATATATATATATATATATATATATATATATATATATATATTTGTCTGTTCGCTCTCTAGCTCGAAGACGAATGGTCCGATTTTGATGAAATTTGGTACAAAAATCCGTCGTCCAATTTGAAAGGTCAAGTTCGTTAACCAGCGAAATCCGCCTACCGGAAGATGGCGTTTGGGGCGAAATTCGCGCAAAAAAAATCGTAACGCTTACGTTTTTGAGTTCATAAGCTTCTAAGTACTCGTTTTATATGATTCCTGGGCTAGGAAAACGAATGAAACCATTTTCAAGGCGATAGCTTTAACCGTTTTTGAGAAAATTGGAAAAATATTTTTTGAATACCGTTTTTGGTTTGGGTACTTAGAATCATGGGATTCAGTTGAAACTTTATCTGCATGTTCTACTTTCATTAAAACTAATATGTTGAAAGTTTTGTTACGTTTGGAGTTAAGGAAGGGTTAGAATAAAATAGTTTATGAACAGACATGAAAAGTTTTGGGAAGTTCGTATACTTTCATTAATATCTCGAACACGGTTGGGAAATCGTGGTAAGTGGATAGAAACTATTTGAAAGCTTACTAAATTCTCTACAAAAAAGATTCTAAAACTATTTTTGATTAGGTTATGTCAATCGGAGAAATAAGTGCTTAAAACTTCAAATACGTCTGTTTTGTTCTTATGAACGGGTTTTTGTCGTTCTTGTTGTAATTTTTGTCTCTTTCCCTTCGTTTTTTATTGATTTTTAGTTTTGTAATTTCTTATGTTGCGAAAATTTTGTGTGTAAAACAGGATATGAAAAATGAGGCCAATTTTCTGTTGCTAGAAATAATATAAATTTTGGGAACTTTCTTTAATATCTCGAAAACTGTTGAGAATTTTGGTAAACGGAAGAATACCATTAGAAAGCTTATTAAATGCTCTACATAAAAGGTTCTAATGAAAGTTTTGATTAGGCGATGTCAATCGGAGAAATAAGAGCTTAAAGCTTTAAAGTAATTGATTTCGCTTATTCAAAGTGTTCTTTTCGCCTGTATTTTATTCCTTGTTATTTTTTAATTGCTTATAGTTGGATAATGTATTCGAAAATAAAACAGGTTAAGTAAAATAACAAAAACAATTTATTGTTAGAAATATAGATTTCCAAGATTCCAAGACCTTGCAACTAGCGGGACGGTTTCTTGTGTTGCCGACCCTTCCAGGTCAGATTGTAAATCCTACCTTTCAAGACTGGTGGAACCAAAATATAACTGTCAGGGTTCGGTCACTGCTACTTAATAAAACTACATTTTATCGTAAAAATGGTTTTATTGTGCCGACGTTTCGGCTTGAACTTCAAGCCTTCATCAGGGCTGTAAATACAAGTAGGACATATTTAACACTAATATATGCACATATCTATGTAAATATATATATATATATATATATATATATATATATATATACATATATAATATATATATATTTATATATATGCATATACACATACACATATACACGCACACATATGTACATATATATGCCCACATACCTACACATATGGGGTATGTATTATTAAGTAGCAGTGACCTAACCCGGACAATCCCTACCTTGCATCATCAACGGTCAACGATCTCCTCTCAACAAAATAATAACTGCTTCTATTTTAATCTTTCGAAATTAGACTAGGGATAAGAACGGAACCGCGCTAAGATGAGGCAGTTCCTGCGAGTCGGACTTTTTACAATATGTTTGGGTTGTAACCATATTTTATCATATTTTGTCCTTTGTTCTATCCGAGCTCACCAGAGCAATTGCATTTTTTTTTTCTCTTTCTTAATAATATCCCACACTTTTCTAAATGCAGAAATTCCAATTACATATTTTTTGGTACTTAGCTACTTTTACTTTTTTTTAATTGTATCCCAAAAATAAGATAATCGATACACATGAGTTGTGTAGTTTGTTCTTTTCTGTTCAAATTCTCTACGAGTCCATATGCATGATTTCCAAAACTACTACAATCAATTTCTATTACGTCACAATAATGTCATTGGTATGCAAAATCGTATATTCAGTTCAGCGATTTTATTTCTACAGGGAGAAAGGCTTCCATTCAAATGAAATATACATTGCTCTGTTAGATAAGGGATTAGTAATCTTGAAAACATACTTTATGACCTTTTCTCTACAACGTGTTCCCTCTAAGGGGACAATAGGAAGCCAATAATTAACAGCACGGAATCACGGAGAGAGAAGGAAGAAGATGATCGTGGTTTATTAGCGGGAAGATCTAAGGACCGAGACACGAAGACACGACCCGTGACCTCCCAGCGAGACTGCGTCAAGTCACAACAGTCCCCGATTCTCTGGGGAGGGAGGAAACACGCTGAAAAGAAAGTTGGAACTCCTTGTTGAACGTTACTGTGCCTTCGGATAGCGTCCGTTGTAACGTGATTTAGATAATGGGAAAGTATGGAGGATGTCATGCCGAGCCGAGGTATGGAAAACGTTTGCTTAGCAGAAGCTGTGTCTTCTTTGCGCGATTGCTTTCTTATCCCTAGAGTCATTTGGAAAACTTAGGATAGAATTACTCTGCTTTGGTATTTCGTGAAAAATTTAACCGAATTTATGGGCTACAATGCTCGGAAAACTGGCAGTAGCCAAACTAGGTGGACATTATAATAAAAAAATCTAAAGTAATAAAAACACAAGTCATGCTTCACTAAAAAAATTGTCATTTAAAAACAACCAATGAAACTAGACAAAAGTCCGTCTCGCAGGAACTGCGTCATCTTGGCGCGGTTCCGTGTATCTAGAAGAAATGGAATAGATTAGGCATCATAAATAACAGGAAACTGACAGTAGCCAACTTATACAGAAGCGGATAATTATTAATCTGTATAAGTAAATATAATTATGTACTGAAAACGTACTTACTCTTCGACTACTGCTGAGAAGGCTCTATTCTAAACAACCGAAAAGTCGTTGTCATTTTGAGTTTCTTGTTTTACTTGCAAATTCGTTTTACTGTTATAGCAATCAACTGTAAATGTGTGCTTCATGGCAAATAAAATTCCATTCACTCGTGCGTTAGATCTTTCTATAAAATAAGAAATCACGATAACTTCAGTTGTAGGCTATGAGGAAGGTTATATAGATAGGAGAATTCAAAACAAACCTATGTAAACGCCATCATGATTAGCCACTGCCATCATGATTACCACAGCCTCTCCAAACTTATTACCAATACCTTTCACAGTTAATTGGCTTATTTTACTAAAATACTAATTTTACTGATAAATGCAATTTAAAACAACCAATTAAAACGTGAGATAAACAAAGACAAAAACCCGTTCAAAACAATAAGTTTTAAGCGTTTATATCTCTGATTTACATTGCCTCGTCGAATATTGCTTCAGAACCTTTTTTGTAGAGAATTTAGTAAGCATTCGAATGATCACCTTCCACTTACCTAAGGTAAGTATTATTATAAGGTAAATAATAAGTATATGTATATAAAAGTGTACATGGTAGGCGAAGTCGTAAAATCTATAAAGGCGAAGTCGTAAAATCTAAACTTTTTCGTGCGAATTATGCCTAAAAATGGAAGCCTAGTAGGCACATTCGGCTGGCGGTTCCATTCCAAAGTATTTTTATACTAAATCTCATAAATAAACTAGGCCATTAGCGCCGACATCCATTTTACAGCAGGAAATTTTCTCAACGGGCCCTGAAATGAGAAAAAACCTCTGCTCTAGGTTGGACTCGAACCACCGGAAATGCTGGAAATGTTAAAATGTACTTATAAATTATTTATCACATTTCAGAGATAAATACATAAAAATTAAATGCGTTTAAAGTATAGTAAATTTAAATACTTGCTTGATCCAAAACTCAACCACACTTGAGATTTTTGAAAGTTTTACTAATGAGACCATTCGAAGAATGAGCTCTTAAGTAACGTGGAATGACTAATACACACACACAAAAAAAATCTTTGTTCTCATTATTGATGCTTAATTCTCTAGACAGAATTGTCCGTTTTGGGTGATATTTCTTGGGACGCGTCACCACTTACTTCTGACTGTCCATTTTTTCTGTTAGATGAATACATTCTACAGTTGACCATATACCAGAGGATCCTCTGGACAATAAGAAGAAGCTGTAGAGGCGTCCAGCGAAACACGCGCACAGAA
The DNA here is from genome assembly GCA_946811695.1 of Gonocerus acuteangulatus. NCBI lineage: Eukaryota > Metazoa > Arthropoda > Insecta > Hemiptera > Coreidae > Gonocerus > Gonocerus acuteangulatus. The sequence continues at coordinate 27,025,377 of OX328127.1, forward strand.
AAACTTCGCCACTGGGTAAAGAAGCTGAACCACCAGAAACTAATGTGTACACATTATTTATCTTTGGGTCTTTTCTCGATCTGTGGGTTATGAAGTGTCAACATTTCTCGTCAGTTCTTTTTGCGTTATAGTGACGACGCTATAAGCCAGTTTTCCTACCAATGGTAAGAGAGGATACACTCTAAAAAGAAAGTTGAAACTTCTTGTTAAACGTAGAACCTGCCTGCTGATATCCTCCGTCACAACGTGATACAGATAAAAGTCATGAGGGTCTCGAACCGAGCCGGGGTTTTGAAACACAAAGAAAACAAGGAAGTGGAGATTTATTGTAATATCTTGTCTGTCGGTAGTATAGTTATTTTAATGAAGCCCATGTTCAGTAGATCGGGAAGATGTTTCTGCACGAGATCACAAACACCGAAAGGAGGTAGTTTCCCCAATTCTTCTTTCCTGATACAACCTTACCACATGGCTGAAGGCCATCTTCCGAAAAATGTTATACTTTGTTGTGAATTCCATGGAAATTATAAAACAGGTAATTTTGATTGAATGTCCATAAATTGTATTTTTTATTTATTTAAATGTTGATGTCCAAATATTCAGTATATACAAGTTAATATACCTTTCAGAGCAGGATAAGGATCCTGCGTTTTGTTGGATTGGTGCAAAATTAATGCCGGTTTTGAATATTCATTTTGACTGCTAAGTAAAGGATAATCGAAATTATAGTTAATGGATTATAAACAATGTTTATTAATTCTGTTTTCCTCAAAGATTAGGTTAGTTTTGTTACATTCTCTATTAGTAAAAACTTTTGAAATTCAACATGTCATAACAAGAATTTTGCCAAATTTATTTTTACGAGTTCTAACATGTTTGCACGTAACAACGCTGTTTGGGGCGAAGGAAGCATCAGTGTAAACATTGCAGCGATGGTTCCAAAATTCCGTCTTGGAAATTTTGATCTCCAAGACAAGGAAGTTTGTGGTAGGCCTTCTGTTGTTGATCAGGACAAACTGAGGGAATTGGTAGAAGAAACCCCTCCAAAACTACCCCAGACACTACGAAAAAATAAAGATGAATATAATGACAAAAAATGAATAAAGATAATATATTTATATTAGAAATTAGTGACTAATAAGAAATAAATTTACAAACATTTGTTTCTAATTTATTGACTGATTGTAGCCAATAAAACTCATGTGTAAATGAATATAGATGATCCTTTTTTTTTTTAATATATTCATCTGTGGCAGAAGGTGACCTTCTGCCACAGATGAATATATTGGAAAAATAGGGTCACTGTCTTATAATATTTTTTTTTTTTTTTTTTTTTTTTTTTTTTTTTTTTTTTTTTGCTTTTATATTATAGAGTATTTAGTGTTTTAACAATCCATAGTTATTACAGAATGATAGGAAAATTATGTAAATAATGTGATAAAGTTGTTATATGACCTCATCGCCACAGATGCGAATCACACTAATAAATATATAAATAAAAAAATTGCAAACTTTTAGGAAACAGTCCGTAAGGCAGACATTTTTTCCCGGCATGAAAATCGTCCTTATGTAAAAGGCAATATAATGAAAATACTTGCTTTGATAATAGAATAACTTTTTTCCATAATTTCCTAGTTGGACAGAAGTTATCGATTCCATCGTAAAACTCAATATAAAACGTGGTCGGCCAATAGCAGTTATTGGAGTGTCGTGGTTCGTGAAAAGCTTTCTTTATAATGAAAATGTCATGAGAGACATTTCTCGAGTGATATAATTTCCTTATGTGAATAATTGAAGATGGAAGAGAACAAAGTTGATTTGTAGTTGTGGTCTGAGGGTGTTATGTCAAGCTGTGAATTGGACTTTATGGCGTTAAGCACGATTTATTCGGGTTTTCTATGAATTTCATGTAATATGAAACGAGATGATTCAAATAATTTGTACATGACTACATCATCCATGGTATAGCACTGGTCAGAACGTCCGTTCGGTTTTTTGTGAATTTTTTAATAGTGTAAACAAAATACAATTTAATGTTTGTTTTTTTTCACTATCTACAATTTCTCGCAATCTTAGAGGAAGATTTTGAATTTCATTGCTGTAGAAAGATTCAAGAAGAAAATTGAGTCCTGTTTAGGATTTAAGTACTTCCCTAGTAAAACGTTTTGTAAGACACGAAAGCAGGATGCGACAAAAGCTCTCAAATAAATTCAATAATTTTTTTTTAACGTTGTGCGAGCTATAAGTGGTCAGTATAATCATGATAAAACAACACTTTGTTGACATTCACCATTCGCGAGTGGTTTTATATCCTTGAGATAGATCCAAAGTTAATTATGACGACTCCACAAGATTTTTGAGAACCTCGTTATTAAAATTATCTGGAGTTCCTGAACGGGGTTCATCATAAATGCTTTATCCAACTAAAGTTTTTGAAAACTTTTATTCAGTATATTCACCATATACACTATTAATTTATATTCCTAAATTAAAAATATAAAACAACCCGTTTGTATTTATTACAAAGCCACTATCACACACACACACACAAAAAAAGTTCAGACTCTGAGAGCAGACCATGTTTACTATATGTTTTGGGGTTGCTGAGTCCGCATCTTGGATCAGAGAAACCCCGGCACTTTTCGTTTAAGCTTAACCCCCCAAAACTGATAATTTAGAATATTTGACGCTATAATATTTATATTCGATTCGTTAACCAAAATAAACGACTATTTCCTATGTACTTCCTTTCAGAGCTCACAAATAATGTCTTTTTTTAGATATCAACGAACTCGGTTGGTCCATTTTGAGCCAAGTTACAGTCCTTTAAATATATGCATTTTCTCAAAATTTTGCGTTTAGCTTATATTTGAGTATTTACATGTTTTTTAGCACTTTCCTCCGAAGGAAAGTAGCTATTGAGGTTGCAGTCATGACGGAATTTTTGAAAAATTTCTTAAAATCTTTATCGATCCTACCTAGTAGACACCGAAAATGACCCCCGTTAAAATTTATACATATGCATATATATATATATATATAGATAAATATATATATATATATATATATATATATATATATACATATATAAATATATATATGTATATATATATATATATATAGATAAATATATATATATATATATATATATATATACATATATAAATATATATATGTATATATATATATATAGATAAATATATATATATATATATATATATATATATATATATATATATATGTCTGTTAACACGATAGCGGCCAGAGTTTTTGTTTTTTTGTCACGAAATTTCGTATATAGCATTCAATTAGCAAACGATTGAACGAGTTCGTTAACCACCAAAATCGGTCCACCGGAAGGGGGGGTTTACCCCAAACCCAAAACAATAATTTGACCATGTCAGCCGTAATATTTGTTATATTTCAACGAAACTTGGTATTCGTAGTGGAAATATAGAGAGAAAAGTGAGATGTAAAAATAAACTAAATCGGTTCATTAGGAGGGGTGGTTTACTCCGGACCGAAATTACTAATATACTCATACCGGTCGTAATTTTTGCTTTATTGTAACGAAACGCGGTATACGTTGTGGGTAACTCATGAGAAAGAAGTGTTGTAAGAATGAGCTAAATCGGTCAATCGGAAAGGGGGGTTTACTTTGTAATATATTTTAATAGAACTAGCTTGCCAGACGTAGGTTTGCAATGCCGCCGCAAGGAGCGCTTTCTACCACTAGAGGGACAGTATCCTGTTCCTGCGTCAGATCAAAAGACGAAAATATGATGTTTTTTGTATTTATTAAGTAGTGTAGTAGGATTTTTTAAACAAATTGTTCTGGAAAGCAGTTTACACTACCCAAATTCTGAGGAAAGTGCTTAGTTATGCTGCTACTGCGTGACGGACTTTTTTTATTGAAACAATCGGTGAGTTCTTACACAAAAATTGACCTTAGGCCTTCAGAGGTGATTTTTGAACTGATGCAATCCTTAAAATCCCCAAATACAACCCTTAAAAAATCTCTCCATGTTCGATTCGAGCAATGTATCAATTGAAATAAATTACATAAACGTCCTAAAATAAATTAATTTAGCCTTCATTTTCGAACCATTTATTTTTTTTTTTTTTTTTTATAAGTTTGCCTAAATGTTACTTAAAATGTCCTCTGTGCTTTGGACAAGGATATGACCCTCCAAGCGGTACTCACTTTCGAGATATTGAGCCTCAAAGATTCACTTTTTAACATGGGAGAGAATTATGAAAAATACTTAGTGTATTGTATAATTCGCAAATAAAGATATTTAAACAAAAACAAAAAAAAAAAAAAAAAAGAAACATGGGAGACAAAGGCAGTTCGTATCCATGTGGCTGTGTTATCGATATTCATTTAATATATTTTATTTGATTTTGTATTTTTTACTTTTAAATTTGACTGACGTTTTCGGAATTTTTTGCCTCAGTTGCGGATCACTTAAATTAATTTAATAAATATGTAATATAAACTCTCAATATGTAATATTTTACATCAATGTGAAACGTGGAGTAATTTCCAACACCCTCCGCCTTTTATGTTGACCCAGGCACAATTTTAACATTACTATTCCCTAAAAATAGATAAATATATTTCATTATCCAAGGAGTACATATCAAAACAGTGACTCAATAATCAATCCATTATTTCATCTTGCCGAACTTCCATTTAAAAGTGACAAAGGCAAAATACCATTTTGAAACAAGTATGGATGACTTAACAATATCGGAGTGAACTTTAGAAATGGCTTACCTACATTTTCTCCCTATAATTTTCGCTCTAAATCAATTTAAATCCATGACGATACAGTATTGTTCATTGACTTACTAACATTTACACAACTCCATGCACTTGGCAATCATTGGCAACTGTTTAGTTTTAATGAACACATTCTTACTAGCAAATTAGGTGATAGATTGATACTCAATGATACAGTAATTTATCTAATGATGTCATATATATTTATGTATGTGTGTGTATATATATATATATATATATATATATATATATATATATATATATATTGTTTATTTAACAAATACGGCCATTGGCGGGATATCAAGAGGTTGCCACCCTTCCTGTGCATTCATGGCGCAGCTGCAGGCGGGACTCGAACCCTCAACTTCCGCATGACAGTTATATATGTGTGTGTATATATAAAATAAGTATGTAATAACAAAAAATGAATAAAAATACTAAAGGTAAGCTACAGCTTCTTCCGCGTTGAAAAGTACCTTAGGGCAGCATTTTTTGAATATATCTTTTGGATAATTAACTCCGTCACACTTTGGATACTAAACACTGGTACAACACTTATCAGTAATGCTTCTCTATGCAAGATATTAGACGTATAGCCATCGGGGATCAAGCATACAGGCTGCTAGGGTTACCAACAGGTGACAGAGCCACATAAAGCTGACCGTGCTAAAACCAGCTAATATGTACTTGAATCTACACCCACAACCTTTAGCGTATGACCTCGGGCTTTATTAATTGTCTTCGCGAAACATAGGCTCACTGGAAACTATAGAAGAAAGAATTGGTAGATAGAGATAGTTCGTCAAATGTTTGACGTCATTCTTCACATTGGCATAACATTTTTATTTATGAACTGATTGACATGAAACAAACACTAAATGTTAAGCGAAGCTTACCACAATTTTAGTGAAAACCGCATCTAAATCGTATGAGCAGTTTCTGAGATTAGCGTGCACAAACGCACAGAAAAAAATTCAAACAATTATTGTTGTGGGTCCTATTGCGTTGATAAAGGCCCCCAATAATATTTTTTTCTCATATATCTTCCATGTACAGACAGCGATCTAATACATTTTTATTACATGAATAGATTATGTTATTTTATAAATACAGTGCTTTTGTTTATTTCTTTCATTATTTCAGGATGATGAATAGAAAGTTTTGTTGCATTGAAACAAAAATCATAGATTAGTGACTACCTTAGATATAAATTTACAAACCTTTTAAAAATTAGTTCTAATTTAGTCACAGATTGTAGAACTTTTAGAAATTTAATGCATAGTGTTCCCATAACAAACAATTGTACGAGCTCGTTTATCAACAAGACTTGTTACGTATGGACGGGTGGAGTTTACTCAGGAAACAAATTATGAATATTCCAACGCGATTTCAAAATTTACTCGAATATTTGATATTGCAATGATTGTTTCAAAGTTTTTTTTTTTACACATAGGTGAATCGACGCACCTAAATAAATAAAAAAATAAAAACATTATATTATGTAATCTTGATGGCCTCTGGGGAACCGATGCAGGCGGTTGACGAAAGCCTTCTACACAATGAGTAGAGTACCTACTGAACTTCACTCTTTTTTTGTTTATATATATATATATATATATATATATATATATATATATATATATATATCCAAATAGGAAAACCAACCAACTCCAAGGTCTCCACCACAAATGATTTATTTTATTCACCAACAGAGCATGCTTTCGGATCATTTGTGGTGGAGACCTTGGAGTTGGTTGGTTTTCCTATTTGGATGCAGTACCACCACCGTCCAACCAAATCAATGTCAAGATATATATATATATAAACTACGTGTCTGTCTGTTTGTTCCTTATACAAATCGACACCGTTTGTCCGAATTTGGCATACTGGTAGGTCTTGGTCCGGGGAGTATCGTAGGCTAGGTGAAAAACGTCTACCAGCTGCCTGTCTGTCTGTTTGATCCTTATACAAATCCTCACAGTTCGACTGTTTTTTATCGAACTTGGCACACATGTATGTCTTGATCCGGGGAGTGTCTTAGCCTAAGTTAAAATCGTCTAGGACTCACAGTTCGGAGGTCACGGGTTCTAAACTGTGAATCCGAATAGTTACAGATTTGCGTTATTAGATTTTAGTGTTACTTATTTGGTTTCTAATTTATTTTTTCTTCAACTACCTTTTTTTTATGAGGGGCATAATTTCTATGTTATTGGCAGAAAAGCGACGAAAAACAAGGGTGTTATTGGTTTTTCGCAATTTGTTATTCATTGGTGCGCTTTAGCGAAAAAATGACAGATTTAAAATCGACATAAAATTCAATTCTCTACAATAATCCGTCATAAAAATAACCCCTTTCCATTGGAAATTCCAGAGTTAGGGTCTCTGGAGAAGAACTGGAGAAAGTTGAGGGATCGTGCATTAGGTCCAACGAAAGTTCATTCGACCACGTTAAGACCCGCCAAGTTTCGTTTTTAAATTTCAAAAATTTTGGGAAAATAGGGGGGTGTCAATCGAGTTTTGAACACCCTGTATATATATATATATATTGACATTGATTTGGCTGGGCGGTGATGGTACTGCATCAAATAGGAAAAACTTCAGGTCTCCACCACAATTAAAATTTAATTGTGTTGGGGATGGTTAGTTTTTGTTTTTTCCTATATATATAGTCATGTTAAACGATTCAGTTAAGGTATGAAAACATCCTGGACATGAGCAATTTCCTGTGGATGATCCTGGTTGAAATTTCCACTCATTATGTAATTGTCCATGGAGGGAATGCTGTTTTCCAGGAAGGCGAAGGACATCCTAGACAATCTTGGCTTGTGTTTCCGTCACTAATGCACTCATTCGTCAGGAAGATTGCTCGACGGTGTCAGGGAAGGACTCAAGCAGAAGCCACTCGGAACTAATGCTCATTTCGAAGGAGATTCCTGTATTATACTAACAATAAAGACTGGACAAAGGGTCGTTCTGGGATATTGCTAAGCCATGGGCGTATATAGGGGGGGGGGCTGCAGCCCCCCGAAAATTTGAGTTAATCGTTAAAAATTTCATAAATTCCTTGAAAATAAATTAAATAAGGTCATTTAGTTCATAAAAATATTCCATTTTGGGTGTAATAGCGTTTTAGATGGCTAAAACTCTTCCAAGATCTAAATTGTTAGTATTCCATACACCGGAAATGGTCTCAGCCCCCCCCCCCAGAAATTACTTCCTATATAGGCCCATGTGCTAAGCAGCAATAGAGGTTGGACTCATTAAAGAGTTTTTAGAAAATATATTCAATTCTGAATCGATCCTGCCCACGAGGTTTTAAAAACTTCAGTCACGCTAGGACCTGCATTTTTCCAGAATATTTTTAAAAAATATTATAATTAAAGAAAAGTGACCCTAGTAAATCCACTTATTAATTTATCAGGAGGAAGATCAACAAATAAAAACACGCGAATTAGTAAAAATAGTTTACTAATTCTTGTTCGACATGTTTCGCACCTTTGGAGCCTCATTAGGAGCTAACATTTTTTGAATATTTCGAGCCAAGTGAGCATGAGTACATTTCACTATCCGGCCTTCGCGATTACTGAAACTAAGAACAATGTGCCAACATCCAGCTGATTTTAAGTTTAATTTTGTTCTTAGCTTCAGTAATGGCGGATAGTGGAAATTTCTCTTCATCACTTGGCCGAAAATATTCAAAAGTCCGTCACGCAGGAGCTGCACTTTCCTCAGAATTTGGGTAGTGTAGACTGCTTTCGAGAACAATTTACTTAAAATATCCTACATAAATAAAATAAAAACGTGAATAGTTCTCTTTTAATTTTGTTATGAGTAACTGATCAATTATTAATTTGCTTCCAGAGTTATGTTTACACATGGTACCTAGTACACTACGTAATAAATACAAAAAACCTCATATTATCGTATTTTGATCTAACACAGGAACAGGATAGAGTCACTCTAGTGGTAGAAAGCGCTCCTTGCGGCGGCTTTGTGAACCTACGTCTGGCGGGCTTTTCTATTGAAATAAATTACAAATTAAAGCCCCGCTTTCCGATTGACCGATTCAGCTCATTTTTACAACACTTCTTTCTCATGAGTTACCCACGACGTATACCGCGTTACGTTTCAATACAGCAGAAATTACGACCGGTATGAGTATATTAGGAATTTGGGTCCGGAGTAAATCCCCCCTTCTAATGAACCGATTTAGTTTATTTTTACAACGCATATTTACCTGTAGATTACCACTACGAATACCGAGTTTCGTCGAAATATACCAAAAATCACGGCTGGAAGTGGCGAATTGGTATTGTGGGTCCGGAGTAACCCCCCCCTCCTAATGAACCGATTTAGTTTTTTTTTACAACACATATTTACCTGTGGATTAGCACTACGAATACCGAGTTTCGTCGAAATATACCAAAAATCACGGCTGGTAGTGGCGAATTGGTATTGTGGGTCCGGAGTAAACCCCCCCTTCTAATGAACCGATTTAGTTCATTTTTATATCTAACTTTTCCCTCTATATTACTACTACGAATACCAAGTTTCGTTGAAATATCACAAATATTATAGAAATAATATCTTTCTGCGTATAGAAAAGCCTAAATAAATTAGACACCAAATAAGTATTATTAAAATCTAATAACACGAATCTGTAACTGTTATGAACCCGTGGCCTCCCAACTGTGAGTCCTAGACGACTTTGACCTAATCTGTAACATCCCCGTATCAAGACATACATGTATACCAAGTTTCGTAAAAATTGGTCTAACGGTGTGGATTTGTATAAGGGACAAACATACAGACAGACAGCTGGTAGATTTTTTTGACCTAGCCTACGGCACTCCCCAGATTAAGATCTACCTGTGTACCGAGTTTAGTCAAAATCGGACGAACGGTCTGGATTTGTATAAGGGACAAACATACAGACAGACAGCTATAAGACGTTTTTGACTTAGCCTACGACAGTCCCCAGATTAAGGTCTACATGTGTACCGAGTTTAGTCAAAATCGGACGAACGGTGTGGATTTGTATAAGGGACAAACATACAGACAGACAGCTGGTAGATTTTTTTGACCTAGCCTAGGAGATTTCTCGTATCAAGACCTACCATTATTCCAAGTTTGGTCAAAATCGGTCAAACGGTGTGGATTTGTATAAGGAACAAACAAACAGAAAAACAGACAGACACGTGATTTTTATATATATAGATTAGATTGAAAATGGCTTATAGCCGAAACGTTTCTACAACAAAAGAGTGATATAAAATAAATGAAGACTGAATAAGCTGTTACCAACTACCTACTTAATAAATTATTTTTATTATTTCACATGTTTTTATTTGTTGACATTCCGCCTGAGTAATGAAAACAACATAATCAATTTAGAGCTTACTTATGAACAAAAAAGAAATAATAACAAAAAAAATAGTTTGCTGTTTATTACAAATATATTAGTTATAAAGAGCAAACTCAATTTTTTTATTATTCTTTTTGGTTCATAAGTAAAGCCTTGATTGATTTTGTATAATTTTACAAAAAATGATCTTCATTATTTTGGCACAATATCTACTAAGAAGGGGAGTTAAACAGTGGTGGGGTCACCAATTATGCCCATTTTTTTTTTCCTAATGATTCTGCATCGAAAAATACTTAACAATACTCGCGTCCGAGGTCCGCATTTATATGCAATAATGTTTTAATTTGATTTTTTTTTAAGAGAACCTTTTCTTACGAGTATCATCTAAGATAATACAATAGGCATATATATGGTTAGAAAAAGGCCGCTCTCTTCTTTTTAAAGAGCCCATGGACGTAACCATACGATTATCTCAAGGCGAGATATCGAATTTCAAAACGTCATGTAAATTTTTTGCTTACAAATTTTTAGTCTCTTCCAGATAGAAAGAAATTATTATTTTTTGTTTTGGATGATATTTACCACATTGGAGTTTTTTGGGATGCTGATTTTATTTCTACTATTATTTTTGGAGTGAAAAAATGTACAATGCTAGTTTACTTGAAAACGTAGGCATATTTTTGGATTTATTTGACGAAAGATAAATTATTATTTCACAATTGTATTTTTTTCTCTTTTTCTTACTCTCTAAAACAAACGAATTAGTGAAAAAAATATGTCGATATCATTTTATAAAATAAAGCATTTTCAACCTATTTTATTTTCTTTCTCTGCTCCTAAAGCTAAGGACGGAACGCTCGGGAAAGTGTCGATTTTTCGATGCAGAATCACCAGAAAAAAATGAGTCAAATCGGTGACCCCACCACTGTATACTCCCGTTGTAAGTGGATATATTTTTAAGTGGTCGGACGCAATGTATTTGTTGCAATGAACCAGAAATTACGGTTGGTATGGGCTAATATTAAATTTGGGTCCAGAAGGACCAATAGGAAGGAAAACCGCTTATGAGATTGACCTCATAACGCAATCCGGAGATGCCGACTAAAAAATTTCACGGTTCAGAACCCATAGATCACGAACAGAACGTTTGTGGTGGATTGTGGGCGAATGACCAAAGAAGTCTCAATATTTTGCGAAAAAGTATAAATAAACATTTTTATAATCGAACCTTAATCACAAAATTGATAGTTTCAAAACAACCATAACATACAACAGAAAGTTACTTGGGTTTATGACGGCCAAACACTTTTCAACATCATTTTCAATGTTTCCACACAATAATTTGTCGGTATTTGTTGTGTTGAACCCTTGACATACATTCGGTCAATTTGTGTTTATGGACAAATCCCACCAGATCAATGTTACTCGCCTTAAGCTAACCAAACTGCACGTATTAAAGCTATTATCGTGTTAGGCCGTCATACGCTACATGCGATAATGTTTCATAATGTCCGTATGGGTTACGAGGATAATGCGTTTAGCCTGTGCAACTACGCACATGTCATTAATCATATGAACGTCAACATTTGTTATTTGTGCAGCTTCTTTCCCCGCCTAAGGGCTTCATAGGTAAACAGGCAGTAAATATTGCGCATAATGTGCGTTTAGTATGAATTTCCAATCTAGCCAAAAGTAACACAAAACACCAAAACGGAAATTATAATTTACTAATCTTAATTAAAAATAAGCGCTATAGGAAAAATATTACGAGAGACGGCATTGAACCTCTGTACTATTTCCAGTGCCTGAGTTTACTCGCTCCTTGGAAAATCGAGACGGCATCTATACCTGAGATATAGGCTAGTCCCGTAACACGCCATGAACGGCACATACTCTAGAGGTATCTCATTCATGACCGTATGGCACACTAGAGATAGTGTGGTCAGCACTATGCTCCGGCCGCATGATTTTTCTCTTTGCCGGTACCCATCAATAAATTAGTTTATGGCTGGGTTGGCTTAGGGACGCTCGGGTAGGTCGAATCCAACTCACGAACGAAGTTAACACTATAACATAAAAATATTTAGTCCGTGCTCGGAATTTGATCTCAGGTCCTCCAGCATATTAGTCCAGTGCTCTATCACTGAGCTAACCTCGCCCCTCATTAGCTTATGTAGCTTTTTAAAAAACAAAACAAGTATTTCGATTAAAGAAACGAAATTTTTTAAACCTCTTCACTGGTTGATTTCGTGTCCTGGCATATATTATCAGTGGTGCCAAAACCAATATGTTTTCCAGGCATTACAACCGATTTTCTCAGGCGGTACATGATCCTTCTTCTTAGCTCTTCTTAGCTAAAAGAAAAATTTCGTTAGTGCTCGGATCCGTGGCATGGGCGTATATAAGGGGGGGGGAGGCTGAGAGGGTTGCAGCAATATTAATTCAATAGGTAAAAATTGGTTGCAATAACTACAGCAGTCGATGCACCCAAAAAAAAAAAATTGTCATAAATAATTATAAATAAATTAAATGAAATCACTTAGTCCAGAAAAATTGTAATGCCAATAATTATTTTTAAGAGAATCCAGTCAGGAGCCTTTCTCTTCAATGAACAACGTATCATACAACTTCGGAGGTGATATTGGTTTTCAAGTGATTTTAGACATTGACGGACTAATTACATTTTTGCTGATTTGTTCTGCGGCTCCAAAAAGTCTTGCTAATAGTTTAGGATCATCAGCTAATATTTAATCTATAGAGTCTGACATCTGAGTTGCAAAACATGCTTCACTATGAGTTGCAAATTGCAGGAGCTGCACATTGGAAGCGCATTAAATTAGTTACGATGTGATGTATTTGAGAAAAGGAAACAAAAGTCAAATTTTGTTTTAATACTTATTCACAATATGACTGCGCTACTTTTAAATAATCTGTGCATTTGGACCATTTCACCCAACATTTTTAATTGAAATGCTTTCAAAAGAATGTAATAAGTTATTCCCGGTTATGGATGATTACCCTAAGCCCTAAAAATAAAACTACATAGAGATACTAAAGATGGTAATATATCGTAGGATAAAATATGGAAGGTGTTCCAGTGGAGCGTGGTTTCCGATATCTTGGATCGGAACTAGAGCGTGAATATCCAAGGAGAAAGATGCGTACTTCCATGTGGAACAGAATACATCTAGAACTTTATATGGAAATTATTGGAGAGACCAGGCACTCTACTGGTGGAAGAATATTTCTTTTTAATGAAAGGCACATTTATTATTTGGTTTTAACTGGTCGATTTGCTCCAAATTTTTGTATGACGCAAGCAAAATAAAAGATCTATAAAATCAAAGAACTAAAACATTTAGATGTACAATTAAAACAAATATTAACGTAATGTATGTGCGTTTCCGTTCTTATACATAGCTAACACTTACATGTTTTGTTTTGATCTTTCGCGAAATAAACACCTAATCCTGTGAAATCTCTATGAAATGCAATATACTAGGCACCATAATGGTCAGAAAACTGAGAGTATACTAAGCGGAAATTACTCTACCCGCCTTCTTAACGTTTACTCTAGGAAAACAATATTAAATACTCATTTTACGGATAAATTAAATGTAAAAGTCAGTTAAACAGTGGCAAAACCCCGTTCAAAAGAACAAAATTAATACTTTCGAAGTTTTATTTCTCCGATTGACATCGACCCATCCAAAATGCTTAATAACCTTTCTTATTGAGAATTTAGGCTTCCGAATTCAGTTTACGAGTTATTAATGAAAACAGGGTCTCCCCGTGGTCTAGAGGCTAACGCCTTAGATTCTCATGCGGGAGATGGTGAGTTTGAATCCAGCAGGCGCACAGTGGGGCCAAGCGACATTTCGTGTTTCAAAAAAGGCCGTCACGCAGGAGCTGCATAACTAAGCACTTTCCTCAGAATTTGGGTAGTGTAGACTGCTTTCCAGAACAATTTGCTTAAAATATCCTACATAAATAAAATAAAAACATGAATAGTTCTCTTTTAATTTTGTAATGAGTAACTGATCAATTATTAATTTGCTTCCAGAGTTATGTTTACACATGGTACCTACTGCACTACTTAATAAATACAAAAAACCTCATATTATAGTATTTTGATCTAACGCAGGAACAGGATACAGTCCCTCTAGATACAAAACGCTCCTTGCGGCGGCTTTGTGAACCTACGTCTGGCGGGCTTTTCTATTGAAATATATTACAAAGTAAACACCCGCTTTCCGATTGACCGATTCAGCTCATTTTTACAACACTTCTTTCTCATGAGTTACCCACGACGTATACCGCGTTTCGTTTCAATACAGCAGAAATTACGACCAGTATGAGTATATTAGTAATTTGGGTCCGGAATAAACCCCACCTCCTAATGAACCGATTTAGTTTATTTTTACAACACATATTTACCTGTGGATTGCCACTACGAATACCGAGTTTCGTCGAAATATACCAAAAATCACGGCTGGTAGTGGCGAATTGGTATTGTGGGTCCGGAGTAAACCCCCCCCCCCCCTCCTAATGAACCGATTTAGTTTATTTTTACAACACATACTTACCTGTGGATTACCACTACAAATACCGAGTTTCGTCGAAATATACCAAAAATCACGGCTGGTAGTGGCGAATTGGTATTGTGGGTCAGGAGTAAACCCCCCCTCCTAATGAACCGATTTAGTTCATTTTTATATCTCACTTTTCTCTCTATATTACCACTACGAATACCAAGTTTCGTTGAAGTATAACAAATATTACGGCTGACATGGTCAAATTAGTGTTTTGGGTTAAGGGTAAACCCCCCCTTCCCGTGGACCGACTTTGGTGCTTAACGAACTCGTTCAATCGTTTGCTAATTGAATGCTATATACCAAGTTTCGTGACGAAAAAACAAAAACTGTGGCCGCTATCGTGTTAACAGACATATATATATATATATATATATATATATATATATATATATATATATATATATATATATAGATATATAAATTTTAACGGGGGTCATTTTCGGTGTCTACTAGGTAGGATCGATAAAGATTTGAAGAAATTTTTCAAAAATTCCGTCATGAGTCCAACCTTAACCCATTTCAATGGACTTTTTTTTTTTAAATGAAAGCTAATACAATTCGTCGCTACAAATGCAAAGTATCGAATCTGAAAATCACCACTTTTCAGAGTGGAAAAGCATTTATTCATAACTTTTTTTCGGACAGTCAAATATTCGGCAGATTTGACCTTTTGATAGTGGAATACTTTCCCTTTAATAGAGTGATCTAAGATTCGAGAGTTTGCCGTAGATAAGTCCAGCAGAAATTAGTAAAGATTGAAAATGAAAGATGCATTTTTTTCACATTCGTTACTTTGCATTTGCATCGACGAATTTATAAGTCTGATTTTTCTAATCAGGATTTTGGAGTCCCGGTAGCCATGAGGGTTAAGGCGTGAGCTCTTAACACTCCGTGCCAAAGGTCGTGGGTTCGATTCCCACTAGGGGTGGTGGCTTTTCTTTCGAAAAAAAGACAAGGCATCACCCCTATCCTGGCTAGAAAAGGGTGGTAACCTATAGATAACCCGTCCTAAAATTCGTAGTTAATAATAAATGGACGTTAAAATTTAAATAAATAATCAGGATTTGAATGTTAATTTTCAACGTTATTAATGCTGACATTAAGTTATATGAAAAAAAAAAATATTTTTTTATGTTTAATTGTGAAAGTTCGTGAATTATTTACACGTAATTAAATAATTAAGGGAAACAAAAAACAAAAATGTGGCCAGACAATGTCGTTGTACATTTTATTAGCTTTCATTTTTTTAAAAGTGCCTTGAAATCGGTTATGATTTAGAGGCTGTAGCCTTTTTTGAAACACAAAATGTCGTTTGGCCCCACTGTGCGGCGGCAGGAATTTTCTCTTCTCACGGCTCGTTGAGAAAAGTCCCAGCTGCACCATGGATGTCGGCGCTAGTGGCCCAGATGTCGATGCGCAGTAATAATAATAAAAATATAACAAATAAAAAAATTATGAACATTTACGGAGATCCCACAACTTTTCAAGTATATATATATATATATATATATGCATATTTTTTTTTTTTTTTTAATAATTCCTTAACTCCAAATGTAACCCAAATTTAAACACCTTAGTTAAGATGAATTCCAAATATGCAACAAATTTTTAAATTGAATCCAACGATTCTAAGTAACCTAACCAACCAATTATTATTATCCACTTTTCTCGAATTCAGGGTTTCAGATATCACCCTGAAAATGGTTTAATTCGTTTCCCTACGTTAGAGCACCTATACAAAGAGTACTTGCAAGCATATTTACTCGGTAACGTAAGCGTTATGATTCTTTTCGCACGAATCTCGCTCCAAAAACCATGTTATGGTGGACGAATTCTGCTGGTTAGCGAACTTGACCTTCGATTTTATTCCAAAATTTTTAGTACCAAATTTCATAAAAATCGGATATTTTCGTGATCTAGAGGGTGTAAAACGAGAAATTTTCTAGTCGGCACTTCCGGATTACGTCATGAGGTCAACCTCATAAGCGGGTTTCCTCCCTATGGAGGGAGGGAGGAAACGCAATAAAATGTAACACAATGTGACTATGACTATTTGATAATGTGTATTAGGACTTATCATCACAGATGCAAAGCCCTTAAAATAAATTAAAAAAAAGTGTTCCGGGATTTTTTTTTTATTTAGT
Organism: Gonocerus acuteangulatus; assembly: GCA_946811695.1. Classification (NCBI taxonomy): domain Eukaryota; kingdom Metazoa; phylum Arthropoda; class Insecta; order Hemiptera; family Coreidae; genus Gonocerus; species Gonocerus acuteangulatus. The sequence goes on from OX328127.1 coordinate 27,042,267, forward strand.
ACGCATAACTCAATTATTGTTAATTGAAGATATTCCAGCAGAAATTAACCTGCCCCCCCCCCTAAAATTCAAATATGCCTACGGCTTTACAGATGTTCCCTGGACAATTAAGGGAATTACAGGGACAGCCCTCAGCGGCTTCTAATAAAGGTCGATTCTCTACGAACCATTGCACCGCCTCAATGTGGATTCGAACCCCACATGCATTTAAAAACAGCCATTTGCGGAGAGTTTCAAAAGCCTAATTAACAGAAGGTATATATCTCGGAGAATTACTGAGAACCTTCTACAGCTGTTTCACAACGCGGTAGACAGTTCCTCATTAACAGATCATAAACTACTGCCAAGTAAAGGCCATTCTTCATTGTGGACAATTAGTCAGAAATAAAATTTGTCTTAATTTATTCATTGTTTAAGCGTCAGTTAAGTTTATTTATTCCATGAGCCTTATTAGCATTATGAACAAATAATTATTGTATTAATTCATTATACATTGTCTTTTTTTAAATATTATCCTTTTTTCCCCAAAAAAGGAAGGAAATTCTGAGGTCAGTCGAATTTAAAAGCATCATTGGTATGATCCATTCCTCAGACCTTAATATATTATTTATTTACATCATCATTTTACAACGTTTTGGCCTTCAGGCCATTTTCAAACTCTAGAAGGAAAATAAAGTACGTGTTACAATAAAAATAACCCTCTTATTAAATAGTTGATATTATTATTATCTGCGTTATGCAAAAATTATAAATAGGATTAAAAAATAAATGTGATAATATTTGTGATAAAGAAAAAATAATTATAAATGGTTTTATAATTTAGTTAAAAAAAATTATGTAATAGTTATAAAACAAAAACAATGGAAAATATGAAGGTGTTTTTGTGGTTTATTTTAATTTATTTTTAAAAGTATATTGATTGTTATATACAATATATATAACAATCAATATATTTTTACAATATATTCAACAATCATCATATTATGATGATAGGCATTGATACGTTTTTTTAGATCTTGAAAGATTCTTGGCAATGTGGGGGGTATAAAAGAAAATGGCTGTGGTTAAGAATTGGATTATACCTATACAATTTGATGTAAGATTTTAATAATGTAATTATAGTAGAATTTGTAAAATTGATAATAATAATAATCTATAGGCGCTAATAGCCAAATAGTTGATGCGCCGTAAAAAAAAAAAAAAAAAAAAAAAAAAAAAAAAAAAAAAAAAAAAAAAAAAAAAAATAATAATCTATAATGTTTAGTTTTTATGAGAAGAATGCCAG
>OX328127.1:27046051-27058551 GCA_946811695.1 Gonocerus acuteangulatus
TAGGGTCTTGCGGACCTGACCCCAGGTATAGCCATAAAACCCTTTGAACAAAGGCCGAGGAAAATATTATCTGTTTCTATTATATGCTTTTCAAATGAGAAGAGGGATATGAACAGGAACCGGGGTCTCCCGTGGTCTAATGGCTAGCGCCTTGGATTCATAAGCGGGAGATGGTGGGTTCGATTCCCAACCTCCGGCAGGAATTTTATCATCCCACGGCTCGCTGGTGAAATTCCTCGCTACACCCTGGATGTCGGCGCTAATGACCTAGATGTAGATGTGCCGTAAAAAAAAAAAAAAAAAAAAAAAAAAAAAACTGGAACCGCGTTAAGCTGACGCAGTTCCTGCGAGTCGGACTTTTTGGTTTGGGTAGGTACTTATAAACATGCGATTCAGGTGAAACATTTTCTGCATGTTTTTATTTCATCAAAACTGATATGTTAAAATTTTGGTTACGTTTGGAGTTAAGGAAGGGTTAGAATAAAATATCTTATTACAGACATGAACATTTTTGGGAACTTCGTATACTTTCCTTAATATCTGAAGAATGTTTTGATTAGGCGATTTCAATCGGAGAAATAAGTGCTTAAACCTTTGAAGTAATTGTTTTCGTTTATTCGAACGGTTTTTTGTGCATGTTTTTATTCCTTGTTATTTTTTAATTGCTTATAGTTGCATAATGTATTTGACAAAAAAACAGGTTAAGTAAAATAAGAAAAAGAATTTATTGTTAGAAAAATAGCTTTCCAAGAGAGAGATTCGAAGACCTTGTGACTTATCAACTGCCTTTATGCTGGGGCCTTTCTGGTGTTGGCCGACCCATACAGGTAAGATCACAAAACCTTTTCAAGAAAGGTCGAACTGTTTCTATTTTAATCTTTCCAAATTTGACTCAGAATAAGAACGGAACCGCGCTTTGAGACGCAGTTGATACTATTTCGAAGACATTTTTAACTTAAAGGATGCGCGCATGTCCAATGCTCTCTGTGGCTCAACGGCCCCCGGGATTGATGATTCAATCCCTTATGACTTTATTGTAATTATTAGTAAATGACAAATTAATACAATATTATTTTATTTATATATTTTGTCGTGTTTAATGGCGTATCAACTGTTGGGTTATTAACGCCGAATATTATTTTACTATTAATGAAGTTGGGAATTATAAAGTATGAGTATATGAAACTGTTACAATGTGAACTTTATTATTTTATTAAAAAATGTAAACATTATTAAATAATTTGTAGCAAGTCGAAAAGAAAGTTTGCATACCTAAAAATAAAGAAATCGGAGTTTTCCAAAATGTATTTTCCACAATGGCCCAAATTTTGGGAATCGGGTTTAATATATTAGAGTCTAATTTTAAGAGGATCATTCATTTATTTAACTTTTTCAATGTTTTAAGTAGGCTGGTTCAATTGTCCCGTGGCTCAATGACACCCCTCTCCCCCTAATCTCTGATGCTGCGAAGAAAAGAATAAGACTTCCAAAAATTGCTCCAATTGAGCATTTGAATACATCCATTATTTACATATCGTTGTTCAAATTTCACAACAGCTTAAGTTGATTTTTCGTGAAAGTGACTTATTGATATCTTTAGAATCCTTATTTTCTCCCGGACATGATGGTAATAGTTATATTACTTCCGCGTAACCACGTGATCTCTCTCATCTACTTTAGGCCATTCAGACAGGTTGCAAATTAAGTTAATAATAAGTTGCAAGTTATTATTATTATTATTGGTTTTATGCATCGCATCTTTGACGAATTGTATTTTTCCTAGTTGCAGATCATTACAGTTTTATTGCTCTCCTGAAAAGATAGGAAAATTGACACGCGGTTGTGAAATTTGAGTGACAATATATTTTTATTGTTCTTAATTCATATTAAAAAATAAAATTTGTTGTTCTTTATTCATATTCGGAGGCCCGGTGGTCGTGATTGTTAAGGCGTGAGCAGTTAACACTCCGTGCCAAGAGTCGTGGGTTCGATTCCCACTATGAGGTGGCGGCTTTTCTTTAGAAAAAAAAAGAAAAGGTATCCTGGCTAGAAAAGGGTGGAAACCTATAGATAACCCGTCCTAAACTTCTTAATTAATAACAATGGATGTTCGGCGTTAATAGCCAAATTGTTAATGCTCCGTTAAACACACGAAAAAAAAATGGACGTTAAAATTTACATTTATTAATATTCAGAGGATGTCTTGGAGACTTAAATGTTAAAATTGAGTACACTTTAGCCCAAGGCACGCGGTGAGACTGTTTTGCAACTCCAGTTGCAAACCAGTTGCAGGCGCAACTGTTTTGCGACCTGGGCAATGTATTTGAATGGGCAGGCGCACACGACACAAGGGTTTTTGACGATTTCGAACCAGTCACATAAAACTGTGGGCCCGCGGTAGGAGTTTCGTTGTACGAGACCAAGTGGTGTTTAGCCGGTGTTTTAACAGCCATATAGTGCCAATCTTTAAAATTATTTAAAACTGAGGGCCGCTTTTGACTAATTTTACGCATTTTTATATATTTAAGCTTTTTAATACATAATTGTAAAATTAAATCCAAACTTTACCATATATTATATTTTAAACACATTTCAGTTTTATTATCTTAATTACAAAGTTTATTTAAAAAGAATTGTTTGCATTAATAATTTGTTGTAATTAGATCAAGTTAGAATATTTGTCTAAAAATAAATAACATTGTATTCAAAATATTTTAGGTGATTGGCAGCTTAAGTACAACATAAATATTATCAGCAATTTTCATATTTATAAATGTTAAACTATGAAAGTGTTTGGAAATTTTAAAGAAATGTTTTAGAGGTACTGGAATAACATTTCATTGCTTCTAAAAATTTCATCTCCGGATAGGATGTAAATACTCCCTATTGGAGTTATGGATTCACAGTACATGATACATCAGCAAATGGTACATAAGTACAGCGTATGTGTTACATGTAATTGACCCCATCATGTTTCTACCGTAAACAGGAGTGGAGCTATATATTTTGCCGGAGCAAGATATTTACCACTTCTTGAAAACTTTAGATGGCCATATTTTAGATACCGTTTCAGACATTAAGCTGAAATTTGGTGTTTTTCATAGTCTTTATGTAGGTAACCCGTGCCATCATATTCAGAGATGGCGAGGGACAAAATGTCATATAAGTGTGTTGAATCGAGAAAAAATGACCCCAACGTCTTCTTCGTCTGAGTCTGACATAGTAAGCTCACACAGCCATGCCAAGGCCTTAAAAACAAACACATACATCACTAAATAAACATTCCACTTTTACTGCATCATAGGCGCAGGAGAACTATCCCTTTGCCAGTACACCCGTGTGTGGACAGAAGTTTTGTTTCAGTTGCAAACTGGTTTTAGACGCAACTGGTTTGCAACCTATTGACTATATTATATGTTCATTGACAACAAATATTTAGTTATTAATTTATTTAGAAATTTTGAACTCTGCTACCATTTTTTTAATATTTTTGAGTAGTCATTCTAGAGTCATCGTGTCTTCACGTTTTAAATTCATGTAACTATCCTCTTTAACATATCGTCCCTGCCATGTAAAACTAACGAATATGCAAATCGCAGAAAAATAGGAACGAACATATTTTATCCATTGACGAAATAATATATTCAAAAATAGTCTTATTCGATGCTTTATTTAAGGCATTAAAGGCTATTCTATAAAGGGGTTAGAGTTGCAACGATTTACTACAAGCCGTATCGCCCGCAATCCAAGAGCAAAGTCCTGAATCTAAAAAAGAGATTTTGCATATCCGATAGTTTGACATGGCAGGAACGATATGATGTACAGTTATGATGATAGTTTATACAGTTTTATTAATTGTTTTAAATTTATGTAAAATTGTGAGTTCATAGATATCTCGGTAATCCGTTTAAGTTACAAATGATTTTAAGCTAAAACTTAAGGCTTGCTCTTAAGTGAAATTATTTTATTTTTAATGGGGGACGAAATTTGCACTTCAAGTCACGAAAAAGTCACGAAATTGGCTTTCACGAAAGTAGTAGACACCCTGTTCTAGAGTTTGAAAATGGCCTGAAGGCCGAAACGTTGTAAAATGATGAAGTAAATAAAGGACATATTAAGGTCTGAGGAATTGATCAAGCAAATTGTGCTTTTAAATTTATCATTACATTTTTTTTTTTTGTATCATGATAATATAAAACTCGAGTTGATATCATTGATTGGGAAAAAATACCCGACTCAGAGCGCCGTCTTAACGCGCTTCCGTTCTTTTTATTTATTTATTTTTGTTTTTTTACGGCGCATCTACAACTTGGCCATTAGCGCTGGGCTATCTATAGGTTGCCACCCTTTTATAATTCCAACAGCACGTGGTCGGTCACCCATTCAGGTACTGGCCACGCCCGCCGTTGCTTAACTTCCGTGATCTAGGGGAACCGGTGTATTCAACGTGGCTATGGCCGTTGGCAACTTCCGTTCTTATCCCTTGTTTCATTTTCGAAGTTTAGATTAGAAAAAGTTTATTGTCTTATGTCTTAATCTTTCATGAAAAAAGTAAACACACGAAAAATTTAATACAGGAAACTGACAGTATTACTCCATTTAAGCACCGATTTCTCCGAATGACATGGCTCTATAAAACTCACATACGAACTGTATTTGCAGGGAATTTAATAAACTTTCATATACACGGTTTACATTTACGAACCGATTTTGAGTTATATAACAATAAATATATCTGAAAATCGTAAGGGGGGCCCATACACGGTGAGGAATATCTCAAGATTTGGACTGCACAGTCTAAATCGTGATATATTCCTCACCGAATATGAGATAGCCTTGAGGTCAGAGTTGAACTGTACAGTCCATCAATCAATAGATTAACTTTAAGACCGGGACTGTTGAGGCCAGGCCTGACGTGAATGGAGAAGAGGATATTTGCTTCACATTCATTAGGTCTACTATAACTGGACTGTGCAGTTAATTAACCGGCCTTGAGGTTAATTAACTTATCGTGTGTATGCTAGATCCATACAGTCCAAACCTTCCGGCCAAACTGTGGAGTCTCTCAGATTTGACATCATTGTGTATGGCACCCTTAAGAAAAATCTACTTTTTCCGGTAGACGATTCTGCTTGTTAACGAACTAGTGCTTAGGAATCACACATTTTACTTCACACAAAAGTATTTTTGTACCAAATTACATTAAAATCGGTATATTTTTGAACCAGCTAGAGGGCACACACATATAAATATAAACGAATTTAAACCACTCTTGTTTTAGTGAAATATTGGTTCTGAAACGTGAATTTTTCTTACGATTTTTTTGACATGAGGTTTACTTCATCAGCCCCCTATAGAAGGAGGGAGGAAACGCGTTAACTCTGCATAACGCAAGAGCTGCATAATTGAAGCACAAGGAAATCTGCCCTATCTGTAATAAAAATCCAATAGAGGATTTTTATTATATGTTCTTTGCATTCCCAATTTACAAACCCTACAGATCATCCTACCTTCTAGATATTTCAAACGTTCCTCCCCCCTGTATTATATATTATACTTATATAGGATGTGAATAAATCTCCAGCCCGAAATCCAATAGAGGATTTTTATTATATGTTCTTTGCATTCCCAATTTACAAACCCTACAGATCATCCTACCTTCTAGATATTTCAAACATTCCTCCCCCCTGTATTATATATTATACTTATATAGGATGTGAATAAATCTCCAGCCCGAAATCCAATAGAGGATTTTTATTATATGTTCTTTGCATTCCCAATTTACAAGCCCTACAGATCATCCTACCTTCTAGATATTTCAAACATTCCTCCCCCCTGTATTATATATTATACTTATATAGGATGTGAATAAATCTCCAGCCCGAAATCCAATAGAGGATTTTTATTATATATTATTTGCATTCCCAATTTACAAACCCTACAGATCATCTTACCTTCTAGATATTTCAAACATTCCCCCCCCCCCTGTATTATATATTATACTTATATAGGATGTGAATAAATCTCCAGCCCGAAATGTCAATATTTTTTAATAATAGCTACGTTATTATATTATTGCTTTTGTATCTACGTCAGGGTAGTGTGCCAGGCCAAGTTCCGGCCTACGCACACAGTATGTATATTACGCATAGTATAAGAGCCGATTTTTACCCTCACATGACTTTGAACCAGTCAAAGATAAAGTTATGAAATTTATACTAATAGATGTGAGTAAAACTGGGAAGCTTCATAATTGTACATTAAAGCGTTTCGCAGATATTGGCTATGCAAAATCGAAATTTATATGACTCACTCGCTGAGTCATTAATCAAAATGATTAGGCATTTACAACTTGGCCAGTTTTCATTAAATGTGTGACCGTTTTAACTTGCATTTAATTTATACAGCTCTGATCGTTTTAAGTCACAAGAAAGTTTATAATAACCCTTAATCGTTACCCTAAGGGCCTGAAATTTTGAATGCCAGAACTTTTATACTAAATCCGATCGTCACAGCGGCCATCATTTAATGAAAACTGGTTCAAGTTGAAAATGCAAAATTAAATGAGAGGGTTTTATTAGGTTCTAGACAAGGCATTAAGAGTCTAAAACTTGGCCCAAATTTCTATGATATCATAATTTTCATAAGTAAAAGGTTTTTGGGAGGGGCGTGGAAGTTGCCCTTTTTTTTTTGTACGCTAGTTTTTTGGGGGGGCGAGTAGATTTTAATTGATGTATGTAGTGGATTATGTATTTTTAATTTTATTTTCTCTCTGTCTGTTATTATTTTAAATAATTTATTTTAAATGGTTAGTAGTAAAGTAATACATAGTTTGTAAGCACACATTCTTTTGTTTAGGGATTGCATAAACATATTTAATTTTTGTAATTTTGTTTCAAATATTGTTTATTTTGATGTTAAGCCTGATAAAGCCTTGTAATTCAAGCCGAAACGTCGGCAATACAAATTTATTTTTAGATAAAATATTTTTTTTTTTTTTTTTTTTTTTTTTTTTTTTTTAGCTATTACCTTTGAGCGAACTCCGGCAATATTCGTCTTGAGCTTTGTCAGAGTTTCTTGGAATTAATTTCATGGAATGAGATAGTGTTTTAATTGAACCGTTTTCATGAAGTTAAACACACAGCGAAACACATTACCCTGCAGAGTAGTTTTCGAGAAAATTATACATTCTAAGGTTGCTTTCTCTCTTATTATGGTGTATGACCTGAACTTGCTTTTCTTCAGAGGCCGCCGCAGAGTGGTGCCGGGAGGGAAAAACTCCATACCGAAGGTGTTCAATCGCGTTTTAACTAACATTTAATTATACCTAATTAATTGTAGAATACTGATCTAATATTGCTTTTCCATTTTATTACTAGTTCCCATAACACCATTTTGTTGACAGTTTTCTCACGGTGTGGAAATCTCACAGTTACTAGTGAAAAATAAAACAATATTTTATACCACTTATTTGATTGCTGAAAAATTGGTTTTACCCAGAAAGTCTCAGGCATATATACAGGTTTTTTTGTGTCCAAAATGTACTATGCACTTTGTGCTATCAGTTTGTGAACATATTTGTAATACAATTCATAGTTTACTTGGAGTAGACAAAAAGCGGAACTTAGCTATGGTTTTCACTTAAGTTCACCTAAAAGTGCATGAATTGGGGTTGCTACGCAGCCGTCATTGCCGTATTTCTAAGCAGCCCAATGAAATAAAGATATCGATTGGCTTAGGAGATACGACTTTACCATTATTATTTGCTGCAGAGAGTTGTTGAAAATTTTGTGCTGGCAAGTCACATAATATGAAATACACCTACTATCTCGTATAAAACTGTTAACATTATTCGTTTAAGTGTTAACTTTAATAAAGAAAAATACGACGAAACAGTTAAAAGTATCACATCTATTGTTAATTTAGTTGAATCAGCATTAAAAAACACATTCGGAATTATAAATCTCTCCAATAATTCAGTAAAATATGACTCTTTTAAATAGAATTTGTAGTGGTCATTCGACTCAGCACAAAAAAATACTTAAAAAATGATAGCGAATTCAGAAAGATTCAAGTACCTACTTACAGTTTTCGCCCAAAATCCGGCGTTTGGCGGATTTTGGGCGAAAACTGTAAGTCAACTCTATTTGAAATGTCATAGTATCAAAATATTTTGTTGAAACCATAATCTTTTTAATTCTACTTTTTAAATTGAAATCATTTTCTTTTGCGTGCCCGTAAAAAGCCTATGCGCCATCTTCGGACTTACAGTTTCAGGCTTATTTGTTCGTGTGAGCTGGATCCATAAAAGCGTTGCTAATGAAAGAGGAACTGATGTTACATATACACAAACGAATCAAAATCCACACGAATTACTTATGCATAATATAACATTTAAGTTAAATGATAAATATTTATTTTATTTGATATAAAGGGCAGAAAACATTCATGACAGTTGATTATATGAAATGTATACATTCCCCCCAAGCGCGTCAAATGTTTGACCTATCTCAGTTGCTAAGGTTGTACACTGAGGACTCTTAGAAAGTCACGTGACATTTAAAATAATTCCAGGTGTAAACGTTTATTAATATTGGCCTCAAACCTTTTGGATTTTTAGTGTTTACTATAAGATTTGTCGTAAAACTGATAGGATCTTCAATGACAAATAATTATTTCTGAACTTTATTTTACAGGGAACTTTATTGCTGTGTGAATTCTTGAAAAAGTATGTTTCATGTTCTGCTTTAATATAATTACATATTACAATCACGATTAACATATAATCTGTATGTGCTCTTACTGCCGGAACAAAAAATTAATACAAATACCTGGCATACATTTCAATGCATGGAATAAAACTAAGGCTTGATGAATAAAACTAAGGACTCCGAAACTGTCGGCTCGGTTTTCTTCGGTTGAAAACTTGAGAGGCAACATTAGAAAGAAAATAATTACAATTATTTTGTAATATTTTACGTACAATATCTTTCAAATCAACTGAATGCGCAAAATTGTATCAAAACAATTATTTTAAAGAGATAAGTTACGAACACCACACAACTCGTGTGAATTGTTAACACACGGAAGCCGATATATTACCGTGCTCACATACAAACTAACCGCAAACATATAAAATATAATCGAGTAACACCAGAATCCTAAGATTGACTTATTTTATTATCTCAAATAGTATTATTAGTAGACATTAAAATTTGCTGTACTTAATATCCATTCATCAAGATTGATAATTCCACGTTGTGACATGGAACTGCACTTTATGTGAAATATCTAACATTAACATGAATCCTGATAAAATGCATTTCATGTATTCAAACGTATAATTTGCAGAAATTATTCCCTAAATTACTCACAGGGGAGTAATGTGCTTTCAACATAATTTTGTAATTAGGTTGTAATTTATGTTATTAAAATCACATAACGCCATCAATATATTGAAGTCAACAGTGTGTAATTTTTATGTCATTTAAATTGACAGATATGTCTTTGTAATTGTTAAATTTAAATAGGTTACCACCCATTTCTAGCCAGGATATGGCTGATGCCTTTTCTTTTTTCTAAAGAATAGTGGGAATCGAGCCCACGACCTTTGGCACGGAGTGATAACTGCTCTTCTGTAATTGTTAACAATGCAAGCGAAATGTTGCCGTTAACGTTAACAAAATTAAAACAAATAGAGATTTCGTGTGTTTGGAATTCCATGACATATCTAATGTTATCTAAACTGTCAGAGCAACCAATAAATTTATTTATATATTTATAAACAATTGCATATACCACGGGCCGTCATGACAGGTATCATTCAGTCAAAATGATCGCGAGGTTTTTCGGGACACTTTGGACAGTATAAATAAAACACAATTTAATATTTTTATTCATACTATATGTTTCTTCGCTATCTACAATTTCTCGCTGTCTTGTTGGTAGCTTTTAAATGTCATCGCAGTAGAATGAGTGGTTTTGATTAAAACAAATTTGAATAGTCATTTAGTGGATCCTGTTTAGAATGTGTTTTCCCTAGTAAATTTTTAAATGTCATCGCAGTAGAATGAGTGGTTTTGATTAAAACAAATTTGAATAGTCATTTAGTGGATCCTGTTTAGAATGTGTTTTTCCCTAGTAAATTTTTAAATGTCATCGCAGTAGAATGAGTGGTTTTGATTAAAACAAATTTGAATAGACATTTAGTGGATCCTGTTTAGAATGTGTTTTTCCCTAGTAAAAAATATATTAAGACACAAATAAATGTAAACCACTTGCGGCAAAGTCCGAAGAGTAAGCATAAAGCAGCAAGACCACCAACAAAAAAAACAAAACACACATTTCCTTAAAAATGATCAACGAAGACACATGAAGCAGGTTGCAGAAATCCCTCTATAGAGTGATTTGATCCCTCTGCAAATGAGTTCCTTTGCAAAATCACGACCTTGATATGAAGGTGTTTACATTGTTATGAATTCCCAACTGTTATCTGATATCAGCTGCCGCTACTTGTAGCTGTATCCATTGGAAAGACACCGCCAAGGCCGGGTTCTGTAATTTATCACTCTTTACGAGGGCAATGTCTCCGTATTCTCTTACACTCTTTGGATCTGTGGAATGCTTTCTTAGAAAATATACTTCTTTTTTTACTTCCTTCCATTTATAGGACTTTCTGAAAAGCAGTAAACCCCTAAGCCAAGTTTTGTTATTTTTTCCCTGAGAGAGGATGTAATCTTCGATGGCAATGCCCCCAAGATTCTCCATTTATATACAACCATATATATATATATATATATATATATATATATATATATATATATATATATATATATATATATATATTCACTGTATTTGGGTATATGCAAGGTAGGTCTTTAAAAATAAATAGTATTTCTTTTTCTTTTTTTTTTTTACTACTTTATTTTGTAACTACCCTATATCATATAGGCTATATGCTTTGTGACTTCTATACCATCTCCTTAGGGGCCATTAAAACCTAAACAATTTTTGACTACATAATTTTAATTAATGCAATAAAATATTCTCATTTAACATATATGTAATAAATATTCTAGTTTTAAAATTCACATTTAAAAATCAAAATTTTTACCAGTACCATAACACATAAGAAAAATGTTTAATGTACTTACCCTTAATATGTTATTCACTCTCCACCCATAGTAAGACTTAAGCTAGCTAATCATCTGTTCAAGAGGCTTAAAAATAAGACTATTATCATATCACACTAGTATTTCTATAGTGACAAAACTCAACTGAAAATGTGTCACTCTTGCTTATGTAGAGGCCTTAGGATTGAGACTGGAAGGGTGACAAAGGTGATCTCTGTTGTACAACCTCTGATGGTACATACAGTTACCTCTGATGGTACATACAGTTACTTCTGATGGTATATACAGTTACCTCTGATGGTATATACAGTTACCTCTGATGGTATATACAGTTACCTCTGATGGTACATACAGTTACCTCTGATGATATATACAGTTACCTCTGATGGTACATACAGTTACCTCTGATGGTATATACAGTTACCTCTGATGGTACCTCCTAGGTACATACAGTTTTGATGGTTGATAAAGAGATATTTACTAAGTCTTTCATATTCATAACTGAAAAACGCCGATTTTTGAGCTGTTTCACTTTATAAATACTAGTGCGATATGTTCGATCAAATTTAAATTATTATTTTAAATCGATTATTTCCTATTTCCTGATGTTATTATAAAATACTTCATTAAATTTTATTTTTTAATTTAATTTTCTTGTTGACTGAGTTTTTATTACTTTTTACAATGCGAATATTAGTATATATTTATGAAAAAAGAAGAATAAGTAATACTTTCTTTTAAGACCTAGGCCAAAAATATCCGTAAACAGTGAATGTACTTAATTGGTCACAAATACGCGGATTAGAATATATACCTATATACAGGGTGGCCCAGATAAGCGGCCCATAAGAGAAATAAGTACTAAACGGTTTGAGATATCAACATTTTTCAAAGGGGCAAAGTTGTAGTTCTCGTCGAGGTCTACAAAATGGTGCCCTCAGTAATGAGAATATAACACGTCTAAGGGCTCAAATAGGCCTTTGAAGGGAAGGATTTCCTTTTTACCCACATTTTGCATTATATTTTTAAAATTTACTAACAAAACAAGGAAGAACCGTGCAAACGGGGTTTCGTTGTTTCAAGAAGCTCTCTGTAAAAATGCGTTTTTATTTGCATGTATTCCTCATCCGAAATACCAAAAAAAGGCACTTGAATTTATTTAAATAGTATTTTTTGTTAAGGGAGGAGTAATTCAGCATAGGAGAATGTGTTCAGTCAAAAAGTCCTTTGGTGCTTTTCTCGTTTTCGAGAAAAACGCAAAAACCGAGTTTTTTTTTGGGACAAATCCCGATTTATCGCTTAAAAAAGCGTTGTATGAAAAAAAAAAACCTTAATACAAATTTTTTAGCTCGGTTTGTTATATTCGGA
>OX328127.1:27063551-27343551 GCA_946811695.1 Gonocerus acuteangulatus
TGTCAGCATCCCCAGTCAGAACCCTTCTTGGTAATGCTCGCAAATATGAGTGTTTCAAAATGACATCTGAGAAACATATTTTTTTCAATTTTAACGTACATTTATTATTGACAACGAATTTTAACCTGAACTGGTATAACTCCTGGTACTGGTAACCTATAGATAATGGGTTATCTCTAGATTATCTGTTTGATGACACTGGTCCGTAGCGCCCCAGTGTCAAGAAATATTATATTTTAATTACTTATCAATGAAACAATCCGGAAGTGCCGACAAGAAAATTTCGCGTTTCAGAACCCCTAGAGACCGAAAATAACGGTGGTTCAAAATTGTATATATATATATATATATATATATATATATATATATATATTTGTCTGTTCGCTCATTTCTGGCTTCCCTGATGGGCCGATTTTGATGAAATTTGGTACGAAAATCCGTCGTCCAATTTGAAAGGTCAACTTCGTTAACCAGCAAAATCCGCCCACTGGAAGATGGCGTTTGGGGCGAAATTCGCGCAGAAAAAATCGTAACGCTTACGTTTTTGAGTTCATAAGCTTGTAAGTACTCTTTTTATAGGCTTCTTGGGCTAGGAAAACGAATGAAACCATTTTCAAGGCGATAGCTTTAACCGTTTTCGAGAAAATTGGAAAAATAGTTTTTGAATACCGTTTTTGGTTTGGGTACTTAGAATCACGGGATTCAGTTGAAACATTATCTGCATGTTCTACTTTCATTAAAACTAATATGTTGAAAGTTATGTTACGTCGGAGTTAAGGAAGGGTTAGAATAAAATATTTTATGAACAGACATGAAACGTTTTGGGAACTTCGTATATTTTCATTAATATCTCGAACACGGTTGGGAAATCGTGGTAAGTGGATAGAAACTATTTGAAAGCTTACTAAATTCTCTACAAAAATGATTCTAAAATTATTTTTGATTAGGTTATGTCAATCGGAGAAATAGGTGCTTAAAACTTCAAATACGTCTGTTTTGTTCTTATGAACGGGTTTTTGTCGTTCTTTTTGTAATTTTTGTCTCTTTCCCTTGGTTTTTTATTGATTTTTATTTTTGTAATTTCTCATGTTAGGAAAATGTATTTGTTTGTAAAACAGGATAGGAAAAATGAGACCAATTTTCTGTTGCTAGAAATAATGAAAATTTTGGGAACTTCGTATACTTTCATTAATATCTCGAAAAAGGTTGAAAATCTTGGGAAGCGAAAGGTTACCATTCGAAAGCTTACTAAATGGTCTACAAAAAAGGTTCTAAAGAAAGTTTTGAATAAGCGATGTCAATCGGAGAAATAAGTGCTTAAACTTTGAAGTAATTGATTTCGTTTATTCGAACGGTTCTTTTTGTCTGTTTTTATTCGTATTTTTTCATTGCTTATAGTTGGATAATGTATTTGACAATAAAATAGATTAATTAAAATAAGAAAAACAATTCATTGTTAGAAATATATCAGGCTGTACCGTATGAAATGTCAGTTTTGGATTTGCCGATTTCCTTCAAATGTCTTGAAACTGTCGAGGCTCCTAATCCGAGTTCTTTGGCATATTCCCTATTGTTTGCAATTGCTTATAGTAGTCAAATGTATTTGCCAATAAAACAGGATACGTATAATTAGAATATTTTATTTTTGCGGAATCTTGGGGTTCTCAGATCCCGTATGAATATCTATTAGGCCCCCTTCGTATTTTTTCCTTAATATCTCGAATAAGCTTACTAAATTCTCTACAAAAAATGTTTTGCAGAAATGTTTGATGGGGTCGTCACATTAGGAGAAATAAGTGCTTAAAACTTAGTTAGTTTCGTTTATTTAAACGGATCTATTTGTGTGTTTCCCGCAGTTTTTTTTTTTTTCACTGCTCCTTATTTTTGTACTTGCTTAGAGCAGTCAAATGTATTTGTCAGTAAACAGGATACGTATAATTAGAAGCAATATTTTGTTTGTTAGAATTCGAACATGCCTTATGAATATCTAGATTACAGTACTGGTGTTGATTTCGTTCTTTAGAATTGTTCGTAGTATTCCCTATTTTCATCTGTTACCCATAGTTTTTTATTGCTAGTAGTTTTTTCTTATTGATTATAGAATGTAAATATATTTCGTTATAAAACAGGATACGTAAAATTAGTAAGAATATTTCGGAGATTTCTGAGCGAAATGCCTTGTAAGATTGTCTACCACCACGAACGGCGTTTTTCCTCTATTTACCTCACCTTTTAATTGGTTGCTGTTTTTAACTCGTTTCCTGCTTCACTCCACAGATAGGAAACACGCTTCTGACGTCGACCCAATGACGTCATCCGAAGTGCCTTATAAATGATTTAACGTTTTAGAACAGGTAGATATCGAAAATAGCTGTGCTTCAAATTAGAATCTATTGTTGAGTAATTATATGAATCTTTGTATAATAATTCCAATAGTTAAAATTATAACTCAATTGGAAAATATGTATTTAATAGAACTCATTAAACCTTTTACAGAGAACTGTATTTTTTTTTTTAATTTTATTGAATATCAGGTCTTTGCATATATTTAAAAACTCTGTTGATATAACCTCTATATCGTTTTTGTTTGATTCAATAATAAGAAATCCTTTTTTCAATGATTTTATGTTTTTAGGCCAATCTATAATTCCTATGGGTTAATATGTTTTTTAAATTGAAGCTTTAAAGCCTCAACAGGAATATTTGTGTAATCACCCTTCACAGTTAAGTTATTAGAATCATGAGTGACCGTTTATGTGGTACAACTAACAATCTTTGAAAACGAAGTTTGACTATCCTTGTTATTGTTATTTTCCTTCTGTTTGGCCGAGATTTTCTATTCATGATCTAATTCTCCTTGAATTTTTTGACTAGATCAAGAACCTATTTTAAGCACCCTTAAATTCCTTAATTTAATTGAGGAAGTTTATCAAGCTAAATATAATCACTTTTGGGTTAATACGGGTGGTCTATACCGAGTCCTTTTTTTGTAAACACAAAGAGCCTTCTGAGTAACGGTAAAGGGCAGTAAAAGTATATGACTTTACCTGGAAGCAGACCCTGCATACAGAGAATTACAATACGAGACCTTCTCATTCTTTCTTTCACTAGCTCCCTTGTAACACCTTAGATCTGTTTATATTGTTAGCGCGGTTCCTCCCTCCTTTCATAGGGAGGAACCCCGCTTATAAAATTGATCTTATGAAACAATCCGGAAGTGCCGACTAGAAAATTTCGCGTTTCAGAACCCCTAGAGACAGAAAATAACAGGGGTTCAAATTTGTATATATATATATATATACATATATATATATATATATATATATATATATTGTCGGTTATTTGAAAGGTCAAGTTCGTTAACCAGCAAAATCCGCCCACTGGAAGATGGCGTTTGGGGCGAAAATCGCAACGCTTACATTTTTGAGTTCATATGCTTGTAAGTACTCGTTTCGTAGGCTTCTTGGCCTAGGAAAACGAATGAAACCGTTTTTAAGGCGATAGCTTTAATCGTTTTCGAGAAAATTGGGAACATAGTTGCTGAATAACGTTTTTGGTTTTGGTACATAAAATCATGGGATTCAGTTGAAACATTTTTTGCATGTTCAAATTTTATCAAAACTAATATCTTAAACTTTTGGTTACGTTTAGAGTTAAGGAAGGGTTAGAATAAGATATTTTATGAACAGACATGAAAAGTTTTGGGAACTTCGTATATTTTCATTAATATCTCGAACACGGTTGGGAAATTTTCATAAGTGGATAGAAACTATTTGAAAGCTTTCTAAATTTTCTACAGAAAAGATTCTGAAACAAGTTTTGATTAGGTGATGTCAGTCGAAGAAATAAGTGCTTAAATTTTCAAATACGTCTGTTTAGTTCTTATGAACGGGTGTTTGTCGTTCTTTTTGTAATTTTTGTCTCTTTCCCTTAGTTTTTTATTGATTTTTATTTTTGTAATTTCTTATGTTAGGAAAATGTATTTGTGTGTAAAACAGGATAGGTAAAATGAGACCAATTTTCTATTGCTAGAAATAATGAAAAGTTTTGGGAACTTCGTATAATTTCTTAATATCTCGAAAACGGTTGAAAATCTTGGGAAGCGAAAGGTTACCATTCGAAAGCTTACTAAATGCTCTACAAAAAATGTTCTGGCGAAAGTTTTAATTAGGCGATGTCAATCGGAGAAATAAGTGCTTAAAATATTAAAGTAATTGATTTCGTTTATTTGAACGGTTTTTTTGTCTGTTTTTATTCCTTGTTATTTCTTAATTGCTTATATTTGGATAATGTATTTTACAATAAAACTGGTTAAGTAAAATAACAAAACAATTTATTGTTAGAAATATAGATTTCCTAGATTCCAAGACCTTGTAACTAGCGGGACCCTTTCAAGCGTTGACCGACCCTTCCAGGTAAGATAGTAAATCAAGACCTTTCAAGACTGGGTTTTTAAAATAATAACTGCTTCTATTTTAATCTTCATGCGATTCGCCAAAGTTGCGAAGCCTTATCAATAAATAAATATTTTAATCTTTCCAAATTAGACTAGGGATAAGAAAGGAACCGCGCTAAGATGATGCAGTTCCTGCGAGTCGGACTTTTTTTTGTTTTTATCCTGTTAGCAATTTCCAAAGAAATGATAATATTGAGGTTGCACTAGTTTCTGGTCCTACCCCTTGACACCAGAAATGACCCCGTTGAACTTTCTATGTATTTAAGTTTCTGTTAACGAGATAACATTTTCTTTTCTTATATGTCGCGAATTGACTTAAGGTGTTTTACTATTATAAATGGGTGGGCTATTTTCGGTCATGTGGAACTGCTAGGCGGTATTTTAATCTTGCAGTCATTAAGTATGCGTTTAACTGTTAATGTGTTGTTACAACATGCGCATATAGGTCTGTCTTGTCGTTCCATTTCATAAGAGTGCATTAGTAAACTGTGTCCTATGCGAAGTTTGGCCATCATAAATTTGTGTCGTCTTGTTCGGTAGATATCGTGACCAACTAATGAGAAACATTTGTAGTCACAGTCAAAAAACCGAATCAGTCTATTATTTATGTAGGTTTTTCTGAACTTTTTTTTTTTATATTATTTTTTTTTAATATTTATATTATAATAAAATAACGATCCTCCTGAATAATGTACTTAATTATAGTGCTCCTGGGTCACGACCATTATCATATCATTTTCTATAGTTTGCTAACTTTTTATTAAGGACTTTTTACTTTAGATTTATAATATACATTTTGAAGGATTTAAGTAATAAATAATGGAGTTAGATTTAAGAAGCTACTTTATTATTATAGTGTCTTACATTAATAAAAATGAGGGTTTATTGCTTTTAGGGGAATACAAAATTAATGCTTATGGAAAAAAAAACTTATCAGAGAGAGAAGAAGTAATTTTGTTGCTTTTCAAACTCGGTTTAAATTGATCCCCCTTTCCTTGAAATAAGCGAGGTAAATTTTCTTCACTTTTCTGAATTTTTTCCTTTAGAGGAAAAAGTAATCATAAAATATCAACTCTTGTTCCATGAAATAGAAACATGATGATTAACAGGTTTAATATTCCTGAAAATAAATTATATGGTTAACGTTTGGGGTAGAGAAAGTATTACAAAAATAGCAACTTTCCGTGATTTGTGAATTTGACTCAATTTAAAAAAAATAATATTTTGGGAATGTTTTATCGCTGTTTAATCAGTTCATTAAAACTGGTTTTCTGGATTAATGTCAACTGATTCCTCGTCAGGAGAAGTAAATTTACTTAAATGTATAGTTGAACAAGCTTATCTTAGGAAAACGAACCTCGTGGCTCTTCCTGCAGAACGTGACTTTATTAGGCAGTAAAAATAGAATTCTAAGTAAGTTTTAGTCCTCTGAAGGGATCACATGAATTTAAACCGGTCTTTGAGCTTTAATGAAGTTTCAATTTTGTTAAAACGCTTTCATTGAGGTTGCACTGATGAGAGATCTTTTCAAATCGATTCTACCGAATAGGTATCGAAAATGACCCCGTTAAAATTAAAGATATTTTTTAAAAAAGGACTAAATCAGTCCATATGAAGGGAGGTTTACTTTTGACCTGAATTATGAATTTGCTCACATCAAGAGAAAAAGATTTGTTTTATAAATAAACTAAATCGGTGTTTAAGGAGTGGGGATTCACTCTGTATTAAGTTCAAATTATATTAATCCGCCTAACCTTCGGCCGGGCATTGAAGTAGTTACTTCTACCACTAGGAGCGCTGGACATGGTCACTGTATCAGGCTTCTGATGTTCGTTACAAATATGCAACAGCAAAACTATTCTTTTTTTTCTATTTATATATGTAGGTAATTTTAAGTACCTAGATTATTCAGAAAGCAGTGTACACCATCCAGCTTTTGCATAACAGATATTTTAAGCTAAAAGCATTTACCTCTGCAGGCCCGTAAAATACCTAAGTGCCCACTTCGGACTTAAACTACAGGCTTATCTACTCGTGCGTGCTGGGCCTACAAAAGCGTTGCCAACAGCCTAATGCTGCAACCTAACGTAGCTGTCGATGCACCGTAAAAAAAAATAAATAAATAAAATAATAATAATTGCTTAAGATGTTCTTCTATGACGATATTATTCCCTTCTATTATTTTTTTCCTTTAGTTACATAAATCACAATAATTTATTGCATTCATTTATAATAATTTGTTGAAAGTCTCTTTCTTTTTGAATATTCATTAGGTGGGAAGAATTTGTCCTTATCAGAAATTGTTCACTTCCTTGTGACGAAATTCAGTAGACATGGTGCCCAACAATTTTTGGGAACAACAAAATTGACCGATGTTTAATCTGTAAAATATTTTTTAAAGCTAATATTTAAGCAAATGTTTCGAGTATAAAAGTACATATTTCTTGTGGGTTGAGCAACAGTTTGAAGAACGCTAATTTTTTCGCTGATTGAAATATAATCATGCGAAATTATGAAAATGATTTAAACGATATTATGTGGGTAGTTTTACTAGGCATATAATCAATATTTGAGGAGCTTAGTATCAAAGTTGGACAACTCAATTTTTTTCAGTTTTGAGATTTTTGTCGATTCTTAAGTGGATTTTTATGCTGCATTCGATTTTACAACTGTTTTTCATTAAAAACGGACAGAAAATAGGTAAAATAGCGTTTATTTCAACCGTTCAGAATCAAAATATGGACAATTCCAACATAGTTTGGTTTCAAAAAATGACAACTCCATCAGTAGCCAATGAGAAGCTTGCATTCATGCAATCTGCTCCCAACATGCACTGCAAATCCATCATGGCTGAATGTTTATAGTTACTTGTAATAAGTGCTTTTGACGATAATTCTTATTAAAAACTAGCTGTTATCCGGCACACTGTGGTTCCGAATGCCGGATTTTTGGACAAAACCTCTAGGTACTTGAATCTTTCTGATTTAGGTATGATTTTTGAAGAATTTCTTTTGTGCCGAGTCGAATGAGGCCACTACCAATTCTATAGAATAATTATTTTATTAATAAACGGGCTTTATATAACAACAACCGTGAAAAACAGCCGGTATTTAATTAAAAATATTCATACTTTTCTCAAGTGGTAGAGCTATGTACCCTTCCAAATATATTTTCAAGACCTCAGGTGAATAAATTAACAGCTAATGTGGTACTGGTAACTGTTCTCGACATATTCCTCTTTATTTAAATTTTCGCGTATAACAAATAAATATTGACAGTTTCACACTAGATATTAAATAGATCTCATCGTTAATGTTCAGTTATTTGCTATTAAAAACTTTTCAACAACTCTCTGCAGAAAATAATAATGGTTAACTCGTTTTTCATAAAATAATCGCATCGCTAATTGATATCTTTATTTTATTTGCTGTGCACAGGTATGGCTGAGTACGGCGATGAAAATTATAGCACAGCCACCATACATGTAGTTATAGGTAAAACTGTGGGAAGAGGATATCTAAGTACCACTTTTTTCTAAACTTAATAAAATAAGGATGATTTAGTTTCATTTCAGTTTTGTCAAACTGTATTTAAATAACATTTTTGATTTAATTTTTAACTATATAATTTTGATTTAATACATTAGACATAATTACATTATATTAAAACACCCTCGAGCATACCAAATTCATATTTGTTTGGTTTCAAAACAGGATAGGTTCAATTTTCAAATGGCTCCCTTTGGTTTCAAAAACAGACAACTCCATGACTTGGTTTCAAACATGGACAACTCCACTATTTAAAGTGTAATTACGGCCTTAATACTTATATAATTTTGTAGTGCCTTTGAAATAATGTTTCTGAGGCCTATGAGAATAACATATAAAAAAATCACCATGATACTGACATCAATATAGTAGATATGGTTTTTTGCCTCTCCTGTAAAAAAAGCAAAAGTGGAGTTGTCCAACTTTGATACTAAGCTCCTCATTTATCTAAAAATAAATGAAAATGACTTAAGCATTAAATTTACAATATTTGCATAAATTTACTCAATATGTAAAACAATTATTATTATTGGCGCTAATGGCCAAGAATTGTCGATGCGCCGTAAAAAAAAAAAAAAAAAAAAAAAAAAAAAAAAAAAAAAAAAAAAAAAAAAAAAAAAAAAAAAATTATTATTATTTTATTATTATATCAATGAAAAAATAATGACGCTCTCGATTTCAGGTAGTTTTTTATGTAATTATAGATAAGTACGTATTTCATTTTTGATGGCACTATTCAAGACTTTATGTTATTAGGAATAATGAGTAGGATGGCTTAAAAATTGAAGGAATTGGCTTCTTATGGGGGGGGGGGGGGGGTTGATAAATAGGACAATGCAAAATGGAGTGGAAAATGTCTTCATAAGAGTTATTATTATGAGCAAAATAATTATAAAAATAAAAGTGATTTGTTTTATATTAAAAAAAAAAAAATGTTTCGGGAATTTTTCTATATAATCATATTTCAATTATGTCGATTTGAGTTCTTCTGAAATATTCCTTCAAAAAATAGCGGCCCCCCCCCTTACGACATCCAACTCAAAACACTTGCGCCCTGGACTAATACGACAGTTCTATATTCGATCTCTTCCGTTGCTAGCGAGAACAGACTCCGTACAACTAGCTGAATCATTCAGACGAACAAGACAAACCTTTCTTACTTTTAGAAAGTCCTTGCTCTGTGCATACTAATGTTGAGGACCGACAAACACATGAATACGCTAAAACCTCCGAGAGAAATTCAATAGAAAATAGAATCTATTTCTAGCCCGGAAATATTTTGAATGAACTCTGTTAAATATTTATTTATTTGTAGATTTTCTGCTAAAGTCGATTTCTTCTCACTGTAGTTGTGTAATTTAAATACATATTTCTGTTATTTAATTGTCGAAAACCTATAGATTGTAGTTGTTTTTCTAGAGAAAATAGGTCACCAGAACATTTTCTTACATGAATGGAATATTCTTGCTCCCAAAAAACAATATTCTAAGTTAAAATGGCTAGTTTCATTCAAAATAGGCCTCATGACACATTATAATAGAGTTACTCCAGGCTAAAATGCATGTACAAGTGACGTCGTCTCATGTTGTCAGTAAGTAAATGTTGTATTCGTCATAAAGTAACTACGTGCAAGTCCTGAATGACCAAACCAAAAGCGAGTCATTATAACTTCTTCTCCTCGATTACTGCGGATACTGGGTTGCCATTCTTTTATTGCCTTTTTGATTAATTGCATTTTTTTTTTTTTTTTTTTTTTTTTTTACGATAACTTATTAGGAATTTTATTCAGATAGATAATAGAGTTTTACAGATGGATCATGATTTACATATAATGAACATATTTACAATGACTTACACATTTACATCGTTAACAATTTTTAAGGAAGAGAAGGAAAAAGAATAAATAAATCATGCTCAAAAAAAAAAGAAAAAAAAAAGCTATTGCAGTCAGAACATGTGCATGCATGTCAGTTTTCAATTAAAATTATTAGTTATTATTAGTATTAAATTAAGAATTTAGTTGTCTTTAGAGAATGGTTTTTAGTCTGTCAGTCGAGTCCGTTAATTTTGACAGAATATTTCTTAGTAATTCATGTTAAATCGCTATGTTTGTCAATAATTTATCAGACTAATGTTAGTTTGTCAGATTTTGATATAAGGAAACCTCCAGAAAATAAGATATTGTGCTTGATTTGAAAGAAGATAAATTAAATTTAATATTTTAATTAACACATGCTAACATGGTAATAATTAAAATAAAATGATGAAAAAAAAATTATTATTGAGGCTAGAAACCTTAGGAGTTGACGCAACACCAAAAAAAAATATACATACATCCATTCCTTAGTTCCTAATGCAGAAATGCATGAATTATTTTTGGGTAAATCTGTTTCACTCTGATGATTATTCTCATCACTATTTCTTGCGTAATTTTAAATTAAAAAATGCATCATAACCAGACGGTTCGGAACGACTGGATAATATGTAGGTAGAGTAACTTTCTCACTAATAAATAACCATATTATTTTAGATTTTTTATTTGTTTATATTACGTTCTTCATTAAAACTTCTGTAACATTAATAATGGTTGAAAAAATCAATAAACTATTTTACAGCTATTTGAAAGTCCGAGAGGACTTCTAACAAAGAAAGCCCCTGAAGAGGTGCGATTCAAGCACGAAATATGTTGGGCAAAACTTCAAATAATGTAGCTAATATGAAAGTATGGTATGCTCATCTGCCAAGCCTAGCTCACTTAAAATACTTGACACAATACACAATACCGGTCTTCGTATCTCAATAGGTGCATTCCGAAGTAGCCCAAGTGTTAGCTTATATGCAGAAACAGGGGAACCCCCACTTAGCCTCCGAAGAGATATACAAATCGCTTCTCACATGCATAAACTCATAGCAATGGGCACTTCACCTTGTCTTCAAATGAGTCTTAATAATCCATACGTTGAAACATATGTACAGACAAAAACCCCAGGCTGCGAGACCGTTCATTGTAAGATATAGAGAAATACAACTGAAATACAATATTAATGACTCCGAAATATTGACTGCCGGCCCACTAACAAATCCCCCTTGGCTCTTAAATGCGTTGGAAATCAATACTGATCTAGCAAAGTACAAAAAAAAAAAAATAACTATTATCAAAATTAATATATAATAAACATTACGACACTCTTTAAGTCAATTAATTTAGAAAAACTCTCTATCTTCACTGACGGTTCCAAAACAGATAATGGTGTAGGAGCAGCAGCTGTAATAGAAGTGCAAGTAATAACAAAAAGATTCAACAATCAGGCGAGTATCTTTACAGCTGAGCTCTACGGCATCCTTATAAGCCTGGAAAATATACCTGTTACAGATACAAGGGATATCGTACTTTACACGGACTCACTCAGCGCACTTGAAGCACTAACCGACAGCTACACACATCATCCACTATTACAACGAATACTATTTCAGGCCCGCACACTAAAAAGACGCGTTACCATCCACTGGCTATCAGGTCACGAAGACTTAGGCAAATGTTCGTTGGCCGACTCTCATGCAAAAACAGCCACTGAACAAACAGACGTAGAAATAACAAGACTAACCCACCAAGACTGGACAAACAGAACAAAATACATTATAACATTATTCTGGCAAAATTCGTGGACACAACTAACAGAAAATAAACTCCGTGCTATTAAACATACAGTAAAAGAATGGCCATCCAGTTCCCGTGTAAAACGAAGAGAAGAAGTGGTTTTGACCCGCTTAAGGGTTGGTCATTCTCGACTTACTCACAGTTACTTAATGACGAGACAAGAACAGCCGCAATGTGAAATATGCAACACTACTCTTACGATAAAACACTTACTCACAGAATGCATGAGGCTACGTGATCTGAACTTACCCTACAACTTATGCGAGTTGTTAAGTGAAGATAGCCAACACATAGACTCTATACTACATTACCTACACAACAATGGATTATACCAACTCATTTGAACGCAGCTTAATGTTTCGTTACCATAGTGTCCTATAGAGACATGAATATCCCACCGAAGGCAGATAATTCATCTACCTTCTGATCCATACTAATTTGCCTAGGATGCAAATGCAAAAAGACTGACGTACAAACATAATGTAAATAAACTTAATTTAAAATCATGCAATCTAATATTATATGTGTATGTATATATGTGTGTAAATAATAAATAAAAACTTATTAAGCATAATGTAATGTAAATATGTAAATAGACAATACGTTGATATAATGTAATTTAGTAATATAGATAACGTATATGTATGTGTGTGTGTGTGTGTGTGTGTGTGTATATATATATGTATAATGTAAGTATATAAGACAATGTAATGTATATATGTAATGTTTGTAATAATTATATAAGATGTAAGGTTTACATCGCCATAAAGCGGAACACCAAGAAATAAATAAATAATGAAAGTTTGGTGTACTACATTATCGACCGCCTGCCATTGAAACGAAATAAGAAAAATATATATTGGGCATTATTTCAGAGAAATGCATATCTATCTATCTATCTATCTATCTATCTATATATATATATATATATATATATATATATATATATATATATATATATATATATATACACAAATTTATACCACCGTTATTTTTTCGATCTAGGGGTACTGAAACCTGAAATTTTCCTCCCTACACAGAGAGTATGGAAACGTACTAGAAGAGAAAACGATTTCAGAAATTTCACAATTATATCGAGTTTAATGTTTTGCCAATTTGTGATTTCCATTTGAAATAACCATAGAAGCATTTCAGCTTTGTCAGATTAATTCTGGAGCATTACACCCTACGCAATGGAGCGTGAATACGCCACAAAGGAGAGGTTCAGTCAGACATAATCGCAAAAGGGCTTATGTATCCGATGCCGGATTAATAAGTGGGAATGAGTCTTTGAGCAAACAGAACGAAATTGCCTCGGAGTAGAATCGTTCAATTTACATACATTCTGCCTTCCATATCGGTTATGGATAATTCCTATTTCACCAATTCCGCTTATAACCTTACTCTGTATAGAGAATAATTCTGTATATAATTAAAAATGTATGATTACGGGTATATATCTTCCTGATTAATATAACTTTACAATATTTTGCTGAAACAATATGAACAACAACAATATGCATAACAATATGATGAAAATCGATAACGTTCATATAAGTGTACTTAATCAACGTTTTCATGGATAAGGGTATGCTCTCATCAAGGTATGGGTTGGGCAGCTTTAACTGGGGACTGCAGCTCCCCCCAAATCGGTAAAAATTTGACGTATAAACCTTAAAACTAAATTAAATAAGATCACTTAGTTCTGAAAAAATAATTTGTTATGGGCGTAATAGCGTTTTAATTGGCTAACTATTCCAATTTCTAGATTGTTAGTATTCCATACCCCCCAAATGCTCTCAGCCTCCCCCCCAGTAATTATTCACTATATATGCCCATGTTATATAGTACTAGCTGTTCCTTGGCGTGACATGCTACACCTAATTTCTGCATCTAGAAAAGGAAAAAATAATTAGAAACCAAATAAGTAATATACTATCTAATAACGCAAATTTGAATCTGTTCGGGTTCACAGTTTCGAACTCTGACCTCCGAACTGTGAGTCGTATACAATTTTGACCTAGCCTATGAAACTTAAGGATCAAGACCTACCTGTGTGCCAACTTTGATCAAAATCGGTCAAACAGTGTGGAATGGTATAAGGATCAATCAGACTGACCAACAGCTGACAGCCGACATTGACCTAGCCTATGACACTTCCCGGATTAAGACCTACCTTTGTGCCAAGTTTGGTCAAAATCAGTCAAACGGTTTGGACATGTGTAAGGAACAAACAGACAGACAGCTGAATGTTTATGTATATATATATATATATATATATATATATATATATATATATATATATATAATAAGTAAGTATGTGAGAATTATTGTTAATTTTAGCATAAATATGCTTTAACGGTGACTAAACTGGAAAAAACCATTACAAAAAGTGTCCGCTGGCGTTCGCGGATGCGCAGTGGCCATGTATGAAAAATATGACTGTATGTTATAGATTATATTACATAGATTAATCGGGTGGACCTAGAGTTACAAAAAAAGTGTCATAAGTGGTGTCCTCTGGCGTTCGCGCATGCACGGTGGCCATGAAGACTATATGTTTTTTTTTATTTTTTATTTTTCACTGCGCTTCGACAACTAGGCCATTAGCGCCGACATCCAGGGTGCAGCGAGGAATTTTCCCAACGAGTCGTGGGATGAGAAAATTCCTGTCGCCGGTGGAGATCGAACCCACCATCTCCCGCTTATGAATCTAAGTCGCTAGCCACTAGACCACGGGAGACCCCGACTATATGTTATACAGCATTTTACATAGGTTTGTCGGGTGGACATAAAGCATATTTATATTCCTGAATTTGAACCGACGGCTCTATATTATATATTGGCTCTGAGTTAGGTAGCCAAGCTGTCTCTTTTGTCTATGTCTGCTTTTAGGCAGTAACTGTTGTAAGTGATTTATAATCAAAGTTGTTTTGCAGCATTGGTTTTTCGTTGCCTTCTGTTTTGTCTTAAGGTGTGAATGAGTAAAATTCACAACAAATTAGGGTATTATTAAGTAATATGTGTTCCAAATGAAATCGAAACCTATACGATGACTGGCTGGTTACGGGACTCCTCGACACAGCATAACGAAACAGAACCCAATCTGATGACCCCCGCGGCATCAGCACACGACTTTACATATTCTCGGGGTAAGCCTCGTCGTGAGGATGTTCGAGTAAAAGTTAGCCTTAGAAAGTTCCTGGGGTCACTGCCTGATGCTAATATGGTAACTGGCTTTTCAATGCGCGTCGTGATAGCGTCACGGGAAGAAGTCGAGAAACACCTCCGGAGGGAGTTGGTTGCATTTCTGAAAAGCAGGAACCAAGCCTTTCTCTCGATGAAAGAGAAGGTTTTACCGCTTACACACCAAATTTTCATTAAATATTTTGCCAAATTTTGTATACACTTTTCATTACCTGCGCTCTAAGCGCAAAAATAAAATAACACGATATTTATTACGGTTCAAAATATTACCAGAGTTAGCTTGATATCAATGAAGCAGTCAAAAACACATAATAAAGAACAGTTTTTTTTTATATAAAAAAAACTGTTGTGTAGTTAAAATTATTTATAAGAGAAAATAATATGGGGGGTGACATTGAATGTCCGAAAAATTATCAGCTCCCGAGATTTCTGGAGCATAGTCCATAAGTGGTTAAACTACGCGACTTGTTCGCTGGTGAATGGCTAATTTATTAATGCAATTTCAGATTCGTGTCTGTATTTCGTCATTTAATGCGTTTTATTCGTGTGTATTTTTTTTTTTTTTTTTTTTTTTTTTTTTTTTTTGTGAAAGAAGGTCAAAACTCATTTACCACAGACCCTTCTTCAATACTCATTTTTTTTCAGTATACATGTTTCACGTCTTCTTGACGCCTTTTCAGGAAACAATAAATAAAAGGTTTCTTTTGGTAAATCGACATTTTCTTTGGTGCAAACAATTTAAAAAAGTTGATCTACAGTAGCCATGAATTGTTCTTGTCGGTACAGACGAGGCTCTACCTGCAGAAAATTGTCTAAGGTTAAAGTGTAATATATTACTTCCAAGTGCTCCTAAGGAGTGCTCAAGAAGACGTGTAACATGCTGAGCAAAATAAAAGATATTGAAGAATTGTGTGCAGTAAAACAGTTTTGACCTAATGCCCAGTGGCGTCTAAAGGGGTGGGCGTGGGCGGCTTAGACCCCCAGAATGAAAATTCGCAATATTTTTCGATTAAGTTAGAAAAATTAATTATTTAGGCAAATTAATAGCAGTATGTTCTAATTAATGTATGTTCTTAGTTTATCAAATACTTCCTGAATGTTTTCCCGGGGCTTGCTTTTAAAAATTTGATTCTACACCTTAAGGCACAGAAGTAAGCCCATACTAATTTAGCCCCCCAGAAATGCTTGTCTAGCCCCCCACCCCTTAGAAATGTTTGTCTAGCCCCCCCACCCCTTAGAAAAGTTTGTCTAGAGCCGCCTATGCTAATGCCACACCAAAACACTCTGTGATAAATAGGTTCACTATATGTGTTTTCTCCCTTCTTATTCTCTTTTGACGTTGACTTGATGACGATAAACACTGAAATTTTAAAACTTTAGTGATTATCAAAAATTACTCAAAATATTTCAATGCTTTTTTTAAAATATAAAACAGGGCTTATTATTGTCCACTAAAACTCGGAGTTTCGTTTAAAAAACGCATAAAATTGTGTGTGATTCCTTGAGCGTCCTCGACAAAGGCAGTGTTTACGTGATACACGGTTACCGGATTTCTTCATTAACCCGGCGATTGTGGATTCTCTCCGCTAGACAAAAAGGACTGTCATGCAACCACAATCGCTAGATTACCGGACGACATTTCCTGGTCATGCTTCGGACAGAAGATGTCCAACCATTTTTTTTAAACTTCCCCTCATGAACCAGTCATTACTTTCTCTTGTAAGATATATCCTAAATATATTATATCATCTTTCTAGAGCAGGTGTTCTGAATCTTCTGTGGCCCGGGGACCCCCTCGTCAACAGAAATCGCTTTTGCTGACTCCCCCACAACCACAGCCATGTTGAGAATTAATATCTGGCCCACAATCACGTGGGATTGACGATATAAAAAATATTTTAATTGAATCCGTGATTGCAGAAATCACAAGAATTTCAAATTTCCCTGAAGAGAGAAAACCTATCGTAACTCGTCTAAATTTTCAAATAATCAAATAATTTGTTTTTTCCGTCACAGCATGCATTTTTGTTGTCGTCATGCAAAAATACATATTTTCTGTCTAAATGGGCTTCAGGAAAATTTAAAATGTAATGAAAAACCAAAATCGAATTTTTTGGACTGAAGTGGTTTCTGCTCTCACAGATCCACTTATGACAACATAGATAAAAATCATAATTGTTTCGATTGCGAACCCCCGCTAATTGCTATACGGCTTCCATTATGACAAACGCTTATCTAGAACATTTCTTAAGATGTTTCACTGATGCAAAAAGATTTGACAAATTCCTTAAAAACTGTATTGACTCTACCAACTAGATTTCAAAAATGTTATAAATTATAATTTGCATCAATCAATCAATCCACAAATATGTGCGTGCGTGTGTGACTGAGCGCATGTGTGTCTGTTAACAACATAGCGGTGAATGTCATTAATATTCTTTTTCGATTAAATTTTGTATTAAGAATTCAATAACAAACGCTTTGAAGAGTTGGTTTACACGCAAAATCTGTCCACGAGTAGTAGGTTTACATTGAACCAAAGTTATTAATGTATTTCTAACGATCATTATTTCTGTTATCTTGCAAACAAGTCGTGCTTTATGTAATTGCAAGCTTGCACTTGGCCCTATTTCAATTACCAAAATTTCTCAACCGTTGACTAGACATAAAGTTCTTTGATTATTTCTTTTTATTTCATATTTTCAATTTTACCTATTCTATTAATACAAAAAAAGTTTATACATCATAGTTTGGTCAAATGTTGATCACAATATGTTTGCTTTCCTGTCAACTTTTGAATTCTAATTCTTGGTGGTAGTATATCAGCATTCTATAACTTTATTTGGGACTTACCTACATACGTTTGTTACGAACTCTTATGGTAGTCTTCTATTCATGACAGTTTTTGTTTCGTTTAAAGTCTCAAAATATTAATTATGAGCAAGGAAGACGATAAAATACGACAAGAGTTGTTCCCTGGAATTTTAGAAAGGTTGTGTATTGTGAGTTGACTATTGGTCGTGAAGTGATAGGAGAGAGAGATCCTCTTAAGAGCATGGTGATCGTGATATTGTCTCGAGAGATACGCAGCTCTCAATCTCCGCTTGTAGAGATCGCTATGAGATTTTCCCAGGAGCGGGTTTTGCCTTCCGCATCAGGGGGATTAGCTAACGGAAATTATATCAGTGAAAAAACCTCTTCATCACGGCTATCTAAATATCAAAGTATCAAAGAGGTTAAATATTTTTTTATTGAAATAAGAAGCCTAGAATAGAAAAGATTTGCTCGTTTTATAGTGATATTTTATAATAGGCATACTGTCCTAAAACATTTTGATTAAAAAAAAAAAAATATTTATCTCGTGTAAAATACAATTTTTTTTTTCTACCCCCAAAGAAAATTTACAAACCAAAATTGCTGGCTCGTGCCAGTTCATGTACTATTCCACATTCCACAAATAATTGTCAGTGTTTGATGGTGGAGTACACTTTTTCGATGCGAGTCTTCCCTTAAAGGGCCGATCAGTTTGCTGTTGGTGGGGGGCCAACAACATAAAATTGTATGCGACATATCAGTATATATAATTATAATTATCAAAATGCATTTTTTAAATAGAGTAAATTTAAAAATTAATTTGAGAACGTGGAAAGCATATCATGTGATATGTATAAATAGTCCAGTTATTTGTAATAGGAGACGTTTTATCGTCCAAACGTCTCCATAAAACTAATTTTTACATTACAATTTTGACAATATCCTCCACTTGACTTTAAATTATTTTTGGCGGGATATTCAATTTGTGACTTGGCCGGAAGGGAACTAAGTATTACTGATGTAAAGGAGTAATGTAAATTAATGAGTATATACAATAAATGTACAAAGCATTACATTTAATTAATAACTGGCTTTTTTTTTATACTTCCCAAATGACATTTTCATGATCAAAATGGTTCCCTTTTAGAGGAAAATTAATTCTTCTTTTTTTCAATTGTAGAAAAAAAAAACGTCTACTGGATAAATAAATTAATTCAATTTGCATCAAACTCAGGATTAATTCGATTATTTAATACATATTTGTATATTTAGAAAGCGAATAAATTACTCGTAAACGATAATATAACATTGCCCCTGGTTCTCCCTATGTCCCGCGGGCTTAGTATCAAGTAGCGCCGGACAGAATTAGTTGAGGTATGAAGAGCTGTTAATTATTTTTGAGGAGTACATTCTGCCTCTCAGAATTATTATGTTTACCAGTGTATTAAGTATTAGATTATTCTGTTATTAGTAGAGAGGGGAGAACAGAGGAACGAAATTAAGAATTGTTGGAAGTCTTAAATGCTTGTATGTTAATATATATATACACACACACACACACACACACACATATATATATATATATATATATATATATATATATATATATATATAAACATGGCGAGGTTAGCTCAGTGGTAGAGCACTGGACTCATATGCTGGAGAACCTGAGTTCAAATTCCGAGCAAGCACTAAAGATTTTTTCTTCTAGTGTCTTCGTTCATGGGTTGAATTCGGCCCCCCTGACCGTCCCTAGGCTAATAGAGCCTTTAATTAATTTATTAATGGGTACCTTGGTTCTAATGAATCTAGCAGTCGAAGCAGGAAGGGGAAAATCAGGCGGCCTGAGCATAGTACTGACCACACTATCTCCCTAGTGTGCCGTATGGTCATGAATCAGATACCTCTACAGTATCTGCCCCTCATGGCCTGTTACGGGACTGATTTTTTTTTCTTCTGATATATATATATATATATATATATATATATATATATATATATATATATAAATACTTCCTTTATTTACTGTTCGAAGTCTATTTCGGATTGCGGGACACTACTAATGGCTGCAGTATTTATTTTCAACCTATTAAATTAGCTATGCAACATTCTAAACTAATGAGAAAGATTTTTCAAGACTCAGAGTTTTAATGGTCATATTATTTATATTTGAGGAGCCCATTTTTTTCCACAATTCCCATCACGCGATTTTCGACAAATGATTTTCTCAGCAGAACGTGGCATAATGAAAACACACGTTGCATGCGCTTTTAATCACAATAATAAGGTGGCTAATTGAGTCGGAAAAACTTTTCACGGGGCTTGGGAAAGCCGTATTAAGGTTGGGAAACCCTAGGCACCATTCTGCTTTCGTAATTCGCACTTACGTTTCCTTGTAAATCTGCTCATAAGCTCCGTCGGTTTCGTAACTTATTTACTTTAGTCTAGATATTTCTCTTGTAGTAATCTGTGAGATTATTTTTTTAATTAATTAAACTCGAGCGTTTCTGATAAAGCTGAGAGAACTTGTCAACGCAATCGTAATTACGGGTTTACCTCTATGGAGGTAATCAGTTTAGAGGGTAATATAATACAGAAGAAATAAAATGATATGCAAAATTAAATGGTCATTTTAATGTATATTCATGCTACCTGCAATAATGACGATAATAATTGTAACTATAAAACATAAACCATTTTCTTCTGTGAAAAACTAAAAATAAATAATTGTTTTCGCAAATTTGACTTAGATTATAAGTAGGAAATAAAAATATAAATTAAAAATTTGGTTCTCTCCATGCTTTTTGCATTATGCATGCTAGAAACATGGGAATGTTCCGTCCATCTTCCTTGGTGCTACTGGTGATACTTTATATTAAATGTACCTTACCTAATCGATTACTTGCGCTAATATTTCATGATTATATATAATATGGCCTGCCCTCCAAGAATCACCACTTTTTGGACTACACACACACATTCAATTATCACTTGTTAAAGTCCATTACCGCCCTTTTTTTTACCCCAACTTTTTTTATTTTCGCGGGTCCCAGCGAATATATATGTATATATATATATATATATATATATATATATATATATATATATATATATATGAGGAATAAGATATATATATATATTATTTACTGCTGTTAAATGTTTCTGAATGAAGTAATTAATTACATTAAAATGGGGTTTGGGTACATCCCTATACTGCTTATATAATTCTCTGAGAGCAAAAAGACAAATATATAGGCATATATTTGTCTGTTCGCACTCTTATTGCAAAGTTTGACCCTTGGGTATCAGTGAATTGAAATATCCTAGCAGTATAGGTTTGTACAAATTTGACCACACTGTACTAATATAACGCCATTTTATGGTGATGATATGTATAAGAGCTCATCTCATATTTCTGAAGCTCTTTAATAGAATAAATAAATATAGGAAGAATTAAAATGAACAGTTGTACCAAATAATATAAGATAGGTCTTAAAATACTGATTGAGGAACACCCTGAAACTTGGGGAACGTTTTTTTTTTTTTATTTTATTTTAACTAAGGTAGGAAGAGAAACCGCAGAAGAGCTGCCTTCCTCTTGCTAAGCCCGTGAACTTGCTTCCACAATAGGCCACGGGAATCTTCTAATCCACTCTTCCGATTTCTCCCCATTCCTATCCTTGTAAACACGGACCTTCCCTAACCTAATACAGATCATGGAGTGAAAACAATACCTTTTAGTTTCTTCTTTGGTAATCGGCAGGAGTACGTGATGCTCTTCGCTTGAGTTTTAGCAGCTCTAACGTTTACTTTAATTGGACTTGATCTTTTACCACATTAGAAAGCAATTGAGTTCGCACTCATGAAAGAAATTGGTATCGTGGAATACCAACTTTTATCTACTTTTTAGTTACTGAAAATGAATTAAGGATAGTTAGCCGTTGAGGTGATAAGTCAGGGGGTGGGATTCGGCTAAGAGAAGATTTTTTTTTTTTTTTTTTTTTTTTTTTTTTTTGTTTATTGAATATTTACAATCTGTATACATATGTTTACATATAATACAATAAGTAAATATGTATCTCATAAACTAGCACAAGGAAGAATAGAGGGGAGAAGGCAGCCATTGCTGACACTCCCTGAGGAATTATAAATATTTCATTTATGTATTACAGCTGGTCCCTAGGCCACTTTCTTTTCAAGCGTCTCGGAGGATTGGAAGGGATCGCATCTGTGGAAAGGGATTGGGCAAGGGGATTGGGATGAAAGGATAGCTTGGAATGAAAAGTGGAGAATCGGGTTTTAGCTAATTCAGCGACAAAGGGAATTTCGAGGTCTCGGTGGATGATATTATTGTTCACGTAGAAGGGAGCATTAAGGATCCGGCGAAGGACTTTGGACTGGAAGGTTTGGATTCGGTTTATGTTGGAAGGTTTTGCTGTACCCCATAGTTCAATGCCGTATGTCCAAATCGGTTTAATAATAGTTTTGTAGGTTGTTAGTTTGTTTTCAGTACTGAGTTTTGATTTGGGACCTATTAGTCGTCTAAGTAGGCCGTAGCGTCTGTTTAGTTCTTGTCGTTTTGTTTTTGTGTGCGTGTTCCAAGTAAGTCTCTTGTCGAGGTGGAAGCCTAGGTATCGAACAACATCGGATTTGGGAATGAGGGATTCGTTAAGGGTAACAGATGGGCACTCACTACGCCGCAGTGTGAATGTGACGTGCTTACATTTTTCGGCGTTGACTTTGATTCGCCACTTCTTTAGCCATTGCTCGATTTCTAAGAGATGATTCTGGAGCGCTTCTGAGGCTTGCTGCGGGTTGGCGGAACATGAAAGCACTGCAGTATCATCTGCAAAAGTTGTGATAATGGTACTGGGATTAGTGGGGATATCAGCGGTGAAGATGGAGTAGAGGAGAGGGGCTAGGATGCTGCCTTGGGGGACTCCAGCAGATACGTGGCGGGATGAGGAATTCGATGCATTGTATTGGACATGAAACAGGCGGGATGAAAGAAAGGATTTTAGGATTAAGTAGTAGGTGATGGGGAGAAAACGCTTGAGCTTGTAAAGGAGGCCCGGATGCCAGACTCGGTCAAAGGCCTGGGCTACATCTAGAAAGACTCCTGAACAGAAGTCCTTACGCTCAAGCGTTGAGGAAATTGTGTCTACAACTCGGAAAGCTTGTTGAGTGGTAGAGTGGAGTGATCGGAAGCCAAACTGATGAGTTGGAATGATACCAAAGGATTCAACTATAGGAAGGATTCTTTTGTACAGCAGTTTTTCAAGGATTTTAGAGAGGATGGGTAACAAACTGATTGGGCGGTAGGATGATGTTTCAGTAGCTGGTTTGTTTGGTTTAGGAATAAGGATTACAGAGGAGTGTTTCCAGGAGGAAGGGAAGTGAGTGGTTCGCAGTACACTGTTATATATAAGGATGAGGAACATGATGGCTTTATGGGGGAGGTGCCGAAGGATTTTAGCGGTGATAAGATCAGGACCAGGGGACTTATTGAGGGGTAGATGGTTAATGATGTATTTGACTTCCGATGGGTGAAAGGAAGGTGGAGGTAAGGACATCGGTAAGGGTTCGGAAAGATAAGTGATTACCTCTTCAGTATGGGAAGGGTTTAACTCTGGGTTCGGGGAAAAGGTTGCTTCTAGATGATTGGCAAAATGGGAAGCTTTTTCTTCGTCACTTCTGGCCCAAGTTCCATCTTCACGTCGGAGTGGGGAGGAGGTAGGTTGAAATTTAAGAATTCTTTTTGTGGCTTCCCACAGTGAGTGGTTACGGGGCGTTAAAGAAGAAAGATATTCTTCCAGTCGGTGATTGTCTAGTTTAGTCAGTTCGTTTTTTAGCTTTCTTGTTAGTCTATTGAAAATGGTTTTGTCTGCAGGAAGATGGGATCGTTGCCATTGTGTCCGGGCACGTCGCTTGGCTGAGAGGAGCAGTTGTATGTGATGAGGGATTGGAGTAGCTGTTGGTTGACGTTTGTGAGTTGGTTTGCTGGCAAGTCTAGCGCAGTCCTGGACTGATGTGGTGAAGAGGTCCGCAGCATCGTCAACATCTTGCGCTGTCTTCAACTTAACATTGAGGTCCAGAATACTGTCTAGGTTAGACTGGAACATAGCCCAGTCTACAGGTCCGGTGGTTAGAGATGGTTTAGTTTGAATAGGGATAGGAGATGCACTGAGTGACAAAAGGAGAGGGGAATGGTCAGAAGAGAGGTCTAAAAGGGGAGATACCGACGTGAAGATACCGTTCAAGCCAGAAGTAACGAAAAAATCTAGGATGTCCGGATTTTTGTGGGGATCGGAAGGCCAATGGGTTGGATGAGGTTGGGAAATGTAGGAATACTCACCATTGTACAGTACGTCGTTTAGCACTCGGCCTCTCGAGTTAGTAAGGCGACTTCCCCAGAGGAGATGCTTGGCATTAAAATCTCCCCCAGCGATAAAGTGAGTGCCAAGGGACTGGAATAAATTGGTAAAATCAGGGTGATACATCCGTTGGTTCGGAGAGCAATAGATGGACGCGATGACGAGCGGAAATCTTGGTAAAGAAATGGAGATGGAGGTTAATTGAGAAGAAGCAGTAGACTGATAGGAATGGGAATGATGGGATATCTTGTTCTTAACCAAGACCAGTGTACCACCACGGCCTCTGTCGTCAGGGTGATCTGTACGGTAAGTTTTGTATCCTGCTATGTTAAAGTAATGTTGAGTTCGTAGGTGTGTCTCTGTTATAAGTGCAATATCTATGTCACGGTCTGTAAGTAGCAGTTCTAGTTCTTGTCTTCGGGGTAACAGCCCGTTGGAATTCCAGAGGAGGATAAGGATAGGAGGTGTACTGGGTGGGATCATTTTTTAAGAAGTACTGGGATGCATTGCTCAATAAAGGAGGATAGGAGCTTAATAAGAGGATTGATTAAGTTTTCTAGTCTTGTGAAGAAGGAGTTGAATAGATTGGTGGGATCGAAGGTTTTGTTTGGTTCAGGTGAGTTATACGGGATGTCGCACGGGGTAGATTGTACAGGAGGTTCTTTAGGTTGCACAGGAAGTCGATGCTGAGGGACTTGAAAAGTAGGCGGGCTTTGACTAGAGGGACGCTGACGCTGCATGAGGGGTTGAGGGTTGGGGATAGTAACTGTGGGTTGAGGAGAGGATTGTAGGTTGAGGAGTTGTGGAAAATTTTGTTGAGATGTGGACGGTTGAAGAAGGTCAGAGAAGGTGACTCCTGACGAGATGAACCTGGTTGGAGGTAGATGTCTTGCAGAGTACTGTCCGCTTGTGGTGGGTTCGCCGCTAGTGGAGGGCTGAGGTAGGGTATCAGGTTGGGCTGCCTGCCGGTGTGCTGCGAATCGGTTTTGGAGAGTCTTCACGGCCTTGTAAACTTCACAGCCGCGGTAGTTTGCAGGGTGATTACCGCCGCAGTTGGAACATTTGGGTGGAAGTTCCTTGGGATGGGTGCAGTCCTTAGCGTCATGCTCTCCTGCGCATTTCACGCATTTAGATGTGTGTTCACAGTAGTTCGCTGTGTGTTTAAATTCAAGGCATTTGCGGCACTGCGGGATATCTCTTCTCTGCCTTGGCTCTTCAACTGAGATTCTCGTATGTAGGAGATATTTTTCTTTGAAGATTTCTTTACTCTTCGGTTCTTTAGTCAGATCAACAAAGAATAGTGGCATAGGTTGTTTTGTGGCTGGGTGTTTTGCATTATGCACATTTTTGACCTTGTATCCGAGCTCTTCGAGTTCCGATTTAATATCATCTGGAGGAGTGGTGTGGTGGAGATGACGTAAAACAACTCTGTAGGACTTGTCTTCCTTGAGCTGATAACAGTGGAAGTCGCTCTCCATGTCCCCGAGGTATTTTACTACTTTGCGGAAGGAGTCACTGGTGTGTGTATTTATTAGCGTGTCCTGGAATCGTGCTCGACAGGTGAACGAGTCTTTGCCTATTAAATTGGAGATTTTTTGGCAGAATTTTTTAAAGTCTGTGATGTTTCTTACAACAATAGGCGGTGGCTTCGGAACTAACGTTGATTGTGACGTATCCACTTTAGCGTTTGTGTCCATATTTAATTTTTTGGAAGGATTTCTTGGCTTTAGAAATGGAGCTTCTTTTGAGAGGGATGGGGTATCTATAAAAGTTGCTCGAGAAGATGTTGATGACGCGAGCGATGTCTGTGACATAGATCGCTTAATAAAGGTTTTTTTCTTTTGAGGTGAGTTTATGGGTGAATTCTCCTGAGAATGATGCCTTCTATTGTTTGATTTTCTTTTTCCTCCCATAATTGCTGTGATTGATTAGAAGGCCGAGGAAAAATAAAAAAAATAAAAAATAAAATAAATAAATAAAATAAGTCTCGGGGTGGAGATTCGAACCGCAGACCTCTGGATCGTGAGTCTCTCACTCATCCACTAGACCAGAGAGAGAGCTGGCAGTAGGTCCTGGGAAGCTTGTTGAAGGCCTGAGTATTTGGCCAGCTGAAGGGGCAGCAAGGAGGGGATGACTTGCCAATTCACGCAGCCCCCTACCTCTAGCCTAGCTAGGGCAAGGGACTAATTAAGTGAAAAGTAAGTTTTCTTTACTTACTATTTTCAGGCTTTCGGCTGGATATTTGTCTTTGAAACTTCACACACTGGTACTAGAGTGTTAAGTCTCTAACATCACGACTTTTCACAAGTATAACCGGGATATAACCACTCGAAATAATGATTTGAACAGGAGGGCTATAAAATGCTGCGTATCGGGCAATGGCTGCAACGCGACTCCTAA
The DNA here is from genome assembly GCA_946811695.1 of Gonocerus acuteangulatus. NCBI lineage: Eukaryota > Metazoa > Arthropoda > Insecta > Hemiptera > Coreidae > Gonocerus > Gonocerus acuteangulatus. The sequence continues at coordinate 27,090,009 of OX328127.1, forward strand.
GAGAAGATGTCAGATTTTCATAAAAATCTATATTTTGAATGTTTTGGCGTGCTCTTTGGCTGCCTTCTTCTGCTAAAACATAAATATAAAAAAAAATCGTTTTTCTTAACATTTTAAATTTTCCTGAGGCCGATTTAAATAGAAACTTTGCAATTTTTGCATGACTGCAACATAAATGTATGTTATGTCTGAGGAAAAAAATATGTTCAATTATTTGAAAATTTGGAGAAGTTACGGTGTTCTTTTCTCTCTTAAATTAGAAATTTCAAAGTTTTGACTTATATAGTTTCTGCACTCACCGATTCAATTACAAACGACAATAATCACAACTGTAAGAAAAATTTGACATAATGGGAATGGGTTAAAACACATTTTTTTAAGTCCATATTAGATAAACAAAGTTTTTTTTATTTTAGACTAAATTCATCAGTAGTTTTATAAAAAACTTAATTTAGAGAAAGTAAAAATATTATCAGTGACCCAAAGCAAAAGAATAGCACAGAAACTTATTAGCATGAGCAAATCGCAAAGAAACGCATACGAAAAAAACGTACCTATTTTTTTTTTAAATTAATTTGTAATGAGCTGTAATCAAAATGGGATGAAACGACCAAGGAAGTTACATTTGAATGTGTAGCACTTGAAAACAGGCAATAAATAAATGAGAATTAAGCATAAGTAATTTTAATTGAGAAGAAATAGTCGCCCCGTTGAGATTTATAAGATGTAAATTAATCGGGGTTCTGAAATATTTTGAATAAAACTACATTTTATAACTAAACTTATTTAGTTATATTTGTGCAAACGTTTCGGCTTGACATTCAAAAGCTAAGGCTTGCATCCTAAGTCCAAACGTTGGCATAAATAAAACTCATGTTAGTTATAAAATCGTTTTATTCACCACATGTCGGATCCCCAAATATTTACATCTTATAAATCTCAAAGGTCAACTATCTCTTCTCAATTGAAATTAATTATTCTTATTTCGGATTTATTTAGACAATTTCAAGCAAATTATTCATATATTCAGTGTACTGTATATCTAGTGTTCTGAGGAATGTGATAAATAATGCCAGAAGGACATTCCATTTTTATTTTTTAATTTTTAGACTGAGTAAGAGTAATAATATTTTGATGGCGTTGCCATTTGTCCATCTATATATCCATTGAGTAGAAATAAATCGTCTACTCTCCGAGTAGGTTGTTTGCGATTAGGCGTACAGTATTACACAATAGCCGATTTGACATTTAGGGGAACGGTTCCTTGACATGACGTTGCTTCTTCGCTTTCCCCTCCCACAAACCCATTTCCTTTTACTAACTTGCTTTAAAAGCATATTTTCGAAGAGCTTTATCATCTCTAAGAGAGATTTTCCTCTTCTGCATTACAGCAATCAGCGAGATAATGAAGCATTGTATGTGTATATATGTTGTATATTAGTCAATAATATTTAAAAAAATGGCATCTTACAACAAGGAATATGTTGAAGTGTTTCTATTATTAATCACTATTATTTCCTATTTTATTTATTGGTAATGCCACTAATTCAATTGGCGGCCAATAAAATTGGATGGAGGATGTATAAAAATATGACTCGTAGGCTTCCACGGTCCGAGTCATTACACATATTATAATCTTCTGGTATTGACCGTGTCATAAACTTCTTTGCCGTCATAAACTTCTTTGCTAGTCATACTAGCGTCATAGACATAGTTTATGACACGGTCAATACCAGAAGACTATAATATGTATAAAAATATGTTTTTGCAAATGAATAAATAACAATGAATTAATAATGAAAATTATATCCAAAGGCTGAGTAAACAAATGTAATTAAAAAAAAATACTAACACACAATTAATTATCAACACTTATTTAAACGAAAAAATAGAAAAAAAAGTCAAAACGAAAAAATTAAGAAAATGAAAAACTAGTTTAAAATTCATTAAGAGCTGCATAATCTGGCAACTGTCTTCGGCAAGGCAATAAAGTTACGCAGCATTTCTGAAGAATGTTTTTAAAATATTCTTAATTATTTAAATTTATATGTTAATTTATAAATAACAAAGGATTTTTATGTCTAAAGGTTACCATTCTTGTCAAGCCAGGATATGTCCGATTCCATTTCTTTTGTGAAAAAAAAGCTACCACCCAAACGATATGATTGTTGATAATTTGCAGAAATGTTTAAAAAAAATCGATTATCTTTTATTAAAACTACTTCTATTTATCTCTTATTCTGGATGATAATTTAAATATTGTTTGTCTAGTTTATAGAACAGAATGACCCTTAATAAACGCCGGCAAAATTAAAACGTGATGTTATAATCTACGCGCTTCATTTAATGACTTCAGGCCATCAAGCAACGAAATTAATCGGTTTTGAAATCTGCTCAGTCTATCATTTTACAGAAATATTGCAATCTTATATTAAATTCTGATATTCTAGCCAATAAATTTAAAATTTAAATCAATCTTAGGCAAGCTAATTCATTTCCCCCATCAAAAAATGACTAAGGCTACGTTCATCAAAACTATCAAAATATATATCGCACTAGTATTTCGAAAGTGACTGGTTTCGAATGTATGCCTTAAACCGTGATTTTATAACCATTTTCAAATTAGTTTAGAGCTATTCCTTGTAAAGCTATTCCTTATGTAATTCATCATCTTTTCAATAAACTTCTTGAAGAAAGCGTATTCCCTAATTGTTGGAAGGTATCTAAAGTAAATCTTATCTTAAAACCGAAACGAAATCCTAAAATTGTGTCATCTTATCGACCAATCAGTTTATTACCAATTTTTGGCAAATTATTAGAAAAACTATTAATAAATCGTATAAATTATTTCCTCTCACTAAACAATGTTTTAAATGTAAACCAGTATGGTTTCGTGAAAGGCCGCTCTACTACAGACGCTGCAATGGAGGTGGTGAATCGTCTCCTAGATAGTTTATCCAGACACAGAGAAGTAACGTTAGTATCTTTAGATGTTAAGGGTGCTTTTGATTCCGCCTGGTGGCCAGCTATTCTAGATGAGCTTAGGGCCTTTAACTGTCCCAGAAATTTATTTTTGCAAACAAAAAGTTATTTTCAAGACAGAATAGCAAAAATATCCTCAAATGGATGCACAAAGTCTAAAACATTAACTAAGGGATGTCCACAAGGTTCAACTTGCGGTCCAGGATTTTGGAATATTCTTTATAACAGAGTTTTGAATACTGAATTACCGGATGATTCCAGACTCATTGGGTTTGCAGACGACCTTCTACTTATATGTCATGGAATTGATAGTTACGATACAGAAATGTGTGCAAATGAATCAATTAGAAGGATTGTTCACTCAGCAGACCAAATAAAACTTCAGTTTAATGTCGAGAAGTCAAGTGCAATCCACTTTACAAGACGAAGACGTCCACGTAAGCCGCACATTTTGCTTTATGGGGAGTTGCTGCAATGTGTCCCTGAAATTAAATACTTAGGATTCACTATAGATGAAAATCTAAATTTCTCAACTCACATAGATAACTTATGTAATAGGAGTCTGCAATTACTAAATTTGGTTACAATATTAGCTAAAAAGAAATGGGGTATTGGGCCTAGTCAGTTAACGGATATTTACAAAGCATCTGTGATACCAGTCCTGGCTTATGGATTTCCTGTTTGGGCGGCAGGATTAAAAAGGAAATACAATAGGAAAAAACTGATTCGAGCTCAAAGACAAATGGCAATTCGAATTGCAAGGAGCTACAGAACAGTTTCCTATGAGGCAGCACTTATTCTAGCCGACTTAATACCTATAGAGAATTACTTGGATCAAGTAAGATCTCTTTATTATTTCAAAAAGGGTATAGGAGATACCAAGATGCTCGACCAACTACATTCGTGGGGCGTGAGTCTAAATGATTTTGAAAAGCCACTTGATTCTAAGCATGATTTCCACCCAGCAGATGACAATGCATTGCTTCGTCCTCCCTCAGCAAAGTTCCCAGCCTGGCAAGTATTCACGGACGGCAGCAAGGAGGGAGAAAAAATCGGTAGTGCGTTCGTCGTTTACAAAGAAGGAGTACTAAAAGGCATGAGGATGTTCAGGTTGGGTACCTTATGCAGCAATAATCAAGCTGAACTCTTTGCTGTTCTACAGAGCTTGATGTGGCTCAAGGAAGAAACAGAGTATTCTTCTGGGACTACTGCAGTAGTTTACACTGACAGTCAGGTGGTAACCCAGTCACTGCTTCGGAACAAGAATAATAATGCTCTTATTTATGAGATACGAAATCTAGTGAAAGAGCTGAAGGAGTCAGGCCTAGATCTCTCCATGGAGTGGATACCAGGACATAGCGGCATAGGTGGAACTGAAGAAGCTGATCGTTTGGCCAAGGCTGCAAGTCTCTTACCAGTCAACGATGCTGCTTACAAGAAGTATCCTTTCACATTAGCGAAGAAAATCTTTAAAAGAAACTGCAAATGGGAATGGGAAAAAATGTGGCAGAAATCGAAAAAAGGGGCAGTAACAAGGAAGTATTTTCGAACAGTGAGGGAAAGGCAAAATTGCAGATGGCTTGAACTGTCTCCGATACTGACTAAGTATTTAACAGGCCATGGAGACTTTGCTAGCTACCTACATGCGTTCGGCATACGAGGTCTTCCAGACTGCGGCTGTGGTCAGATTGAGACGGCGGAACATGTTCTAATGGATTGCCCGCAATATGAAGACTTAAGAAAAAGATGTATAAAAAGCACGGTCACAGCATTACACGGGTTAGTTTTAAAAGAACATTATAAATCTTTTCAAACATTGTTAATTGAAATTGAACAAAAACGAAAACATCATTAATTTCGGGTTAACTTATTACATATTATTTATCATTTTTTAATAATTACTTTACTAAAACAATTAAGATCTTTCAAATATTTCACATTTATTTTTATTACTTTTATTTCTATGCATTTGTTACTTTGTTAAATGTTCAATAATTTATTTGGTAACTTTGTTATTTAACTTACTATCCGTAATATAACTTACTATCCGTAATTTCTTTATATACTTTTATAATACTATTTGTCTAATTTTAAAGAATTATTTATACCTTGTAATGCTGTGAGCGGAGCAAGGTTGTTGTTAAAATGTACAAAAATAAATAAATAAATAAATAAATAAATTAGTTTAGAAAACGTAAAAATTTGCCCATGACTGTTGTTCCAACATTTTTTTTATAAAGTTAAGAGGAATCTGAAAGACATTATTGTTGGTGACAGAAATGATTTTACCAATGATTGGACTAATTAAAATTATTTCTATTTCACTAATTCAGATTCTTCTTAACTTTCAGTCCAATTTTCTAAGTTTCTTCTAACTGTGGGTTAGTAACCATTGGCACTGAGCCCTTCATATTTTATGTTGGATGAATATCAAACATGTGAAAAAATTGTCAACACAATCCATTGTTTTAGAGTATCCAATACTGAAATATTTTCACTTTTGCAAAAAGTATACCATATTACAGATGATCTTTTAAGTTATTGGCCTGTGTTACAATACCTATTAACAGCCTAATTTCGCTAAAATATCACTTCATTCATGGGAGTAAGTGCTGTTCACAAAATATAAATTATATATATTCCAAGCTTCATAGACGTCACTATGGACAAGAATGTTATGAAAAGATTACGCAGTTCCTACGAGTCTTTTTTTTTTTTATATATATGAGACGGTAGATGGGTTACTTCTAGTTATGCTCATCCAAGAGCGAACTCACACGTTTCCAGTTTTTGGCATGCCCTCTTAAAATTTCGGTAACTATTTCCTCTATGGTAAAAGAACATTGATTCCTGCACGGTCTAGATTGTACACCCGCACAAGGAAACAGGATTCAACCAGTCATCCGGTCATGGTTAGATACTCTTCTTCGGAGTGTGTCGAAAGAAATGCACCTATCATCCTTGGTTCCTAACCATCGCTGCTGGCGTAAGAAATGTACCGACCGTAGTAGCGTAACACTGTTATGCGAAAACAGACATTTTTAAAAGAGCCAAAGGGCAATTTTCGGGATTTGTCACAGTTTAATTCGTTTTTACCTAATGTATTTGATGCTAGATATTCACAAATAGAAAATAGCCTGTTATGCTCATAGAAAAGTCTGACTCGCTGGATCATTATGTTCTATAATAATAATAAAAAAGTCCGTCACGCAGGAGCTGCATAACTAAGCACTTTCCTCAGAATTTGGGTAGTGTAGACTGCTTTCCAGAACAATTTGCTTAAAATATCCTACATAAATAAAATAAAAACATGAATAGTTCTCTTTTAAATTTGTAATGAGTAACTGATCAATTATTAATTTGCTTCCAGAGTTATGTTTACACATGGTACCTACTACACTACGTAATAAATACAAAAAATCTCATATTATCTCATTTTGATCTAACGCAGGAAGAGGATAAAGTCCCTCTAGATACAAAGCGCTCCGCGGCGGCTATGTGAACCTACGTCTGGCGGGCTTTTCTATTGAAATATATTACAAAGTAAACCCCCGCTTTCCGATTGACCGCTTCAGCTCATTTTTACAACACTTTTTTCTCATGAGTTACCCACGACGTATACCGCGTTTCGTTTCAATACAGCAGAAATTACCGGTATGAGTGTATTAGGAATTTGAGTCCGGAGTAAACCCCCCCTTCTAATGAACCGATTTAGTTTATTTTTACAACACATAGTTACCTGTAGATTACCACTACGAATACCGAGTTTCGTCGAAATATACCAAAAATCACGGCTGGTAGTGGCGAATTGGTATTGTGGGTGCGGAGTAAACCCCCCCCCCCTCCTAATGAACCGATTTAGTTTGTTTTTACAACACATATTTACCTGTGGATTACCACTACGAATACCGAGTTTCGTCGAAATATACCAAAAATCACGGCTGGTAGTGGCGAATTGGTATTGTGGGTCCGGAGTAAACCCCCCCCCCTCCTAATGAACCGATTTAGTTCATTTTTATATCTCACTTTTCTCTCTATATTACCACTACGAATATCAAGTTTCGTTGAAATATAAGAAATATTACTGCTGACATGGTCAAATTAGTGTTTTGGGTTCGGGGTAAACTCCCCCTTCCGGTGGACCGACTTTGGTGGGTAACGAACTCGTTCAATCGTTTGCTAATTGAATGCTATATACCAAGTTTCGTGACGAAAAAACAAAAACTCTGGCCGCTATCGTGTTAACAGACACACACACACACACACATATATATATATATATATATATATATATATATAAATTTTAATGGGGGTCATTTTCGGTGTCTACTAGGTAGGATCGATAAAGATTTGAAGAAATTTTTCAAAAATTCCGTCATGAGTCCAACCTCAATAGCTACTTTCCTTCGGAGGAAAGTGCTAAAAGCTGGTTCAGATAGACTCAATAATTCAATTGAACATTTGCAAGCCATTTTTTGAACAAAAATTCACATGAAACAGTATGAAGACTGATTATGTCTCGGTTAGGATCAGGGAAGCTTTGGGTGGTCAGTCAACTGAGATATTGATTAGTATTTATCAATCACTCATGCTAAGGCTGAAAACAATTTAAACTGTAGCATGTTCAAATATTTGTTGTCGTTGGAGGGAAAAGGGCGTGGCCTATATTCGCGCAAAATTCCCTCTGATATAACCTTATCACTGGGAGGCTTCCAATCGTTTGTTTACTAGAATTTACACTTATTTTTCATTATGTTCTAACAAAAAGGATATTCATATTTTACTATATGAATAAAACAATTTTAAATTCGTCAAAATATGAATTTAAATGTTAATCTTTCAGATTTAATGAGATAGGTTAGAGTATTGTACACAGTTCATTCAGTTTTACAAATGGCCAAACAGAAGGGAGAGTGAAAGGGAAATTTCCCTCAGAATTTCGCACATGCGCAATTGAACTTTTCCGTCGATCTGAACAGGCTATAGAAACGTTTATATAACGTTCTTTCCCCAGTTGAGATTTGAAAAGATTTGAGTGAACTTTCTTAATATTACGCAATATAAAGGAAAGAATGTGATGACATTTCCCTGTAAAGCTATAGTGATAATCTAGTTATTCTATTAGAATATTTTTAATGCGCAGCTGACACAATTATTAATTTTTACTTAACTTTTTTTTTGAAAATAGTAACTTCTAATGAATCTATTTCATTTTCTAACACATGCCCATCTTCAGAAGGCATCTACCGAGTTTTAGTGGCAAATAACAATTTAGATATTTAGAAGCATACTAACAGCTTGTTACCGGAAGCCTCTCCCCTTCCGCGTGGAATGATTTTGCTCATCAACGGATTAGGCGAATCGTTCGTTATGGGAATGGTATATAAAAAGTTTAGTGGTGAAAGAACAAACAAATTTTCATGAGTGCAACAAAAAAAAAAAAAAAAAAAAAAAAATGCTGAATTAAAATATCCATGAGAACAAGAGTTTTGGCGTTAAAATTCCCACGGTAATAATTTTAGAGTATTACTGGGATCGTTCTGGACTTACTTAAGCTAACACTATTCCAAAAAATAGGATCTAAGATCGTAACCGATATGTTGTTAAGCTTATGTCACTATTGTGGAAATTGAAAACATAGGATTATATTAGTCTTTTTCCTTTAAAATCTATTAAATTTTCAATATATATTAGACGGACTTTTTTTTTTTTTGTATGTTTCATAAATGTTATTCTTATTTAAGTCTAAAACGGTTGCGAAATCGAGATAAGAGGTACGTTGAAGTTTTGAATTTTTCTCATCTCAGGACCCACTGAGAAGGTTCCTTGCTGCACCATGGATGTCGGCGCTAATAGCCTAGTTGTTGGTGCACCGTTAACAAAAAAATAAAAAATAAAATAACGTGGAACGTTATTAATATAAACCGTAATCGATTTTCTACAAAAAAAGTTCCTTTCTGGCGTTAATTTCGAAAGGACAACCTCAGTTGGAGAAAGAGGTGCTTGCAGTTTTTGAAGGCTTGATTTCGTTCTATAGAAACATTTTTTTAATTATAAAGAGTTTCGCAACTTTTGGCAATGCTCTTTATAGTAATATATCAATACATTTTACTATTCATGTAGCCTTCGTACCTAATATACGTAAGGTATAAAAAGGTATTTAATTATAAATTCTAATTAGATTAAATAAAAAAAACGAAAGGAAGGGGAAAAAGAAGAAGGGGGATCAAGATAAAGATATAGCTTTTCCAAGACAGATTCAGAATTTTCCGAACTATGCTCAGAATTTTCCAAAATTTATTCGGAATTTTCCAAACTACATTCAGAATTTTCCAAACTACATTCAGAATCTTCCAAAACAAAATCAGAATTTCCCATTTCAAATTCAGAATTTAGTTATTATTTTCTTATATGCAATTTTGGACCAACGTTCTTACAATAGGTACTTTGTAAAGTATTTTTATTTGTAAAATATTTGTATGTAATATGTAATAATTAAAATATCCTGATTTATCAAGGAAACAGAATCTAACATTTGGTCCTACTTCCTAAATCTAATATTAAATGCCTCTTATCTTATTTGTGTTTACTTGCTATACTGTTGTTTACAATTCTGTTTTGAAGAACAAAGTTTATTTTTATTTTCGATCAACTGGTTCATTCAAGCCTTCTTTCAATTGAAAATATGGTCAAGATAGTATGTTTGAGAAAATTTATTACATTCTGAATTTGAAATGGAAAAGTATGAATTTGAAATGGAAAGTTCTGAAATCGTTTAGGAAAATTCTGAATAGAGTTTGGAAAATTCTCAATTTGGTTTGGAAAACTCTTAATTTGGATTGAAAAATTCTGAAATTGATATGGAAAATTCTGAATCTGTCTTGGAAATCCTATATATTTCTTGAATAAAAGTTGATTTTATTCTACGTTTTCCAAATCTCGCCAAATATAAGCATTATATGTATACTTACAAAGATGATGCAGATCCTGTAAATAAGAGATGTTTATTAAATGCCATTTTATGGAACGTTATTCCGAAAGCATTCACCACCTCAGTCCAGTGAACGAACAGTTATAGATGGAAATTTTTAGAACACAATTTTTGACTTCTTAACTTTGTTTGGGCTGGATAGGAGGTGAACATATCAAAAGTCCTCGCCCCTAGCCTTTAAGCCGGGGGTGAGGGGGGGGGGGGGGTTAGAAGGTCCCATTTTTCGGGATTCACTTATATCTCGGAAACCCTGCGTCCTAGCGACATGGCTATTCTATAACAAATGAAAGCTGATTAAATTTCCTACAAGTTCTATTCATTAAAGTTTTTCGAGATATTTTTAGTTTCCAAAATATCCGCTCTTGAAAGTCTGTCATTTTGGGAAACAACACACTTTTTTCAATTCTCGACCGGATATCTCTTCAACAATGCACCCAAAAAATAAATGTCGGTTATGGGGTTGTAGAGCATTCCATTCGCTCCAATAATATATATAACTTTACTATTTTATGTATAGTATGCCTGGAATGCTAGCCAGCTCCCACTTAACGTCATGACCTCCAGCGACCCCGCCAGGAGTTCTATACGATCGACTGTTTCGGGTTAAATTGCTTTACGTTCTGGCTTCGTTCCGGATCGTAAATCCAGACGCTTAATGGGAGAGCATAAACTTTGCTTAACTCCGGAACAAGATGATGGATGGGTGTTCCTGCTGACCCAGACATCTCTCCTATTAGCTCTGATCGGGGAAATAAATGGAGCATTATTGAGTTATAGAGTAAACACCTGGGAAGGATAAAATTATTTAAATTAAATATATGGGGCGTAAAAGATGGGTTAAAATAATTCAAAAGCTATATGGGTATGAGAAACCTAAATGAGTAATGAATTGGAAAGAAATGTAACGTTTTTCATTTTAAAACACTAGAACATCTTTCAGCATGAAGTTTATCACAACACACTATGACAATAACCAAAATACCAAATTAATAAAGAATAGCGACTATTACAGACATAAAGGTATAATAAGGAATAGTGATACAGTTATTATTTCAAAAATAGAGGTTTAGCAATGTTAAAAGTAACAATTAATATAAGATAGACACTCTTACGGACAAGAAGGAGCAATATAGAAATATTATACACTTATTTTAACACTGATAATAATAACAATTAATACAAAATAGAAGTTGTTACAGTCAAGTATAATAAAGACAAAATTAACAATAAATGTTACAGAAATGATAAAAATAACAATTATTATAAAATGGGTACTGCTACAGAAGCTACAATAAAGAGAAGTTATACAGTTATTACTTAAACAATAGACGTTATAAATTGAATAAAATTTACAAATAATGTAAAATAGAAATGTTTTTCACTGAAGAAGATATAATAATAAATAATTGTAATTACATTAGTTACTCATTATTTAGCCATAATATTAAAAATGTAATGAGAAGGAGTAGATAATCGGGGTTCGGTCATATATTGAATAAAACTAAATTCTATAACCATGGGCGTATATAAAGGGGGGGGGGGGCTGAGGCCCCCCCCCCGAAATTTTGAGTTGATCGGTAAAAATGTGTCATAAACCGTTAAAAATAAATTAAATAAGATCACTTAGTTCATAAAAAATATTTTATTTTGTGTGTAATAACGTTTTAGTTGGTTAAAGCTATTCCAAGTTCTAAATTATTAGTATTCCATTACCCCGAAATGGTCTCAGCCCCCCCCTCCCCCCGAAATTTTCCCAGCCCCTCCCGAAATTATTTTCTATATAGGCCCATGTTTATAACTCAAATGAGTAATATTTCTGCCAACGTGTCAAGTTGACATGGAAGCCTTCTTTAGGGCTATGGAACTGTTCTCCACCTCCTCCTTAGCCCTGAAGAAGGTTTAAATTCCAAGCCGAAACGTTGGAAGAAATATAACTCAATTTAGTTATAAAATGTAGTTTTATTCAACATATGACCGAACCCTGATTATCTACACCCTCTCAGTCTTAACGTCCAACTATATCTTCTCAATTAAAACTCTATTGGTTAAATAACAATTATAACATTTGAGTTTATAAAAAAAAATGAAATAATAATATCTATAAAGTACAGAGGATTACAAAATTTTATTTTCATTAAAATAATTATCTTGGCAATGGAATTATAACAATAATTTTACTGATGTTTGCTTTTTCTGTGTGATGCAGTGCTGGCACCGTTCAGCCAAATAAATGTCATTGAATTTATATATCTTTATCCCGGAGGTAAAGAACACCACGTCCATTTTTTTATTAAATTGTCTTAAAAACGTGTTTTTAATGTAGATTTTTCGATTCATATGATGGTATAGGACACTATTTCCTGTTCCCATAGATAACAAAGATAAAAGGGTAAGAAATAAAATTATTTCCGTTTTCATTAGAGGTAAATGACATATTTTGGGTAGTGAAACATTAGAATTTATCGTCAGCTCGCCCGGATTGCCTTATCAGATTTATGTCATAAGAAGGTTTTCCTATAATACAATAAAATATACTTCACTCATTCTATGGTACAAGAAGGCATGGAAGCTGCCAAGCCTTAACAAGTTTTATTACTTTGTGAAATCACTGGCTCCGTTCGATTATCCTTGAACTGAGGTCTCAATGCCTGAAGGATTTCTATAAGCAGGATTACTACTTTGTTTATCCATTGCCTTTCACAATATATCAGGTATTTAGATATATACTATAGATCTGCAACCTTGTAAGGCGCCTACTATAATCAGGATTACTACTTTGTTTATCCATTGTCTTTCACAATATATCAGGTATTTAGATATATACTACAGATCTGCAACCTTGTAAGGCGCCTACTATAAGCAGGATTACTACTTTGTTTATCCTTTGTTTGTCTTTCACAATATATCAGGTATTTAGATATATACTATAGATCTGCAACCTTGTAAGGCGCCTACTATAAGCAGTATTACTACTTTGTTTATCCATTGTCTTTCACAATATATCAGGTATTTAGATGTATACTGTAGATCTGCAACCTTGTAAGGCGCCTACTATAAGCAGGATTACTACTTTGTTTATCCTTTGTTTGTCTTTCACAATATATCAGGTATTTAGATATATACTATAGATCTGCAACCTTGTAAGGCGCCTACTATAAGCAGGATTACTACTTTGTTTATCCTTTGTTTGTCTTTCACAATATATCAGGTATTTAGATATATACTATAGATCTGCAACCTTGTAAGGCGCCTACTATAAGCAGGATTACTACTTTGTTTATCCTTTGTTTGTCTTTCACAATATATCAGGTATTTAGATAAATACTATAGATCTGCAACCTTGTAAGGCGCCTACTATAAGCAGGATTACTACTTTGTTTATCCTTTGTTTGTCTTTCACAATATATCAGGTATTTAGATAAATACTATAGATCTGCAACCTTGTAAGGCGCCTACTGAGAATATCTCCTGTACAAGTCTCCATAACCTATTCTTCTGATAGACCTATAGATGTGGAAAGAGAAACGTCCCACCCTCTTCTTGGATGGAGTAGTGGGAGAAAGCTACTCCCAAGAAAGAGATCTTCGGGAGAGAGAACGTGTAGGTGTTCGGCGTTTTGTCGTCACGCTGGAAGGTGTTCAATGGGTGGACCGGACCTCTGGATCTGTAACCAATAATCGCTTCGGGTATATTGGAACAATTATAGGTTTTTTGAAGAAGAAAAAATAATATAAATAGAGCCTCATAAAGGGCTGTGGTCGAGGAAACGATCATCCTCGGCGAAAATTGATTTTGTAGTTCAACTTAATCCAAAATTTCAACAAACCCACGGAGTGAATACAGACTTTTCAAGACCTACAGAGAATTTGTTATTTATAGATACTATTACGATTAATAAATATTAGAACTATATAGATTGTACTTTACAAACATCACACTAACTGACTTATGACAAATCGCAAATTAAACACAAACTGAATTTTTTTAATTTTATTTTAAACGTATCAACCTTTGAGATTATTAACGCCACAGATTATAGAGATTGGAATTGCATTTTAGAAATATACTATTGTAATTAACTGTTATTAAAGTTTAATTTGATATACTATTTTCTTTAATTTTAGTTTTTCAAACTGATATAGTCTTTTATGTTGAAGGGTCTAGACTTATATATTATAGTTTATTCAGGAGTTCCGTGGATTTAAAAAAAAAAAATTGAATATATATATATGTAATATATATATATATATATATATATATATATATATATATATATATATATATATATTATTTACAAAATATTACAATCTACAATTCAAATGTGTTTTGTAATTTGATATTAGATACTTGTTCACGCCTCAGTTGTCCCCAGTTGTCAGCCGAATACCTTCCTTCGTAGGAAGGATTCTAGGATGACCTGGAGTTAACACACCCTGCGACTAGCAGGGAGGATTGGAGACGAATGAGGCGTGGCCTGTGATATCATGAGGAGAGAAAATATCCATCGATATCACACTCACTTATTCTAATTTCACTGATTTTTTTCAATCCTCGACACTACACTACCTTAGTAGATCCCGGGGCCACTTTCTATTAAAACGTATTGATGGAGAGGAAGGATGATTGGTGCTGGATAAGGATTGGGCTCTAGGATTAGGATGATTGATTAGTTTAAAAAATTAAATACATTTTTAATCTTGGTCGGGTCGTCACCGACATCTTCACTCAAATCCCATATATTTCAGAGATATTCTAATAGACCTAGATCGATCCCCCGGTTATATTGGGGGAGTTATTCCTGCCTATTGGTGACCCTTGCCTCCTGAGAAAAATTTGACGCAGCCCTTGTTACCCTTTCCAGTTATAAATAATGGTGTACCATTAGTGATTCTAAATGTTTTCTACAATATCAAAAAAGCTTCACATTTTTGTTCTGTAACCAGTTAGATTGCCGTAACGGCAGCAATCATTAAGATTAAAAATGTGCTATGAGCACAACATTATCAAACTGATTATGGCTTTCATTCATAATCATGGTTCATTATGGTGATCTTCACCTCAAACCAAATTGATTTATTTATTTTCCTATTACTTGACGTTTCGGCAATTTTCACACTAGAAAAAAAATTAAATTAAATTTATCAAGCCTATGTCCAATTTTTATATATAACTTAAGAACGTATTTTACCTGAAAAACAGGAGGCACAGTTTTACATTCTTTAATCTAAGCTATGTCATACGTTCATAATTCTTAGACCAGCTATTAACCCTAAAATTTTTATTATTTTATAATGCATTATTGTTACTTTATCACAGTTATTTCATCATTTGTATTGTTAAATAATCTTACTTTTATTTTTCAGGTAAAAATGCATTCCAAGTGCACTCACGTTTTTTTTATTTACTTAAAAAAGAGGCTGCTGCTTATTAAGGTAAAACAAGTTTTAAATTATATATAAATATTAGACATATGGTTGATAAGTTGCTGTAAAGTGAAATAAGGGGGAACTATGATATTTTATTTTTGCACCCTCTTTTTTTTTTGAATCCTCAAATTTCAGAACTTTCATGGATAAAGGTTAAATCGCCGTTATTGGCGGCCCATATATAGGTTGCCACCCTTCGTAAACATCCATAGTGGAACAGGTAATTTCTTCAACGGGCCCATGGATGATAAAAACAACCTGCTGCAAGGTGGACTCGAACCCGCATCTTCCAAAATAGCAATTCGACACTCTATCTACGAAAAGACCCTCAGAAACATTATCAGTTCTCTAGTTCGTGCTTGTTGCCTTTTAAAAGGGAGTCCTTTTTTGATTTTACCTACCCACGTTTTTCTCTTTCTTCAACAGTAAAAAAATGAGGTTAAAGAATCTTCGTTATTCACTATATTAATGCAGTTAACTTAATTTTGTAACTGGTTGATTGGAAATACTAATGCACACCGCTCACTAGGTTAGTTTGCCATCATGTCACAACGACCGATCATTATCCCAAATATTTCATTATGAATTATTCGTAAAGGACATTAAAACTTATAAATTAATTTGAAGTCTTAAGCAAAGTCCGATTCGCAGGAACTGTGTCATTCTAGTGTGTCGTGTTTTAGTTCTATAGTGTTATTTGGAAAGCGTGGAATACAACACATAAAATGTTTGATATTTCGTGAACAATTTTAACACCTGCCAAACGTCTCCATGAAAAGTGAAATTCGCGCGAAACAATGCTCAGGAAACTGGCAGTAGCAAACCCTATACGAAAATTACTCGGTCGGCCTCCGCGACATCTGCTCACTGTAATAAATAGCCTCTAATACAAAAAAAAAAAAATAATATGTGCCTCATTTACTTATCGTGCTTTAGTAAAAAAAAGTGCAATTAAAAACTAAGACAGAAGACTGATTTGGCTTTTGAATGAGTCTTAATGAAGTTTTAAAAACTTCATATATTATTGCTGATATCATTCTTATCTTTGCGGATTCTCTCGACATTGGTGGCTTTGTTTGATGACCACTTCCTTTGGATATCTTTCCTCCTTCAATTTTTTACGGTAATTCAACCACTATTGTGTCACTAATGCTTCATGGTCGGTAGCATGGAGGCAAAGACAACACTCGACGGCCAGCGGGAGGTGGACCTAGTCAAGGTCTAAAAGACCCAATACTGATTGAATTGACGTAAAAAATTAAAGGAAGCATGAAATCCAGCTAGGGAAATAGTCTGAAAAAATGTAATAAAAGGTAAAATACAGAAGTATATTTGTCAAGCAAAGCCACCAATGTCGAGAGAATCCGCAATGACAAGAATAGTATTGTTGATACAAATGCAAAGTATCGAATGTGAAATAACACATTTTTCATTTTCAATCTATACTGATAGCTATTGAACTGAAGTAAAATGTGGCAAACTATGAAATATTAAAGGAAAATGATTATACATTACATAAAATCAAACTAACGAATTTGCATTAATTAAGTCTAATTAAAATACATAATAAGATAAAATGTATATAAAGTCATCTATAAGGCACCAAACCACTTTTCACATTCGATACTTTGCATTTGTACCGACGATATGAGCAATTCTTTTAAGACTTAATTAATAGACATTCGAAAGCGAAATCTGTCCCATTTTTAACAAACCCAACGAGACTATGTATTACATTGAGCGAAATTCGTAGAGGCCGAGCGTGTAATTTCCGCTTAGGGTTGGCTATTGCCAGTTTCCTGAGCATTGTGGCAAGTGAATTTCAATTTCGCTTTTCATCGAGATTTCTTACAAGGTTAAAATTGTTCACAAAATATCAAAAGTATTAAGGCTATTTTATTTCTGGATACCTTTAACAAACACAAAGAAACAAGTTTTAAAAAATCCATTGCTCATATCGGTTCAACAGAATCATATTTTAGATTCTGTGACCCATATGAAGTCCCGAGATTGGGACCAGACTCTTGCTTTACTTCGTCCCCCCGATGAGCACTGCCTCGTAGAATGTGGTTTTATGAGTAACCACAACGTGAAATGCAGCATGCCATCGACAGACCGCAGAATCAAACAAATTAAACAGCCATGTAACTTTCTACTTAATGAAGATGCGGTAATTAAATGAAGGACGGAAGTGAAAAAAAAATAATATTTTGCCACAAGGCTTAGTAAATCATACGTAATTTAGAATATCTCAGTGTGACTGCTAAATCAACATTTAAAAACACAAGTTACCAGCTGCAAACAAACATTAGCTAATAAAAACAAGTAAATAAAATATCAATATAAATGTATTAAGCTCAAATACTGATAACTAAACTTAATGAATCATATACATTTTTTGTTTTTGTTATTAATACTAAGTCAATGTATGATTACAAAATAAATTAATGCAAAAAAAAACTTCACAATGGACATCTGTCGGTCTGCGGGAGCCCACTTAAAATTTAAATAAATCCGCTTAAAGTCTGATATAAGTAGTTGCCTGTAACGGTATGCTTCTCTAAGAAATCCATATAATTTAGCCAAATCCTGAACATTGAGGATTCTTCTAGGGTTGATTTCTTGAACCACTTTCTTCTAAATTCATTTAATACTGGAAATTTCCATAAGAAGTGAAAAACGGCTTATTGTTCATTTGTATTGCACTTATATATATTTTTGTAGGGCCCCACAGGTTATAATAGTAGAGATTCAGAAGTTCTCCTCACACCTCATGGATGAATCTCACGAAATTTATTGGTTGTATGTTATTATTTTCATTATTTTCAACTATACTGAGATTTTTGTAAATGGGATGAACTTTAGAATTACTAAGCGAGTTAATTGAGTCATATCTAAACTTTAGCACTTCATTTTGTATATATTCCTTTAACTGTACCGATAATTTATCATTAAATATGTTTTCTTCACTAATGAAAATGTACATACATTTTTCGAAATTAGGAGTTTTCATAACTATAAGGGCCAGCTTTCTTCGGGATACTTGATAACTTTCATAATCTAATTAAAATTCATTTTCTGAATAAAAAAAACATTGGTTCTATTATAAAACCAGTTTCCAAATATAAAATTCAGTTTGGTTTGCTATATGGGGGGCAATATAGGCTTTTAAGAAAGAATTGTATTAATTTTTCAACAATTTTAATTATTTCAAATATCCATGTTTCTCCAAAATAACAGATAATAGCTCGTGATACTGCAATTAAAAGCTACGACGTTTTAATAATAGGAAAATCATAATTTTTCATTTTTCTAAATTTAGTCTTTAAGTCAAGATTAAAATAATAATATCTAGTAACCATTACAAGTAGAATAAGAGCAGTTCCAGTTTCAAAATTCCTTACAATTTCCCCTAGTTCTTAAGGAACGGGCTCTTAAACCTCCCCCAAAAACATATTTCTCGATTCCTATTAATATTTACAAATTTATTTTACTGCTAAATGCATATAAACTTTGAGGAAATGTTAAATTGATCAGATTTGGGTGCCAAATTTCTTCAAATGGTATTTCTGTAGATAATAGAGTGTATGCAAATAAATAAATGAGGAGTATTTCTGGCAATAAATGTTCAAGTTTATAAATCATCGGAATAATTATTTGTTTGGCATAAATATTATGCTGCGGCCTCACAGACACTAACTCTTCGTTTAAGTGCTGCAAATTATGATCCAAGAGATGAGATATGGATCCTTCTTAAGGACAGCAATATCAAATCTCTTTTGAATTGCGAGAACAAGCACAAATTCTCAGATAAAACACTTCACACATTCACAGCTTTCATTCTTTTCGAAGAGCCATTTGCCGGCCTTCACACGTCCAACTGAAAACGGCTGCAGATAGACGCCTGCAACCTCAGGTAGATAGAAATCTTCTTCAGACCCCCCGGGGCTAGTCGAAAGGGTAGATGGAGCTTTGAGAAGGACCTCACCTTCCGATTCCCAGCTCGAGTCAAGGTCGTGTTGCTTCGAGTGTTTCCGCCGATCGGGATTTCTGGCGAAATCGGATCAGGGGTTGTAGAGGACGAAGGCTCGGACGAGCTCATCTAGGGTTCTTGATATGATTCGTTTTTGTTGTCGTTGTTGTTGTTTTACATCATTGAGTATCTGTCATTACTACCATTCTAACGCAATAAAAGAAACCTTGCGCAATCGTAATATTTCAAGAGTAGAAGCCTCCACAGAAAACCCCAGCTAGCGGTATTTGTTTGAATCAAGCCTAAACACTTAACCCATCCAAACCAACTCCCTTCCTTTCAAATTAAAGTAACTAACAACACTAATTCGCACATCCAATATAAAGTTCATCAAATTATCTCTGAAAAAATCTACCACAACTTTAACGACCGAACATAATTGTCCTCATAGTAAAAAAAAAATGAACCGGAAAATCTGTAGCACTTCTGTACGAATTGTCCAATATACAAGTCACACAGATCAGCTCTCCTCCTACAATTGGTAAATATGCTGTACAGTCACTTCTTACACTTCCTCAAAACAATAGATCAGGAAGAATTTTCTAAATGATATTATTTTGCTGTATATTGCTTAAACCTTAGGCAATTTATGTTAAATGAATAAATACCCTTATAGGTAATTTATATAATAAACTTTTTTTTTATTAAGCGAATAAATAAATTTAGCCATTATTAAGGATAGTCCTCTAATTTTTATGTCAAACACGATTATTATGACAACTTTTACTCCTTTGTTTGGGACTTATCCCAAGAACAAATAAATATTACTAGTATTATTATTACTTTATTAAATATCCCTAATAACGAGTAATGGGTTTTTATTGTATTTTCCAAAATCTCTTTAAATTCCAGCTCTTTTTAGCGTATTAGACCTATTTTTAAAGGTATTTAGAGCTGGAAAATGAAATGAACCCCCTTTCAAGGCCATAAGGATAGTATTAACAGTTTTTGAAAAATAAATATTTACTATGTTTCATTTCTTATTGAACATCTGCTCTTTTTTACTCCATATAGTACCAAAAAAAAAGAAAAAAGTGTCGGATTGTAGTAGATATTGATGCCATATAAAACGACCGTCGCGTCGGGACGGCTAAAAAAGTCAAGCGAACAAAATAAAAGCAGAAGCTGCAATCAAAAGGAATAAAACTCGTAATAATATAAATTATTCATAAATGAGCCTCTGTGGATTATGTGCTGTGTTGAATGGATTACATCACATAAGAGGTGTTCACGTTCCCAAAAGGTGTTTTGAAAATATGTAGGTTACTCATCACGGAAAAACATTCAACACGCTTGCTTATGTACAATAATTTCAGGAAACAGCTTGTGTTTCAAACGTCTACAACAAAATATACGTCATGAATAATTCTTCATTTCTTGGGATATATTCATTACTGAGTAATTCATTCATTTTTTTAGAGTTATTTTTTTTCTTCAGTTTTCCTTTTTCTCATTTTATTATTTTATTTCATGCCAGGACCTATTTAATAAAAGACTTGGTCAGCCATGAACTATTGTTTAGGTGATTCCGTGCTAATTTTAACGAATAGTGTTCATGCTTGCATTTCAAATTGGCCTCTATTTCGTATATTCAGATGAATAGCGCCTTGACATTTGGGAATCAATGTTCATCACGCTCTCAAAGGAAGCACGATTTCCTCAAAGTGACTTCTAGACGCAGCACACGACCGTAGACCAAAAATAATATAGGTTAAATCAATAAATGTTTTCAATAAGGTTCTGATTTGAAAAAGTAACCAATAACAGACATTTATTTATTTTTTTTATTTATTTTTTTTTTTAATATATCATGCTTACTACAATATATTATCATGATTATTGTGGCCTTTAATATTACTGAATTACTTAAATTATAATGATAAAACAAGTAGTTATTATTGCTCCAAATCATTTATTAACTGTTCTACATGTTTCACCAGTGTAACATAAAAAAAAATTAAAGTGAATAGATGAGTGGGTGAGCGACAAAATGACTAAACACACGACAAAATAGTTATGTGGGCAGCTATCCGTGACAAATTCATACTTGAATTACCCCTTGAGGTTTTCTTGAGAACAATAGCTAATTATCAGCCGCTATAACGTTATTTCTCAATTAAAGCACAGTGACCAACAGACACTTCAAGTAAGGTCATGCTCTGTATCGAATAATTAGCTATAGACCAAAATGACCTAAACTTTTGATGTGTTGTACTAAGGACGATGAAGATAATGTGTTGTTGTACTAATACCCTTGTAATACCGAAATATCTCTCCCAGGCGGAGTGTGAAGCAGCTGTTTGTAGTCACCTGTTACTTTTTTTTTTATATGGCGTGCCAACACTTATGGTCATTAACGCCTTTACTTTTTGTTTTGATTGTTATTATTTATTATTGTTCTGTAATAATAATTAATATTTTTACAGTTTTGACTAAATTGTTATTAATAATTGTTTCATTTTCCACATTTTGCACGTGGTACAGTGGCTATACCTTATATTCTCATTTGGGAGATGGGGGTTCGAGTCCATCCGGTGGCAGGAATTTTTCTCATCTCAGGGCCCGTTGAGAAGGTTCCTTACCGCACCGTGGATGTCGGCGCTGATGGACAATTGTCGGTGAGCCTATTTACAGTGCTCGTTTGTTTAAGAACAATAGAATAAAATTACTAAAAAATAAAAAATATAAAAATAAAATAAACTAAAAAATATAAATAATTATAACAATAAATAAATAAAATAAAATACACAAATAAACATTTCGACTCTGTATGTACTATTAATAGAATAGATAGAAGTCAGCTGTTTAATAACATAAACATAAACAGCTGATAGTACCTATGTAGATGGTATTCAGTTATAATCCATCCAGCGATACCTGATTTATGCTATGCTGTATTTATTTGTAGTCTCCTCAAAAAGAAACTTCAAGATGCGAATCATGTAGAGAAATTATAATAAATTGAAAATTAATAATTACCTGTTCCTTTACTCCAATATAGGAATTTTCGTTACAGTCAGAAGGTCCAAAAAATTTTACACTTTCACTATATGTATTTCTTCCTACATGTTTTACAACCATATTTTGCCACTTTAGGGGAATCTTTTATAAATACGAACACTAACATTGTCAACTTGAACAGTAGAAACTTCCACTAGTCTCGACGCGGCTCTATTTGTGAAAGAAATCTAGCCCATCTCCCTTTGCCAAAAAAATCTAGCCAATCTTCCTTCTTCTCCTTGTACTTTCAATTTTATTGTTTATTTTAATTACCTGTAGGTCTGATTTAATTACGCTAATGCACCTTATTTTACTTATTTTGTGTTTTATATTTTTATTGTAATGCATTGTAAATGTAAATGGATTGTGGTTTATATTTGTATTTATTATTTTCTTATTTAAGTATAAATGTAAATTGTATAAACGTCAACATAGTGTAAATGAAGTGTATATATTTTATAATCTGTATTGGGGGTCATGGTCATAGTTGCGAAGTAAAGTTTTTATGACCTTCTACAAAGAGGTAGAAATAAATTGTCTGAAATAAATTGTCAGATTTTAACAAGCTGGTAAAAATGGTTGAAAAAAAAAACAAACTATATTTAAACAATAATAATTTAACGCCTCGGTTTGATTTTAAAGCCTTCGTCCGTGCTGTAGGATGAAGAAGAATTTCCCCATCAGAGTCTGCTAAATCACTAAATTTCAACTATTATAACTTTCTTTTAATTATTGCTTTTTATTTTGTTTTATTGATCTTCCGTCTAATCAATAATACATTTTTTTTGTTTCACTAAAAAGCAATAGCTACTGTTATTTGAAGTTTTTCTTTTCATTAACATACCGTTTCTTTTTTTTTTAGTACCAATTTTGGTGGTCATTAAAAATTACATATAATTGGACACAAACATCATTCGAGAATGTCTGTCAAAAAAAAAAAAAAAAAAAAAAAAAAATAGAAAAACAAGTCCTACGTAACATTAACATAGAATTCTAGGATACAAATTTTGCATACGAATGTTAGTTACTTAGATGTAGCACTAATGAGGCTCGGAATTGGCCACAATCGTACATAAATGTTTCTACCTAACGGGAGAAAGGAAATGCTATTGGAATTGGCGGTGTGTAACGACCAGCTAATAATAAACGTCATACTAACGAGCTGCAGAACACGTAACTACTTATGGATTCCACGTGGCTATATCGAGTAACAGAATGTTGTCCATATCTACATTCCTGCCATATTCCAACAATCCAACCAAGCATAAACAATAAATTTGTCATATTTATTGAGTTTTGTTGCTTGTTATATATAAATCGAACCATCTTTAATTTCACTTCTTATCCCTTTTTTATTATTACATTTAATAATAAACAAAATTGGCCGTAATTATTATTTTGAGACATCAAAACTCCAGGTGAACTAACCTGGAGTTTTGTAGTTAGGTGGTAACTAACTCCACCTAACTACCTAACTATTAATCATATTCTTACCGACTGCCTCCTTAAAACAAACTTGGACATTCATCAGGGCTTTACAGATCTAGTAACTAGCTGCTGCATACGTGACACTAAAATTACAAATTTTAAAAATTTAAACATATATTACGAAACATAAAATATAGTTGATACTTGTCTTATTTTGTTGTTAATTTATTTCATGTTATAATATATTTTTTATTTTTTTAAGTTATTGACATGGCACTTGTAGATATCTCAGCCATACATAAATCCATTTGAATCGATATCACTCCTCTCATCAGTGTTAAATCATAAAATAAAAAAGTTATCATTATTTTTTTATGACGGTATTCTAAATCTTTGTGAATGACACCGAATTACTCGTCTGCGATTAAGTGCTGCTCATAGTGATTATTTTGGTACCATGTCTGTAAAGTTAAATACAAAAATAATAAAAATATTGAAAGACGAATCAAAAACAACCAAAAAGAAAGAATGTTATGCAAATAAATAATAACATTAAATAAAAAAAGAGACAAACCAAGAAAAAAAAATTAAATATTAAATAAATTAATTGTAAAATTATACTGTCAATATGATGACTGATGTCAATAATTAAGTCTGTTATTACATGTTTGACGATTAGTTCCTTATTACGGATGTGACATTTTGGTCATTCAGTCTTAATCGTAAGCAACGCGTGTGTGGCCTAGTCACAGTCTCGCAATGAACAAGGTTAATTTCCTTTTTGACGTGAAAATGACACGTGTCTGGGGTCTCCAGATTTTGCGTCGCGGGTGAGGCAAAAGAACAAAGTTTGTAAGAAACTGTTTTTCATACGAATTTATGGCGGCAATTAAATACTTAATTAATATAATCATTCCTGAAGTAAAATAATAACGTAAAATGTTACTTATGCAAGAAATATACAATTTGTTTTAAGAGAAATCTATAATTGGTTATTATTTACTAATAAAATGACATTTTCATTATCAAAATGATTTCCATTTTTGGGAAATAACTTTTTGTTTAATTTCTACATTTTTGTAAATTTTAAGATGTAAATAACTATATTCTGCGCATTGATTGATTGAGAATGCTCAAAAAATATAGTTTGTAATTAACTCAATTATTTAGAAAGGTCTGTCATAGAATATTTTTTCGAGATTGTAAAATTTACAATTTACTTGTGAAACATCACTGGGCAGGAAATGCATTTATTGCTTGAAATGTCCTCGGTTGCATTATTTTCTTTTACTACTTTCACCCAGGTTTAATTGCTCCCTGCACATATTAGCTGTTCTTCTCCTCCTTTCTTGGCGCATCGGCCTTTCTCTTCGCCTATTCATGAGTTTCGCCATAGAAGGCCAATGGGAGATCCGAATAAGGTTAAATCGTGAATAAATGGGGATTTATAGAATTACCATTTGACGGTCTTCTTCGCGAAGGGGTCGGGAAAAAATAGTCTCAAACAACATTTTAACAAAACTCAACTTTAGCTGCTATATGTTGGATATTACGTGGGACTATGAGTTGAAATGGTAAGGGGCAACAAGATTAAGTAACATTCAGAACGTGTAGTAGCATTTATATCATAGAATGATAGTCCCTCATAATATCCAACATATAGCAGCTACAGTTAAGTTTTGTTAAAAATGTTGCTTGCCACTATTTTTCCCCGACTCCTTCAATTAAAGATTTGATTAAAAAAAGAAAATATAAAATGTAAGGGGTCGAGGTCACTGGAGGTTAGAGCACTGGACTAATATGCTGGAGGACCTGAGTTTAAATTCCTAGCACACACTAAAGATTTTTATCTTCTAGTGTCTTCTTCCGTTGGTTGGCCAACTCAGACTTTCATTAATTTATTAATTAGAGAATAGTACTGACCACACTGTCTCCCTTGTGCGCTGAATGGTTATGAATGAGATACCTTTATAGAATCTGCCCCTGTGGACACTCCTGGCCTGTTACGGACTGATATATATATATATATATATATATATATATATATATATATATATATATATATATAAATAACATTTAAAACTCATAATGAAAATTATAAAAATAGCATGAATTAAACTAGTAAAATTGCAGTAAGTTGTAAAATATTGGATAGTTTTTGTCATAGGAAAAGAACAAATTAATTTATTAAGTGATTCAAAATCTCTTATGAAGAAAATAGATTTCATTTTAAGAAATAGAATAGTCGTATTTTAGACGAAATCACATGAGTTCGACTCGTTTATGTTTTTTTTTTTTTTTTTTATTTTTTTTTTATTTATTTATGAGCATTCATGCGCATCTAAGGCGTTTCGCTCCAAACAGTTATTGCATATATACATCTAAAAACAGATGGTATACATCCAAATATATATACACATACATACATATACACACACATATATATATATACATATACATATATACACATATACATACATACATACATACACACACACATTTATATATATTACATCTATCATTATACATCTATAAACAAATTATATGTAGAAATGACAATATATTCACATCTAAAAACGAATAGTATATACAAATGACAATATATATACATCTAAACATCTAAAGACATCTATACATCTAAAGACTCGTTTATGTGATTTTGTCCCTGAAAATGTTCCAATTAAGTTACGACTGAAGTTCAATGAGTTTCAACAAGTGCATGCTCAGAGAAAAACTCACAATCCTGCAAGTAGGTAGTCACATTTAGATGAAGCGTGTCACGAAAAATGTATACGTTAATCTCCGAGTCCTACCAAGCAGATAACGTGCAAATTTGCCTAATTATTAAAAAATATAATCGTGCTTTAGGTTTGAACACATTATTTTTAGAGTTCTAATAAAAAATCGCAAACTTTTGACTGAGATTTTACGGAGTACAAAACTGTAGTAAAGAGTATACAATGTCCTTTAAGTTAGCTTTTAAAACTTAAAACTAGATTTTTTGACATTTATCAATTTTTAAGACCTCAAAAAGAGCTACAACGTTCGTTCCTTGTAATTTTCCACCTATTTGTAGAACATTTATGATACGATGTAAAGGAAATCTCACAAGATACAGAAAATGCGGATGCCACACCACAAGAGTCTTAAGACAAAACTAAATTTATTCTTGAGTATTGGATGCGTCTTTAAAATTTATTCATGTGAACTCAAGATGTATTTTTGTGCAAAGGAATGATTCGTACGGATTACTTTTACATCCGAAGACGTTATCTTTACGCAAACATCTTCATATGCATCTACTTTTCACTGAAAGTTCCCTAAAAATTCGTGACTTCTTAGGGTTCTTGTAGAGCGGAGCGGAGAGAGAGGAAAGAGGAAGAGCAAAGAGCATAGCGTAATTCTTTGCTATACCAGGTGAAGGGCTTTGCTCTCTGCTTTGCCATCTGGTCCACACTGTTTACTTCACTTTGTAGTACCCTAAGGTTTTTGGATGTTACCAGAACAAAGAGAAGAAAGTGCCAACCCACTACAGAGGATGTGTGGTGGCTAAAACAGTGAAAGTGACCCAGAGAAGAGGTTGTAGGAAACAAGAACATCTATTGATTGACAGGTCTCTCCATCATTGACTCAATCCAGGTCCTGTTCTTATTGACTCAGCAGAACTACCATTGTATGCATTTCCTCATCTTCGGCCCCCTCGGAGATCCTCCCTCTCAGATGGTACAGTCAATAGCTAAGATTCAATATGGGAAAGTCCGCTATACTTCCAACATGAAGGGTGTTTGACGAGATAAACAGCTGTCAAATCAAAACCCCAATTGAAGGCATGCTGATTCTTTTCTCTGATAATTTTGTAGTTTTCGAAGGTATTATCATTCTTTGAAGATTTCGAAGTTCTAGTTTGTTACGCAAACAGAATTTCCTCTTAAAGTGATTGAATCGAACTGAACCTCAGCGCAACAAATTATATTCACTCGTTATTACTGACTTCAGAATTTAACAAATTAATATTCTAAATACTACGTAAAATACATAGGGTTCTCCCTGTGGTCTAGTGGCTACCGGCTTAGATTCTCATGTGGGAGATAGTGGGCTCGAATTCCACCAGTAGCAGAAATGTTCTCATCTCACGGCTTTTTGGGACCATCGAAGTTGGCGCAAATGGCCCAGATGTCGGAGCGCTGTACAAAATAAAAATTTCAAAACTTTACTCTATTTAAGTGCGTCTTATGAAAACAAAAATTAATATTGGAAGGAAGAAATGCTTACATAGAGATCACAACCAATAATAAAAATAGCATTGAATCTTTTTAGTATTAAAACGACTCGACAATGTTTTTTCTTTTATTGTTAATATCTTATGGGTTTTATGGTCTTGACTGGCTATCAACCCATCTCTGTTCCGATTTATAAATGAATAACTCATATCTAGTGTGACATCCCAGGATGTAAGTACAATCGTAAATTCTGTGGTCATCAAAATGATGACAGGATTATGGCAAGGACGTTATTGCGAAAGAAATTGGCATTCATTTCCATGTGTTATAAATTACAACCGTAGTATATTTTATGAGGTAGGTTACTTTCATAGATTTGTATTTTAATCTATAAATCTATAAAGGTTTTTCTCTCTCAATCTTTAGATCTTTATAGATTTTTTATTATAACTTATATATTTTTCAATATAATTTTAATTATTTTTATTTAGAGATATATTATATTTGAAGCGTGACATATATTATTAATATTATAACGTGACTCTGCATTATAACTAATAATAAACAAAAGCTGTATAGATATTAGTTAAATATTTCAATTATTTATTGAGAACATTTTTAATATATTTTATATTGTTTAAATATTTAATAAATTTTAAAGCTATCTGCCGATATGTAATAATAGAGAGCAAGAGACAAAGTTGAATAGACTTCTTAAAAACAATAAACTCACAAACAACTGCTAAAACGTTATGGGATAACCTAAATAAAATTATGAAAAAAAAATATAGAAGACCCAAAGAACAGAAAACACAAACATGTACAACAAAATATAACACCAAAACGTATACTAATAGTCCGTCGGCCCGTGTACATTTTATGCAACGATTTTTAAGATTCTTCATTTTTTCACTATTGATTGTACAAGTCTTAACTAGAACAGTGCCACTTGTCAGCTGGCTAGGTAGCGGTGGGTTTGGCTGCGGGGGCGTTGCAAACAGAGGAAAAATATGGAAATGTGAAACGATTTTAAGATTCATGAAATTTCTTGGAGAGACACCTTATATTATACAATAATCATTGGCACTTGTCACCTGGCCGGCCAGCGGTGGACTGCTTGTCAGCTGGGGGTCTAAACTTGGCAAAAATACGAAATTCTGAAACGATTTTAAGATTGCTGAAATTTTGGTGGTTACTAGTATTTGTAGTGAGATTAACGAAAGACATTGTCAGCTGCTCATATCTTGGTGGAAAACTTGTCAGCTGGGGGGTATAAGCGCTGAGCGTATGGCGCGCGCTCCGCTTTATACCGCCAGCTGACAACTTTTCCACCCACATATAAGCAGCTGACAATTTGTTTCGTCAATCATATTACGAATACTGCCAACTAACAAAATTTCAGGAATCTTAATATAGTTTTTGACTATTTAATAGCGAAAGCATGCTTATATTGATTACAACTTCTGAATATATTGATTGTAAATGAATATTTTTATTATCAACGTTAAAATATATTATGTATATATTATGTGTTGTATTATTTGCATTAAGGTAAGATGAAAAAATATATCATTTATTTGTATAAAATACTGTATTGGTAATAAAAAAGTATTATACAATTAATCATAATAATAATAATAGTATACTAAAGACACTTAATAATATAATAATAAAAAGAAAGTCAATCGTTTTCTGATTCTGACTCTGCACCTTCAGAATCATCAACCCCCCCCCCCCCCCCCCCGCAGTAACTGTGCGGTCATCCTCTTCTTGGTGTCTTTCAGCTGAAAATATTAATTATTGTTATTGATAAAATGATTAAACATTAATAAAGCATAGAAAATAAATAGTTTTAATATCTTCAGTGAATTGCTGACCTCGAATAATCATATCAACTACTCCACGGAATTGTTCGCCGTCAAACCATTTTCAGGTTTATATATTATCTTCAATATCCCATCCGTAATCCAGAGGAGTTAAACTTGAAGGTTCTTGTTTGTTTATTTTAGATTTTAAACATCGTCGTATAGGTATTTTTTTTTTTCAATCTACTTTACAGTAGATTTATATCTACTCGATATTAGAGGTATAGCCATCGGGGATCAACCATACAGGCTGCTAGGATTGCTAAAAGAAGCTCTAGACCTCTTAAGGATTGTTTAACTGTAGTGTGTATAGAGTGTCTGACACAGCAAACATACAGACAAACAGACAACAATTCTATAAATCATTGTTTTGGGTACAATTGCATTGATAAAGGCCCCCAATAGTATTTTTACTCATATATCTTGCATGTACAAACAGCGATCCTTTAGAATTTTATTATATGTGAAGATAGATTACGGCTAGCAGTGTTAAGTTGGTAAATCGGGTCCAGAATAAACCCCCCTCCTAATAAACCGATTTAATTTATTTTTACAACATATTTTTCTATTAATATTTCCACAAACGAACATCGAGTTTCGTCCGAGCGACTTTGGGTCCAGAGTAAACCCCTCCTCCAGATGAACCAATTTTGCTGGTTAAAGAACTCGTTAAATCATTTGCTAAGAGAATACTATATACAAAGTTTCGTGACGATAAAATCCTCTGGTGTGTATCGAATTAACGATAGTTCATGAAATGTTGGACGTGATTCTTTACATTGGCATAACTTTTTTATTTATGTACCGATTCGCATGAAACAAACACTAAATGTTAAGTGAAACGTACCACAATATATTAGTGAATACTGCAACTAAATCGGATAAGCCGTTTCTGAGATTAGCGCGCACAGACAAACAGATAAACTGACAAGCAGGCAAAAATTTTAAAAATCATTGTTTTGGGCACTATTGCATTGATAAAGGTCCCCAATACTATTTTTCCCCATCTTCCAGAAACAGACAGCGATCCGTTAGAATTGTATTATTTGTATAGATTTGTATTAAGGTATGATGAAAAAATATATTATTTATTTGTATAAAATAGTGTAAAAATTATTATATAATTTATTTATAATAATAGTAGTTACCTAATAAAACTTTTTAATAAAAAGAAAGTCTGACTCTTCACCTTCAGAATCATTACTTTCGATATTTGTAGTGTTTGTGAGGTCATCCTGCTGTCTCTCATGTGAAAATACTAATTATTGGTATTGAAAAAATGATGAAACATTAATAAAGCAAAGAAAATGAATAATTTTAATATCTTGAGTGAATTACTGATCTCGAACAATCATTTCAACTACTGGAGGTAATTGTTTGCCATCAAACCATTTACATGAGTACATTTTATTCATGTTATTATTAGATGTTAAAATTTGGATGAATATGGGAACGTGAACAAACCAAACTATTTAGATAATAATAAGTTATTTTTAACACTAGGCGAAACACTGTGCCAAGCGTTCCCTGATTTTCACGCATTCACAGGCAAAAATGTTTTATGTGCTATGTATTTTATACAAATAAATGATATATTTTTTCATTTTACCTTAATGCAAATACATAATATATTTTAACGTTGATAATAAAAATATTCATTTACAATCAATATATTCAGAAGTTGTAATCAATATAAGCATGCTTTCGCTATTAAATAGTCAAAAACTATATTAAGATTCCTGAAATTTTGTTAGTAGGTAGTATTCGTAATAAGATTGACGAAACAAATTGTCAGCTGCTTATATTTGGGTGGAAAAGTTGTCAGCTGGCGGTATAAAGCGGAGCGCGCGCCATACGCTCAGCGCTTATACCCCCCCAGCTGACAAGTTATCCACCAAGATATGAGCAGCTGACAATGTTTTTTGTTAATCTCACTACAAATACTAGTAACCACCAAAATTTCAGCAATCTTAAAATCGTTTCAGAATTTCGTATTTTTGCCAAGTTTAGACCCCCAGCTGACAAGCAGTCCACCGCTGGCCGGCCAGCTGACAAGTGCCAATGATTATTGTATAATATAAGGTGTCTCTCCAAGAAATTTCATGAATCTTAAAATCGTTTCACATTTTCATATTTTTCCGAAGTTTGCAACGCCCCCGCAGCCAAACCCACCGCTACCTAGCCAGCTGACAAGTGGCACTGTTCTAGTTAAGACTTGTACAATCAATAGTGAAAAAATGAAGAATCTTAAAAATCGTTGCATAAAATGTCACGGGCCGACGGACTATAAGCCAACTTTTCTAACAAAATTATAGCAAAATATGAGATAAAATCTACCCATTTACAGATAAGATGAGCTAAAAGACAATTTTACATCGCTCTCTACCAAAATCCCTGAAAATGATACAAATCGCAACCGAAGCGTTGCGTAAAACCAATTAATAATAAGAATAAATCCTTTTAACTCCTCCTATTGCAAAACAATAAATAAATATAATATTTGTTGTCCCTATAATTCAATATTTGTAATATTAACTGGATTTTATTTTCCTTTTTGTCCCAGCTTTGGGGCAGGAGAGTGTTCTGATTTGTAGTTATTTATCGAACAACTATTTATTCATGAGAAGTGGAGTCTTCTATTCATCCATTTTTGTATTCATTCTTTTAGATATTTCTTTTTAGTTTGTAATTCAAGAAGTATGATCTATAAAGAAACACATAAATGGTATATTGTTCATATAGAAATTGGAGCTATTATATTTTGAAGGAGTATGTAAATTTCGGATAGTTATCACCGTATTTGTATAAATAGTGTTGAAAATAACATAAAACATGATTCCAATAAATAAAAGAGTCAGGTGGCTTTAGTTTTCAACGTTCATTGTTTTCCTCCTAGAGTATATTTAGCTGTCAAGAAATATTGACTTTTTGTAACCCCTAAACACGATAAAAACCATGGTATATAAGGGCCAATATACCCAAATCATTAAAAATTTGTCATGAAATGCTTAAAAATAAATTAAATAAGATCAATTAGTTTAGAAAAAATATATTTTTTTTTGGGTGTAATAGGTTTTTAATTGGCTAACTATACCAGGTTCTGGATTGCTAGTATTTCATAGCCCCAAATGCTTTCAGCCCCCCCCCCAAATTCTGCCCCCATCCCGAAATTATTTTCTATATAAGCCCATGATAAAATCCGTATTAAATATAAAATATAAATATGATTTATTTATTTATATTTGTCTATTCGCTCTCCGCTGTTTATACGTTTATGAGTCTGATTTCGATAAAATGTAGCACAAAAATACATTTTTAAAAATGAAATGTCAAATTTCTCAACCAGCAATATCCACCTGTTAGAACATTGGTTTTCTTGCGACGTTCCTAAAAAATAAATTAAACTACTTAGGGGTTTGCGTTAATGGGCTTTAAGTTACATTCAAAAATAAAAATTTGGGTGCTTAAAATCCACGCCGGGCCTTGAACAATTTTCCACATGTTCCATATTCATATAACGTAAGATATACAAATTGTTATTATGTCACGAAAATAAGTTATACAGAAAATGATTGATTTTCGATATTTTTTTAGGTACTTCGAAAAAGATTACGAAATCCTGTCTAGTGTAAGTGTTGTTTTAAACTAAATTAAATTTTGTACATAAATATTTCGTTTAGAGCCTTCTCCTCAAATTCACAATCATAAATATGCTTTATGCATGCGTGGACACCAGCGAACACTTTTTTGTAACGGTTTTTTTTTCCAGTTTAGGCACCGTTATAGCATATTTATGCTAAAATGTGGCCATAAAATATATATATATATTATTTGGAAGCATGTGAAAACCAAGTGTTTTTTTGCGTAAATAAGATTTTTTTTAAATTTCTTTTACAGTCTGGCGCCCTTTAATAATGTCAAAATCACGTGGTTTTCTCTTGCGGCCTCTCATCCAAATGATGGCCGCGCCCAACATCGCATATATTCCTTAATCTACACGAACCGATGTATTCAACGTGGCTATGCCCGTTGGCTAAATTCTTTTAATGTTCAAGGATCTCAATTAACAATATATGACAAACATAAAGACCTCTTTGGAATGTTGGTTTCGCCTCCATATTTTACGACTATGTGGTTTTACTTCTATTCAATTGCTCTTATAGACTATTACGAAAATGGTTCGCGGAGGAACGCTAAAAAGAGTTTTCGCAATATCTATGATTGGACGATTCTCTTCGTCCTTTGGCGTTTGGGATTTCCTCAATGTCTGAGGTTGTTTTGGATGAACTGTGGTGCAAGCTACGAATTGAGCCAATAATTCTGTTTATCGACCGCAAAGTGAACGTGAATGATTCAATGAGGAAAACATATTGATATGCGTATGTGAATGGTAGTTTTGTTGTTTATTAATTTTACTTATTTATAATATATATCAAAGGTGTTGCGGATAACAGTATCAACGTTTCAGGAGTTGATAGTAGACCTCAAGTGCAACTTGGTCGGAGTTTTGGCATTTTTTCATCAATTTTTACTTTGTACTGTTTATATTCGATACCTTTTCTACATAGTCTTGGCTTGCATAGGTGTGGTCTTATGACTAAATATCTTACTTGAAAAGTTGGTATGGTATTTAATTAGATGGATTAATCTTTTTTATAGGAAACCCAAATGAATAGCTATAAAGAAAAGAAATGAACAGTTCATAAAAGAAAAACCAATTAAAGGACAAGTAAACAAAATAAATGACAATTTAATTTAATATTTTGCGTCTTGTTCTTTAAGCTCTTTCCGAAGGAATTTCGTATTGAGGTAGCACTCGTGAAAGTATAATTATTATTCTGCTGACCCTTTACTTAATCATCGAATTTTCGTGCTTGGTAAAAGGCCAAATAAAAAAAAACTTCACTTTACACCAGCTGTATTTCGCCCCTATATGTTTCACACATTTTTGGTACCACTTCAGGGTAATAAGCTATAAATATAAAACTAGCAGCCTCAACTCTAGGAGGAAAACCTTCCACTAGTAGAGCCACGTGCAGACTGCCCTACTCTAGGAGGAAAACCTTCCACTAGTAGAGCCACGTGCAGACTGCCCTACTCTAGGAGGAAAACCTTCCACTAGTAGAGCCACGTGCAGACTGCCCTACTCTAGGAGGAAAACCTTCCACTAGTAGAGCCACGTGCAGACTGCCCTACTCTAGGAGGAAAACCTTCCACTAGTAGAGCCACGTGCAGACTGCCCTACTCTAGGAGGAAAACCTTCCACTAGTAGAGCCACGTGCAGACTGCCCTACTCTAGGAGGAAAACCTTCCACTAGTAGAGCCACGTGCAGACTGCCCTACTCTTGGAGGAAAACCTTCCACTAGTAGAGCCACGTGCAGACTGCCCTACTCTAGGGGTACGTTCATGGTGAGGATTCATTCTGCGATGCTACGATAGCTACTCCGATGAGCGCTGCCCCGATGTAAAACAAACACATGTATTAAGGTGGGAGTGTTCATAGTGAGGATCCTTACTCCCGATGCTATTCTCGCACCCGCGCAGTGACCGCGGGGAAGAACAAATATTTTGTTTTCTCCTCGCAGTGAGGAGGGATGCCGCGATGTGGGCCTGACTGTGATTGGTTCCTTCAAAAGGACTCTAGTGCGCAGGTCACCTACCCTCTCTCATTACTTCATCTTGTGTGATTATTCTTTTTAGCACTTTCCTCCGAAGGAAAGTAGCTATTGAGGTTGGACTCATGACGGAATTTTTGAAAAATTTCTTCAAATCTTTATCGATCCTACCTAGTAGACACCGAAAATGACCCCCGTTAAAATTTATATATATCTATATATATATATATATATATATATGCATATATATATATGTGTCTGTTAACACGATAGCGGCCAGAGTTTTTGTTTTTTCGTCACGAAACTTGGTATATAGCATTCAATTAGCAAACGATTGAACGAGTTCGTTAACCACCAAAGTCGGTCCACCGGAAGGGGGGGTTTACCCCGAACCCAAAACACTAATTTGACTATGTCAGCCGTAATATTTGTTATATTTCAACGAAACTTGGTATTCGTAGTGGTAATATAGAGAGAAAAGTGAGATATAAAAATGAACTAAATCGGTTCATTAGAAGGGGGGGTTTACTCCGGACCCACAATACCAATTCGCCACTACCAGCCGTGATTTTTGGTATATTTCGACGAAACTCGGTATTCGTAGAGGTAATCTACAGGTAAATATGTGTTGTAAAAATAAACTAAATCGGTTCATTAGAAGGGGGGGTTTACTCTTGACCCAAATTCTTAATATACTCATACCGGTCGTAATTTCTGCTGTATTGTAACGAAACGCGGTATACGTCGTGGGTAACTCATGAGAAAGAAGTGTTGTAAAAATGAGCTGAATCGGTCAATCGGAAAGCGGGGGTTTAATTTGTAATATATTTCAATAGAAAAGCCCGTCAGACGTAGGTTCACAAAGCCGCCGCAAGGAGCGCTTTCTACCAATAGAGTGACTGTATCCTGTTCCTGTGTTAGATCAAAATACGATAATATGAGGTTTTTTGTATTTATTACGTAGTGTAATAGGTACCATGTGTAAACATAACTCTGGAAGCAAATTATTAATTGATCAGTCACTCATTACAAATTTAAAAGAGAACTATTCATGTTTTTATTTTATTTATGTAGGATATTTTAAGCAAATTGTTCTGGAAAGCAATCTACACTACCCAAATTCTGAGGAAAGTGCTTAGTTATGCAGCTCCTGCGTGACGGACTTTTTGGTTATTTCGTTGTCGAGATGAAAGAAAATTGGGTCTTTTTGCGAAGACTACATCCAGTTACTTTTGAAGTATTTATTTAGTTAATTGATTTATAACAGTTACTCGTACTCGCTGATAAGCTTACTGATTAGCTTACAGGTTCTTTGCTGGTTATCTTTTACTACTTGACTCGTTATCTACGGTTATAATTCATATTAGATAATGGCAAGTAATATTTATTAATAAAAAGTTTAATATGATCAAAATGAATTCTCTCAACTATGAAAAAAGTTATTAAGCATTAAAGTTGACTGTTTTGCAGGTTATGAAGGATAACATAAAGAATGATATTTGTAAACACACATATATTTTATTCCTTTTCTCTCTCTTTTTTGGATCTTTTACATTTATTAAGCATTACATGATATGCGTTTCCGCTCGCTACGCTACGCTCCACTCGCTCAAGAAGATATAAGAAAACTCTAGCCAATCCAACTCGCAATTAATAGAATTATATTAATTTAAGCGACTCTAGTCTATCCAACTCGCTAAAATTAATAGGATTCCATTAATTTTTCCAAGTAAGAAACCAATCCCTTTTTCTTTGTCAGGAACATCACGAACTAATTGTAAAGGCTCATTTTTTCTCACTAACATAAGCAGAGCTTTTTCATAAACAAAAGCTAATTCACTGTTGAAGGTTACTTCACTCCCAGCAAGAACCAATGCAATGGTGAGTCAGCATGAACACCCTCCATCGATGTAGAATACATCGGGGCAGCGCTCATCGGAGTAGCTATCGTAGCATCGCAGAATCAATCCTCACCATGAACGTACCCTAGGAGGAAAACCTTCCACTTGTAGAGCCACGTGCAGACTGCCCTACTCTTGGAGGAAAACCTTCCACTAGTAGAGCCACGTGCAGACTGCCCTACTCTAGGAGGAAAACCTTCCACTAGTAGAGCCACGTGCAGACTGCCCTACTCTAGGAGGAAAACCTTCCACTAGTAGAGCCACGTGCAGACTGCCCTACCCTAGGAGGAAAACCTTCCACTAG
The DNA here is from genome assembly GCA_946811695.1 of Gonocerus acuteangulatus. Classification (NCBI taxonomy): domain Eukaryota; kingdom Metazoa; phylum Arthropoda; class Insecta; order Hemiptera; family Coreidae; genus Gonocerus; species Gonocerus acuteangulatus. The sequence continues at coordinate 27,127,775 of OX328127.1, forward strand.
TAGAGCCACGTGCAGACTGCCCTACTCTTGGAGGAAAATCTTCCACTAGTAGAGCCACGTGCAGACTGCCCTACTCTAGGAGGAAAACCTTCCACCAGTAGAGCCACGTGCAGACTGCCCTACTCTTGGAGGAAAACCTTCCACTAGTAGAGCCACGTGCAGACTGCCCTACTCTAGGAGGAAAACCTTCCACTAGTAGAGCCACGTGCAGACTGCCCTACTCTAGGAGGAAAACCTTCCACTAGTAGAGCCACGTGCAGACTGCCCTACTCTAGGAGGAAAACCTTCCACTAGGAGAGCCACGTGCAGACTGCCCTACTCTAGGAGGAAAACCTTCCACTAGTAGAGCCACGGGCAGACTGCCCTACTAGTGAAAGGTTCTCCTCCTCAAGTTAAAGGAAACGAAATAAAAATTTTTAATTGAGTCAGCTGTCCAAAACAAATACAGAAGAGCAAAAGAATTCGTATTATTTTTTTTATTTACTATGGCGTAGAATATTTTCCGTAAATGACATTTATTTTCAGAAATTAAATAAGTTCTCCGTGGACCTTCTACTAGTACATTCAGTTACTAATAACCGAAAATCTTCTTTTTACATATTTTTTTAATGTAATCATTTATAGAAAGCCCCAAGTTTTAGCACCGGCTGCCGAATATAACTGCGGAAAGCAGTAGAAATTATAACATAGTTATTACTTTCGCCTAACCACCTTCTTGACCGTGAAGAATTCCAGACGGAACTAGAATATCCAGGCGCCAAAGTTACCTGTTCATAGTCCATTGGTTCACCAATCACATTAGTCAGATTCTAGAGAAGTAATTAAATGATTTATCTAAAACGTATCTTGTGGGATTTTAATACTTTAGCTGACACAGTATTCTGACCAGCTGTTGTTGAGACATTTTTCCAGGGCCAAAGTCTCTTAAGCCTCCTGGGAAGGTCTTTAGGATGGGTCCGAGTGGATAGGGATTGACCTCTAGGATTTGGATGGGATGGCAATTTGGAATGAAACGTTAGGAATCTGGATGTTGCGAGGTCTTTTACGAAGGGGATATTTAGGTCGTTGTGTAGGGTTTTGTTGGAGACATAAAAGGGAGCATTGACTATTCTACGAAGGACTTTGGATTGGAATGCTTGTATTCGTTGTATGTTTGAGTGTTTTGCAGTTCCCCTTAATTCAAGTCCGTAAGTCCAGATAGGTCTGATTATAGTTTTGTATATAGTAAGTTTGTTGTGTGTCGTAAGCTTTGAAGTAGGTCCAAGTAGTCGTCGTAAGAGTCCAAATCTCCTGTTCAGCTCTTGCCTTTTCAGTCGTGTGTCTGGGTTCCATGTGAGTCTGCTGTCTAGTAGAAGCCCAAGGTAACGCACCTCATTAGTTACAGGAAGTTGACTGTTGCATATGAATACAGGAGGGCAAGTGCTCTTATTAAGAGTAAATGTTACGTGACAGCATTTTTCAGGGTTCACTGTGATTTTCCACAAGTTGCACCATTTCAAGATAAATAATTAGCGTCCTAAGTATCATAGCGGCTAAATTAAATGTTTTTTATAGACCGGAGTGAAATTATTGAAAGCTAACATCCTAAGCAATAGCAAAAACAGTAAATTAGATCCTGGTTAGCAGTCAATGTGGTAACTAGACAAAATATAATAAACAGACTAATAAGAGAAATGTTTTATGAAGTGACCCGACAGAATTTTATTCCGTAAGAAAATTATTACTACTGTCTGTAATTTATGTTTCCTTGCTGCAGATATCGGCACAAGTTGTACTAAAATATAAATATCAATTATAAATATCTGCTGTAAAAATCACCTTTTGATGCGCCCGTAGAATTGTAAACTTTGTTTTATTTTATGACTGAGTGTGTTTATTTATTTCCTTATAAATCCTTCGTAGCATGTAAGTATTTTGCTCAATATTTATTGGTTCTAATATTATTTTCAACCATTTTCAATTTCTCTTCTTTTGAATTTGAACTAAATCAGTTTTTCTATGTTTATCTAAAGTTTCAGCTGTATAAAGGCATTTGGCTATGTATTTTACAAATTCACCTCTTGAGAAAGTTTATATATTTTGAGGTTGTACCTTATTGCATTCTATATTTTCTCAACGAGGCAATCGGGAGGCGTTATTTTTAGTGATTTATTATTTTTTTCTGCAAATGTATAATTAATATGACAGTTACAGAGTACTTAGTTTAAGTTTATTTTAAATAGATTTGTCAATAGCGCTAGTATTTGGGATGTTCTACTTTTCTATGTATTTAGGCCATCCTCGTAGGATGTGTGGCATTGTTTCACGATCTTGGAATAGATTGGACGTGTTTATAGTCCGTGAAACGAGTGAGTGTAACAGTGTTATGGCCAATGTCTTGTTGGAACTATTTCCTCTGTTCCTAGTCTAGCAATGAACATATCTTCCACATTTTTGAAGTAATGAAGTAAATGTTAGCACATTTCTAATTAAGAAAGTAAGCTCTTCTCTCTAGTGGAAGTAATCCATCTATTCCAAGAATTATTATTCTCTACCTGGCAGAGGGATGGTTTCTCTGAATTCAATGGGATATGAAGGACATTGTTGCTAAAAAATTTAAAAAACAAGGTTTAAATGGTGCTGTCAATGACCCTAGTATTTGAAGCACCTTAATAAAAATTAAAAAACAAAGAAAACAAAAACCAGATTTACGTTAAAATAGGCTTTTACTCATTGTAATAGGAATTTATTTCCTATTAAATGCAGGAAATACACCTTGTTATATCATTTCGGAATCTCCATGAAACTGGCATGTTTTTCCTTAAATTGGCCCTTGGGTAAAAAGTTTTTTTGTTTACACCACGTTAGGTTAAACGTAGGAAAGAAATAAGCAAAACATGAAATTGGAGTTAAATCTTTTATTTTTAAAGAAACTACACATGTGCCCCAAAAATCATGGTATACATTCGATAGCCCATTTATCCAGGAATACTATTCAAAAAACAGAATAAAAAAATTCCTTCATTTGGAGTTGTGGCAACAAATACGAAGTGCGTATTTTTTTGAAATTTTCGAAAATGTCGAATATCTCGAAAACGGAAAGATTTTACATAACATAAAACATATTTTTCTGAACCGCCACAACGTCCTCTACCCGCAGGTACCATATTATCCATTCATTACGCCACACCATATATATATATATATATATATATATATATATATATATATATATATATATATATATTGTCATTGCCATTGTCCAATAAGAGAGGGAATTGAAGCGACCTCTGTTCAATCATGAGATGGAAATGCCAATCTCATCTTCTGAAGCTACAAGAAAATGAGGGATTATGGCGACTTCCATGAATATTTATGTAATATTAATAGTTATCACGTTTAACTGTGTACCTCATTATTTATATACAACCCTTCTAGACCATTTGAAGAAAGGTTAATCCCTTTTTCTTAATATTATGCATTAGATGATGTTGGATCACGGTTAGATTTCCACATAACTCGTTAACCGATGATGTAATACCATTAAATGTAGATAAATAGAATGTCAATAATATAATTCAATACGATAAGCAATGTACACGTCGTACATAATAATACATGATTATGTACTTTATGTTCAAATGTCAATACGATAAGCAATGTACACGTCGTACATAATAATACATGATTATGTACTTTATGTTCAAATGTCAATACGATAAGCAATGTACACGTCGTACATAATAATACATGATTATGTACTTTATGTTCAAATGTCAATACGATAAGCAATGTACACGTCGTACATAATAATACATGATTATGTACTTTATGTTCAAATGTCAATACGATAAGCAATGTACACGTCGTACATAATAATACATGATTATTACTTTATTTACTTTTTTTAGTACTTTATGTTCAAATGTCAATATAGACATACAGAGGGATACGGATGTCATTTAGTTGACAAATATATTTGGTTATGAAATTGATTTAAGTGCGCTTTCAAAGTACTTAAGCCACTGTGTATGTCACGTTAATGACAAAACAGTAAAAACAATAATAAGTACAGAATGAAAAGACATTTTCTTTTTTTTTTTTTATAAGGACTATGTTTTTGTGTGGCGACCATGGTTAAGGACGCACCTTAATAACAATTGTCCCTGATTTCATTGGGAATACTTCAAACAGAAAATTCAAATGTTTCGCCTTTAAAAGATTAACCCTCGACTGGTAACATACGTCTGAGAGACGCCTAGGTATAGTATTTTCCTGTATTATGGTGTTTAGAACCATCTGTAAAATTAAACCTCCAGCGTATGCTCACGTTAGATAATGTAAATAACGCTAGTGAAATTTTAACCCGATCAATTGTATTTTGTGGTAGTAGTAAGGCTCTAACTATTAAGTACACCGTCTAGTAGATGCGTGTTACTAATAGTGCTCATTTTCATGTTCGTCTCACAGATGTGTATTACTTGAAACTATTTATTTACTACAATTGAGGTACGCAGCAAATCAACAATAACCATTTAAAACAAAATTTAATTATTTTTCCTCTCTATTTATATTTTATTCCGAAACTAATTGCAAATTTAATTCCCAACGTTACTGTTGTCAATGAGGTTCCTTCACTTGAAATAGTAAATGAATAGAATTTGAATCATTGGCACTATAAGAAAAAAAAGGGTAATTCCACCTAAAATTCAGGTAAAACAAGGTGGCGTCGTTTGATAATTGTTGAACATCCAAGATGACGTCGAGAAAATGGGACGAGATATTCTTGGGCTTGGGGAACGTGAAGAAAAAATTGGAAGGTTTTAGGAAATTTGTGATTATTTTTCCAAATATAAAAAGCGCCTCAAAAGTCTATACTCAAAAAGAACACAAACAGCTAACAAATGCATAAAATGTTGAATCCATTATGGCTAGAGTGTTCAACAAAAGTATGTAATACTTGAGCTCCTAGAGCGATGAATGTTTGCTTGTTTTTAGACCTGATTTTAATACGTAGGTAGCGATAAAAATTATTTTTTTAATTATTTTAACATACTATACCTTCATTATAAACAGTTTTTTCAAAATATTCCCCCCCCCCAAAAAAAACATTTTTTACCATGCACCTTTTTAACATTTTTTTACCTCTCACAGACGCATGTTACTTATAACGTACAAAATTTGGATGTTACCAGTTGAGGGTTAAAACAATAGTACTGATACTTCCAGCGCAGTTTTTTTGGACTGATTTGGTCCTATCGAAATATCGACTTGAATCATCTTTGTTGAATGTGTTTGGTTTGTGACCAAACACATTTTTTTTTTTAGTCCAATACAAAATTATTATGCACAACAAACATATTTGTTCTGAAAATATCGCCTTGAAAATTATTTCATACGATTAAGTCTAAATACTTAAAATAATTTTAAAAATGCATTAAAATACCTGAAAGCCTATTAACATTAAATCGTAATAGCTTTTTTTTCGGAATTGATATCTCAATCTTCTAGAGCTTTATTTTGCAAATATTAACAAGCCATCATTGAAATTCTATTTTATTCCCTGATTTAGAGTGACAATAAAGAATAAAAACAAACTAATTTCAAGCAGATATTTAATTAAATTTGGCTATCATGTGTCAAGTTTCGACATTTTAAAATTCAAGTAAGAAGTCTGTAATCTTAAAGGGGTATTTATTTGGCATTTTCAGCATTTATTTTTAATTTCTCTTGTTTTTTTTTATTTAATTAATTCGTTTTAAACACATTTTTTATTTGTTTTATTTTAATTTTCTTGATCTATGAGGCAAATTACCCTTACAAATGAAGTCTAAATAAATTATTCAGGTTTTTTTTTACTTGAACTATTTTCTCAACTTTGCTTAACAACGTTTGTGAATATATTGCACTAATATTTCTAAAGTGAACTGAAAAATCGATTTTATTTCCCAACGTCATAGCTACGACTATGAATGACATGGTAAATATCTCTTTATCAACCATCAAAACTGTATGTACCTAGCTTCAGAGCATGTGCCAGAGGGCTCTTTTTTCACCCTTCCTGTCTTCATGTTATGCCCCCTATATGAGGTAAGAGTGACACATTTTCATTTTGACTCCGTGTATTATTAACTATGAATTTTGGTACGGGTTATCTATAAGTTACCACCCTTTTCTCGGCAGGATAGGGCTGATGCCTTTTCTTTTATCTAAATAAAAATGGGAATCGAACCCACAACCGTTGGCACAGAGTGTCCACATTTATATTAAGTAATGAAGTAAAAAGGCTTTTCTTTTCTTAACTTTTAACTCCTTTTATGTCATAGTTCTCCTAACATATGTATTTAAATTTTAATTGGATAATATTGGTATAAATTATTGAACAAATATAATGTTTATTTATTTATTATTTAATAAGTTGTAGCGGCTAGGCGATTCAACTTTAAAAAAAAAATATCACATGAACATGTATAAAATAATACAAAAATGTTAAATTTGTATCATGTAAACTTGTCTAAAGTGTATTGTATTAGTATTGGTTTTGTTACAATGAATTGTGTGTCTGTCAATAAGGTTTTAGTATTTGGGCGTAAGTTGGTAATGAATGTAAGTATAATTTTTATTTTAATGGAATACATAACATCTTCTCTGTATCTTCTCTTTTCTCTCTTATTTTTGTTTTAAATTGATGTTTTGGTGCCAATTTAGTCGTTGAGGCCATGTTATAATTTGTCAAGTAGGTTAGTCTTCTGGAGGTAGTTAAATATTTGTCCTATATATTGGCTCCTATCACCTAGTAGTTCTGTCATATTGTACGGTAAGTCATAGTTCTGTCTAAGTATACATTCTGTCAGTAGGTGTTTTATGGTCAGTGTTGAGTTACAATGTTCAAATTTCGGTCTGTCCTGTCTCGTCATGAGGTGTAAGTGTGTCAGCCGTGAATGGCCGATTCGTAAGCGACAAAGTACAACTTCTTGTCTCCTATTGTTCCTTTTGCTTGAAGGCCATTCACAAACTGTTTGTTTTATTTCTCTGAGTTTGTTCCCTATCGTCATGTGCCAAGAGTGCTGCCAGTTTCCTGTAATTAACCTTGTGGCCTCAGCTTGCAAATCTTGTAGTGTATTATTGTGTACATAGTGATAGTTTTGTCTTGCTGTCGTCCGTGCAAATACGTCAGCTTTGGTGTTTTGTCCTAAGTCCTCGTGTCCTGGGAGCCAATATATAGTTATTACTTTAGTCGTCTGATGTATCCGTTCAAGTATATAAGTAATTATTGGATTAGGATTGTATATGTCTCGTAGTCCGTATATTGAGCTAAGTGAGTCCGTGCAGATTGCTATTTTATCTTGTTTCACGTCCTGTATATTGTCCAAAGCGAGAGATATGGCATGCAGTTCCGCTGAATAGATACTTGCAGTGTTCAATATAATAAATATAATGTACCCATATAATACCAATAAACCCATATTATGTACACCACTCTGTACTTATGTATCTATTAATTTTTTTTAAAAAACTTATCGGTTTGTTTTCCTTTATTAGATGGTTGACACAACACCCCGATTACAGTATTGCTATTGAGTTTTGAAAAAAAATGAGCATAATTTATTCATAATATACGCATTTTTTGCTTCTACGTGGAATCAGTAGATAGTTTAAAACGTCCGGATATGAATTTCTTTAACACGTTTAGTATTAATTTATTGTTATTTTTTATTGCTAAATTTCTACGAACCTGAAAAATTTTAATAATTTGTACGAGAACGATTTTGTTTAGCATGATTTATTGTTCCGAAGAAAATGTCAATTCTGTCTGTGAGAACGGGACATGTTGTGAAAAGACATTCGTGATACTCTCCGACCTGTATCGTAACACATCATTGTATCGAAAAGTGAACGGAGACGAATGCGTGGCATTTAAAATTGGTGTACGTGTCCTTTTACGCTCCTTCCTACATATGGGGAAGTAAATCTACGTGACATTTTTACAGAGATCACCAATGTACCCGTTTCGTTCTAATTTTATGATTTCCTGTAAAATTTGAAGAATTAAATTTTACTTAATGTTACGATCCTTCATCGTAAGTTGAAATATTTTTAGCTGTGTTTGAGCGTGCTTTCTCCTCCTTGCAGGGCGTAAAACTAGCTTGTGACGAAACCCGAAAGTAATCACCAGAATCATGGAATTTTCATAACTCATAACAAACATAAAGACGCCAAAACGGCCGATTAAATTTATATATATACATCTGCAAAGTTGATTTTACGCTATTGGAGACCCAGGTACAACACTTTTTTTTTTTTTTTTTTTTTTTTTTTTTTTTTTTCACTAGAACTATACACTTGGATACTTAGAAATGACGGAGGGGCTTGAAAATGTTCCCACAAGTTCCAAATTTATGAAAATTTAAAGATATTTATTTAAAGGCGGAAAAATCTTATTACATTACCAGACAGCAGCTAAGGACATTATTTCAATATTCCGAAAAAATTGTGATAACCTTATTAAATTTCCTACTAAAAAGAACGATCTAAAAATATCGATTTCGTCTCCACATTGTGAAAACGTCTTGGAGGTAGAAAACGTGCTAAAATTGAAAATACCTTAATGCCAAAGCAGTAACTAAAGAATAATTATAAAATATTTACCAACTAAATGCCGGCTTATTTTCTAATAGGTACCAATATCGATGGCCTGGAATTAAAACCTCGTATCGAAGAAGCAAATCTTGCAGGCTTCCCAATAACCATAATATCCATCTAATTAGGTATAAAAGTTAATTAATTTTATTTTTAAGATACAAGGTTTTCATTCTAGGCCATCGATATATACCACTTACCTGTCCATAATTCTTAGTCTGATGATAATTATTACTCATTGAATCTTGACGACAGCTGTAAGTATTTTAGTCTTGCCTAGAAACATGTACATATTAATTTATAATCATACGTTGATGTATTATCGCCAATATTGATAAGATTAATTAATGGGCTATTGGTAAAAGCGTTATGCTGATGCAGTCTTACTAATTTTTTTTTTCCATCGTTGATTTCATCCAATAGCAGGTGTATACTTTAGGGGTAAAAGTAAGGCAGAGCATAACAGAGCTGCGGTATTCCCACGGCGTAACCTGTCAGACAATGGCGTAGGAACACTCCCAGAGTTGTGCGGAAGTAACAGGGTTTTGGCTCTTCTTGCATCACTTCAATGAGGCGAGCATCAAACTAGGGGTTCGCACCGGGTCCATGTCTCCGGGGAAAGGTGCAAATCCAACAATAATGACTTCAGTGTATATCGGTCTAGATTGTTGGTATGCTACAGCGACACGATCTACATTAAGGCGATTTGAGATTCGATTGTTGTGTAATCTCTTCCCTTAGTGTTTTAGCCATGACTGTTGTGTAAAAGGCTGTGATCTGCCTAAATGTTGCATTTCCGGCAAAGCCGCGAACTTTCTCAACATTTTATGGCTATGTATGATAAAAAAAGCAAAACTTTTGGAAAAATAAATGCTTTTATGGCATCGCGGAGGTCGAGTCGCCAAATGGCGTTCTCATGACATTATTTTTATTTTATTCGTACGCCTCAACTTTGGTTACTTGCGCTACGTAAGCTTATAAGAGCGTTTGCAGTTAAATGAAATAATATTAGAGAATTAGAAATGTGTCGACGCTTCATAACATAAAGGCCCGGGCAACAGGACTGGATCGCGGCGGGCAGCGATCCAACGATCGTCGCGGTGGTTTACAATAAGGAGACATCACAAGGGACGCGATATCATTGTGGTTCTTACAGTTCTTCATTTAAATGTAAATTCTAGAGAATGTACATTCAACAAGCAAAGTAGAATGCATGTATTCTTTTTATTTTAACAACATAACCTTAAAACATACGATTTTCAAAGAAAAATTCAGTTTCCTTACTAATTTTATCGCGCGATAAATCTGTAGCTTTTTACAACTTTATCGCCCTGCAAAGCGATAAAGCGTAGCTCGCAGCGACAGATCGACCTTTGTTTGACAGGGTTGATGTTATACTGTGCAATACAAGCAGATCGCCTGCCAACCTCGGTCAGATATCGCTCCCAGCTGCGATACAGATCACGTTCTGTGTGCCCGAGCCTTAATGAAAGAAAAGAAGGACGTTGAAATTTGTACATATTGTTTTAAAACTAAAGATCAAATTCGTTAACCAGCAGGATCAGCCAAACTAACCACAGCTTTTTGGCAGAATATTCACCCTGAAAGGTGTGATGAAAACATTCATTTTTAAACGTTAAATTAATTTAAAGAACAATATAAAACAGAAAAGATCCAGAAAAAATAATGGTATAGTTTTTATTACAGAAATAATTTTATTTATGAAGTTGGACGATCAGGGATAAACAAATGGTTTCAAGACTATTACCTATCCAAAATTAAAACACTATCTTTGTCGGAATAAAATAATGAAAACTCTTCGCCGTTATTTAAGTTTTACGGGCGTTGCTTCCTCTCATTGTCATTGTGAGCTGCATATCATTGTCAGAAGTTTCAGCAAGAAAACCAATGAGCCTGCGTCAGTCTTCATTGATGATTCCATTTCTAACTTTAGAGAACAGGATATACTTAGCAATATACTTCTTTGTAACTGAATAATGTTTCATTAAATGCAGGTAATTACTTTTAGCACGTTTCCTATATATATACACATATATATATACATATACACACATTCTGTTATATTAATACCTCCATAGTTTACTTTGGAACGTGTTTTCGCAAAATCTTATTTTCTTGGCACCTTCTTCACTCTGAGACCTCTGTCGTTCAATCTTCGACCTATATACAATATTTTTTCTTAGAGAAAATAGTAATCTTTGTTGGGCAACAGCTCTTGCAACACAACTAATTTTGTCACCAATGGCTTCACAAAAAGGGTCAGCAATTACTTAGAGGAATAATTAAGTGAAAATAAACGAAAATACACCTCCCCGTATGAATGGGGCGGATCCATTGTTTGCCTTCCCCCACCCCGAGGTGTGACTTTCATAAGAAGCCTTATCATCGCGCCTATCTGGGTAATTAGGTCTTAAATGTGTGGGAGGAACGAGTCCTTGGCTCGGAATAGATACCAAATTGCTCAACAATGGGAAAATAATTAAAAAAAAAAATATTGGTTAATTCTTAGTGGGAATTATGACTTATATTGCTTTCTAAAATGAAGGTTTCATTTTAAGCAAACAACCTTTTAATCAGGAAATCTAGAAAAAGTCGATTGGAATTTGTATGAAATTGGCTTATAGATATAAGAAGTCAATGGAAAACGGTCTCTTGATTAAGACTTCTAAATCAAATGAGTGCCAGAAGCTTAATGTCCCAATTGACTTGACAGAACTCCTCGGAGATGACAGCCACCACATTGATACTATAAATAAATATTTAGAGGACATAGACATTTACAACAACATCTAAAACCAAATATTAAGTAAATACGAAGCCAAAATATCTGATTGAAATGTTTTAATATGCATCCCCTATTAAAAAGTATAGAAAAAAATGGAATTCGCCAAAGATGCGTCGCATAAAACCAATAATAAAAAATAAAGGAGGGCCAAGTGACATTTTTGAAAAAAAAAATAGTTAGATACTGGAATGTGTTGGGAACACCGTAATCATGTCGGTGGTAAAAAGATCCAAGTGATTTTCTTGACAGTTGTTACCACCTAGCTTGTGTTCTCTTGAGTATTGCCGCTTTGGTAATATTAAGTCCAGAAGGAAATTAATGGTTCTATGTGCGGATTCTCCAATTATTTTGCAAATTAATCATAAACCAGATGATGTACCATGTATCATCGATTATAAACAGCTAAGGATATGAGGACACATGTTGAACTGTGACTCCATTTTCCTCTAAATATTAAGTTTGTTACTTACAACCCTTGACTCCTATGGTCCTCAAATATAATGAAGGTTCAGTAATGCAGTGTAAAAATTGAGCATCCATTTTTATTTAACAATAAAGAATTTTAATTTGTTGAGGTCTCTAGTTATTTAGGGCTACAATTTTGGAGAAAAGAAATATTCTTGAAGCCTGTCGAGATGTAGCAAGAAAAACCATCGTTAGCGGTGCAACGTGAAATATATGCATACGATCGAAGTGCAGCGGGATGCAAAAGTGACATTGCAAGTTGCCATGGTGTATATTTCGCTACTGCGTGGGGTGGTATCTAATTATTTCGAAAATTGGAAAGCTCCCCCCTATGCCTTTTTCAACAAACTCTCATATTATATAGTGATCTTAGAAACAGAAATGAATTTCCATTAAATGAATTTCCTGTCACATTCTAATATTAGTTCTGAATTGGATACACAATGTGTCTATGGAGAGATATCCAAAGGGATGCCTTCATGAAATAAAGGAAGGTAGTTAGTCATTCTAATACGAGTTCTGAATTGGATACACAATGTGTCAATGGAGAGATATCCAAAGGGATGCCTTCATGAAATAAAGGAAGGTAGTTAGTCATTCTAATATGAGTTCTGAATTGGATACACAATGTGTCTATGGAGAGATATCCAAAGGGATGCCTTCATGAAATAAAGGAAGGTAGTTAGTCATTCTAATATGAGTTCTGAATTGGATACACAATGTGTCTATGGAGAGATATCCAAAGGGATGCCTTCATGGAATAAAGGAAGGTAGTTAGTCATTCTAATACGAGTTCTGAATTGGATACACAATGTGTCTATGGAGAGATATCCAAAGGGATGCCTTCATGAAATAAAGGAAGGTAGTTAGTCATTCTAATATGAGTTCTGAATTGGATGCACAATGTGTCTATGGAGAGATATCCAAAGGGATGCCTTCATGGAATAAAGGAAGGTAGTTAGTCATTCTAATATGAGTTCTGAATTGGATACACAATGTGTCTATGGAGAGATATCCAAAGGGATGCCTTCATGGAATAAAGGAAGGTAGTTAGTCATTCTAATATGAGTTCTGAATTGGATACACAATGTGTCTATGGAGAGATATCCAAAGGGATGCCTTCATGAAATAAAGGAAGGTAGTTAGTCATTCTAATACGAGTTCTGAATTGGATACACAATGTGTCTATGGAGAGATATCCAAAGGGATGCCTTCATGAAATAAAGGAAGGTAGTTAGTCATTCTAATATGAGTTCTGAATTGGATGCACAATGTGTCTATGGAGAGATATCCAAAGGGATGCCTTCATGAAATAAAGGAAGGTAGTTAGTCATTCTAATATGAGTTCTGAATTGGATGCACAATGTGTCTATGGAGAGATATCCAAAGGGATGCCTTCATGAAATAAAGGAAGGTAGTTAGTCATTCTAATATGAGTTCTGAATTGGATACACAATGTGTCTATGGAGAGATATCCAAAGGGATGCCTTCATGAAATAAAGGAAGGTAGTTAGTCATTCTAATACGAGTTCTGAATTGGATACACAATGTGTCTATGGAGAGATATCCAAAGGGATGCCTTCATGAAATAAAGGAAGGTAGTTAGTCATTCTAATATGAGTTCTGAATTGGATGCACAATGTGTCTATGGAGAGATATCCAAAGGGATGCCTTCATGAAATAAAGGAAGGTAGTTAGTCATTCTAATATGAGTTCTGAATTGGATGCACAATGTGTCTATGGAGAGATATCCAAAGGGATGCCTTCATGAAATCAAGGAAGGTAGTTAGTCATTTTCCTATTGAATTATATTGAATAACTTTCTGGCTGCTTTATGGGGTGACAAATAAAAATATTACAATGTACAATCAAAATGTGAGCTTGGGACTCATCTTTTTCCAAATGTATATTCGTTCTGGATGTTTGCAAGCAATATAGTAAATGTTTTAGGTTTACCCACATTTAACTTATTGCTGAACAAGTTTGCCAAAAATCATGCATAAACGTGGCAAAAAATAATAACAAATTTTCTCCGCTGAAAACCAACTCCTCTTTGACATCGCATAAATTTTCTTCTTATTGGAAAATATTTCCTGATTTAAAATCTTCTTTCTTCGGATTTCTAAGCCAAGATTTTCTCCTTCCAATCCTCTTCTACTTTTACCTGAAGATAGTTGATAAGGTGATTATAACTGATTTCATTTCTCAATGCTATGTGCATAGAGGTGCACTACTGGTGTGAGGTTTTTAATTATTGGCATCGGCATAGCTGTATGGGGACATGCTAGCATAGATATATGCAAACCATACAAGAATAATAATAAGATAATAAAATTTAAATGCAAAATAATACACAAATACTTCGTATCTCTCCACTTTGCTAAATAGAAATTTCCATCAAATGTGAAACCAGTTATATAGAATTCATTTAAGTGAAATGTTGCTCTTCTAGTTACGGCGGGCGAAAGAAAAAGCAAACACGTAGGAGGATGGTGAAAGTCCTGAGGAGAGAAAAAAAAATCATAGGCAGAATTATATAAAAAAGGAAAACCCATCACATTGACAGCTCTTGGGGAAAATTGAGTTGAACGATTTCCACTTTTATGGCGGCATCATCACATACGTGTCTCTAAGTGACGAGAAATGTTTGTACCAAAAATATTTGAGCAAATCCTTTGGGAAACCAGAATCGTTCACAGGCTGAAAGTTTTGGAACAAGAAAATTACAATAGAGGTTTACCTATGACAGTTTTTTATATAGAGAGATGACGGAGCTTTACATATGATAGAAGTTTACGTAGATATATGACAGGGCTTTACATATGAATAATTTTGTATAGATAGATGATACAGCTTTACATATGATAGAATTATACATAGATAGATGATACAGATTTACATATTATAGAATTAAACATAGATCTATAGGTGACATAGCATTACTTGTGATAGAAGTTTACATAGATGACAGAGCTTTAAATATGATAGAATTTTACATAGATAGATGGCAAAACTTTAAATGTGAATACATTTTACATAGATTGATGATAGAGTTTTACATATGATAGAATTTAACAGATGATAGAATCCTACATAGATAGATGGCAGAGTTTTAAATGTGAATACATTTTACATAGATTGATGATAGAGTTTTACATATGATAGAATTTAAAATATGATAGAATCCTACATAGATAGATGGCAGAGTTTTAAATGTGAATACATTTTACATAGATTGATGATAGAGTTTTACATATGATAGAATTTAACATATGATAGAATCCTACATAGATAGATGGCAGAGTTTTAAATGTGAATACATTTTACATAAATTGATGACAAAGCTTTACGTATAATAGAATTTTAAATAGGTAGATGGCAGAGCTATACTTACGATACAAATGATACAATTTAACATACATAAGTGACATAGCTTTACATATGATAGGACTTAACATAGATTGTTGGCATAGCTTTACTTATGATAGAATTTTACATTGATAGATGACAAAACTTCATATATGATAGAATTTGAAATACATAAAACACAGAGCTTTACATATTACAGAATTTTACGTATTTTTAACGCATTCATTCAATACTTCGCTAGAGGATTGTTGTATACCGCTTTTCTTGGCAACAATTTGCTTATATTGACGTATATATATATATTACTTACATGTATATAAATTTTAGCGGGAGTAGTTAAGGAGTTGAACTGAAGAAAATATTAGCCAAAGTAACTTTTCACTAGGAGTAGCAGGCCCTTACAGGCAGATCTCATTACATCGTTTTGAAAACAATTTTTATTATAAATAGTCATTATATTGGAGGAGAGGTTAACTTAGTGGTAGAGTACTGGACTAATATGCTGGAGGACCTGAAGCACTAAAGATTTTTTCTTCTAGTTTATTGTTCCTGGGTTGAATTCGGCCTCCCTGACCGTCCCTAGGCAAACCCAGCCTTTAATTAATTTATTAATGGGTACCTTAGTGCTAATGACTCCAGCAAGTCGAAGAAGCATAGGGGAAAATCAGGCGGCCGGAGCATAGCATTAACCACGCTACCTCTTAGTGTGCTGTATGGTTATTAATCAGATACCTATATATATATATATATATATATATATATATATATATATATATATATATATATACGTACACATTATACAAAGTGGTGTTGATGATATTTTTGAAAAATTCTTTCATAAACTCAATTCTTTCGTGGGTAGCTAACATTTCTAATGTAATTTTAAGTTGAAAGAACCAACTGATCAGCGAAGAAAGCTGTGGAATTCTAAGGAGGATTTAGCCGTTGGCCAAATAATTCGTCAAGGTCGGAGCGAGAATCCTCTGGCAATCATAATTCACTTAGCTGGCGTTTGGATGTGCGAAGGAGGCTGACAACCACCTGATTGATGGTGAGTCGAGAAAGCTTCTGTGGACCAAATCTAGATACTGGCCTTCTGAGAGAATCATTCATTCGAATAATTAGTGAAGAGTTCATGAGGTCAGTACGTAATTTTTTGGGTGTACAAACTGCTACCGTATTACTTCAATGTGCCCCCATTCACTGTAAATTGGTTGAAGATAACTTCGAAAAAGAGGTTTCTGTCCATTTCTCTTCCAATTATTGCAAAAAGAAATTTGGTTTCGAGAGTAAACTCCGACTCTTAATATATGGATTTTGTTTTTTTTTTCATAACACATGTCAAGGCGTTTCCTCCTTCTCTCTATAGACAGGAAATTCGCTTATGAGGCTACCTCATCACGCAATCTGGAAGTACCGATTAGAAAATTTGACGTTTCAGAACCAATAGATCGCTAAAATAACATTGGTTCAAATTGGTATGAATATAAACACATACATAAAGTTCATTGTCAAAAATTGCATATGGTACATAGAGATAACAATTTTTAAAAACATTTTCTCTTCAAATAAAGCTCAGTCGACAATGTATTCACAGAGGTAAGGAAAAAAGTTGATTGCTTTTCAGAGCTTTAGTGTTTGATCCTGTTTTTCAATTATACAAGACTTTTATTGAATTTATTAGAAAATTTAACCGTTTGTTCTGTTCCTATTCTGTCTAAATGTAAAAGGGCGAAAAAAGAATGGCTTTTATTTATAAATGATATTGTATTAAAATTTAGTTACAGATATTCTTTATCCGGATTATTTTGTAATAACTTTTCGTCGGTCCATCCTGATATGAATTGAGTCATTTTAAAGTTGTTAAGTGTTAATTTTTGTCTGTTGAGTATTGTAGGTATGAATTTGTGTAAATGTCTTCCTTTAGTTGTGTTTGTACATCGTTCGTCCCATTTTTGCATTGATTTGTCTCGCAGTAGTGTTTTTATAGTCTGTGATGTAAGTTTAGAGTAAGAAATAGGTAATGTCGTGTCCTTTGAAGCTGATTTTGCGAGTAAGTCAACTGTCTCGTTCCCTAATAGTCCAGAATGTCCTTTAATCCATGTTATTGTAACTGCCACATTTTTCTGTTTACACAGAATTAGTAGTGTTCTAACGTGTTCAGTCTGTCCGTTATGATTTTGGCTGTTGTATATCCATGCTATGTTTGTCTTGCTGTCAGTGTATATTATGCATGTTTTGGTAGTCGTCAAATTAGCACTGGTGACAAAGAAAATAAGTACGAGTTTAGACGCCATATTTTTTTTTTTTTTTTTTTTTTTTTTTTTTTTTTTTTTTTTTTTTTTTTTTACGGCGCATCGACATAAATCTTGGCCATTAGCGCCAACGTCCAGGGTGCAGCCAGGAATTTTTTTCAGCGAGCCCTGAGATGAGAAAATTTCTGGCGCCGGTGGGGATCGAACCCACCATCTCCCGCTTATGAATCTAGCGCGCTAGCCACTAGACCACGGGAGACCCCTAGAAGCCATATTATCGATAAATATTAAGTGAAACGAATATACACATGTTTCTTTATCTTAGCGCGTTTCTTAGTAACATTTGTAATCTTAGAGTAAGTTCCTAATTGAACATCTTGAAGAAAAGCAATATTTTTGATGTCACAGTACGGCTCTTTAAGTCATAAAAAAAATGTAAAAACCAACAGCAATTTAATACACCGTGTACGAAAAAGAAGACTGTATATGCCACAAAAAAGTTTCCGCTTGCGTTCGCGCATGCACAGTGGCCATGTACGAAAAAGATTATTGTATGTTATAGAGTACATTACATAGGCTTGTCGGGTGGACCTAGGCGTTCCAAAGAAGTGTCCGCTGTCGTTCGCGCATGCGCAGTGGTAGTGTAGGAAAAAGAAGACTGTATGTTATAGAGTACATTACATAGTATTGTCGGGTGGACCTAAGCGTTACCAAAAAGTGTCCGCTGGCGTTCGCGCATTAACGGTGGCCATGTACGAAAAAGAAGACGATATCCTACCCTATAGATGACTTTATATATAATTTATCCTATGATATGTTTTAATTACACTATGTATATTCGTTAATTTGATTTTCAGTAATTGATAATTATTTTTCTTTAATTTTCGAGAGTTTGCCACAACGTACATCAGTCCTACAGTAATCAGAAAAATTAAAAATGAAAAATGTGTTTTTTTTCATATTCGATACTTTGCATTTGTATCGACGATATGTTATACAGTACATTACATAGGTTCGTCGGTTGCACCTAAATCATATTTATGTTCCTGAATTTAAGCAGAAGGCTCTAAACGAAATATATATATTCACAAGCACTCACTGAGACAAATATATAGTATAGTTAGTATTGTAAGATTGCATGCTGCCAACGTGTCGAGATGGCTGAGGGGTAAATTTCTACGTGAACACCTCTCCCAGAGACAGCTGTGGGAACCGAAGATTATACAGGTAAAGGGCAGTGGATTGGTAGATTACTAAAGCCATTAGCTTGTCTATTAATGTTCGGATGGAGATAATGACTTGTGTGCTTTGTTTGATATTGGATCGTGATGGCGCAGTGCAACTTCAGAACATCAGGGAGAGTGTCGTGATTTAGAGCAGTCAAAAGGTTAATGTCCGTGAATCTTATTGACGCATTTTAGAGTATTGTATTATAGATTTAGAGTTAATCCCTTTTGATTGGGAAAGCGTTATTTTTTACACTCCCAGGCACGGCGGTAAGCCCACACTAAATTAGCACCCCCCCCCCCCCGAAATTGATGTCCTGCCCCCAGAAATGTTTGTCTAGAGCCACCTATGACACCTAAGGAGGCTTAAATTGATTAAAACACTGTAGAATATAAAAGACGATATGAAGGAGCCGTGGGGTCTCCCGTGGTCTAATGGCTAGCGCCTTGGATTCATAAGCGGGAGATGGTGGGTTCGATTCCCAACCTCCGGCAGGAATTTTATCATTTTATCATCCCACGGCTCGCTGGTAAAATTCATCGCTGCACCCTGGATGTCGGCGCTAATGACCTAGATGTAGATGCACCGTAAAAAAAAAAAATAAAAAAAAAAATAAAAATGAAGGAGCCGTGAATGACTTGAATAAGCCGTCTAATCCTTATTTATTATATATTAGTTAAATAAAAAAACTTTTTCAGTTAGATTAAAGATAAGTTAACTGATAAAGAAAAGTTAAATGTAGTCTAAACGAAGTAAAATGTATTTCGCCTTATAAAATATATCAGGGGATTTATCAGAATCACATAGGAAGGAGAACGCAAAAAAATGGACGAAGACGACAATAAAATAGTTTTTATATATCATGCAAGTAAATATAAGCCCGAATTTTATTTTGACAAAATTTGGATTATAGATAAAGACAATATAATAATAACAATAATACCAATATTAAAACAAAAAATCCACGAAAAAAATATATATAATAAGAACAGGAAGAGAGTTTTGAATAAAATATGAAAATAATAATTTAACCCAATAATTCATAATAGGCATATTGATATCAAAGTTTTGTCCCTTTTTTTTCGGGTAGCGATATTTGGTGACTAGTCTTTATTTTCTTTGTCATTGTAATAATAACCGATGTTTCGCCAGACATCCTGCAGGCTTTCTCAGGTTTTCTACTGAGAACGAAGATTGTTTTCAATCCGGGTCTATTTATACCTGTGCTGTTGGGTTCCGTGCTGCCTATCAAAACCTCTGTCTTCCGCGGGATGACGGGTGCCCATGGTTTACTCAGCTCGGTTTATCCTTTCCCATTTGTTAGATTCGTTGACTAGAACTGTAGTTTTGCCAAATTCTACGGCGTCCTTTAAGTGATGATCGCTTCTTATTTCTTTCTGTATACCAGACCTTTTATTTTCCGTTTTCTCTCTAATTCTGGATTCATGCGGACCACTGATCTCCTTGAGTTCTAGCAGAATTATTATTTATTAAAAAATCAACTAGCAATTTCATTAAAAAACGAATAAATCTTATTATGTTGAATTAGTCCTAGAGGAGATGATCTCTGCTTAGAATCCGTGTCACCATTCTATTGCTAGATAGTCCAAGGTCGACCACTTTACCATCACCTAACAACATTCACGTTCTAACTGCAACTAGTACTACTAACACACTGCAATACTCTCTTACTTTACAAAAGTCCGGCTCGCAGAACCTTAGCCCGTATCCGAGCTTATCCCTAGTATTTGGTAACATTCAAGAAAAATATAAATAACCAAATACCGAAGCAAGACCTTAGGCACCTCTACAGGACACAAACAGTATCCTAAGCGTTTAAGCTAATTCCTAATGGAGCTTAAATTGCTCCATTTAAGCATCACTTTCTCTGAATAAGATCGCTCCAAGAAAATTCGCGTGAGAATCGTAGTTGTAGAAAATGTAATAAGCCTTCGAATACATGGTTTAATATGACTACGATTTCTCAACCGGTTGCAAAATATAAAAGAAGACAACCGTAGATTCAAAGGAAAATCTTTTTTTGTTGTCCCCAATTTCCTCAAAAACGATTATATGACCTTAGAAACGGTTTCGTTAGATTCCTCACGTCCAATCACGTATAAAAGGTGTACCTGAAAGCCCAGTAACGCATGAACCAAAGCGTTACGATTTTTTTTGCTCAAATTTCGCCCGAATACTGTGTTCCCGTTGACGGATTCTGCTGTTTAACGAAGTTGACCTTTTAAATCACACAAAGAGTTTTTGTACCAAATGTCATTAAAATCGGTTCATTTTTAAGCCAGCTACAGAGCGAACAGACAAATATATACGAATTCAAACTTCTGATATTTTCGTGTTCTAGGGGCTCTGAAACGTGAAATATTGTAGTCGGAATTTGCGGATTGCGTCATTAGGCAAAACTATGGAGGGAGGGGAAAAAACGCGCTAATAAAAATACCAAAAAAGTTTTGTGCCTTAAGCACGAAGAGTAGTGTTTATATTTGCTGATATTTCTTAAAAAAAAAAGTCGCCACTACTCTTCAAAAGACTAAACGTAGCATTGATGTTGAAGTGTCTTAAGCGGTGCTCTGAGTCGCAGTTTACTGCTAAAACGACAGCAGAATAAACTAAGGAAAATATAGACAAAAAGAGCTCAAAGTAACTGAGCTAATACTTTTTTTAATCTTTTATTGAGCCGCATTAGCGCCGGGCTATCTATAGGGTTCCTAAACATTTATGGTGGACGAGGGAAATTTTTCAAGGGGCCCTAAAATGAAAATAACCTGTTTCAACCCACTTCTTCCGCATAAGTATTCAAGGCGCTAACATCTGGACCACGGGGAGACCCTATTTTCCTTAAGTATTTCAAAAAAAGATTATAAGGTACTCTTTTAGACAAACGTCTGCTTCGGTACAGCATTGCGGATTGACATTGCATCAACGCGTTCCTACAAAACCGTGCGACTCAACATTCTGTATCAGTGATGTGTAATTCGATTTGTGCGCTGCCATTATGTATGCGAATGTACCTGAAACTTCTTCCATTGAGCAATAATGAGCCATCCGTCCCTAATGAAACAAGGCCGCCATATTTCTAACCTTTCCATACCATTCTCATGAGCCGTTTTAATCAATCCCCTTCCTTAACATCGATCACGTACACTGCTCCCTTCGCTATGCTCGTCTTCGGATTACGGTCACTCACCCCGGGATAATGGATCTACTTTGAGA
This sequence comes from Gonocerus acuteangulatus, assembly GCA_946811695.1. NCBI lineage: Eukaryota > Metazoa > Arthropoda > Insecta > Hemiptera > Coreidae > Gonocerus > Gonocerus acuteangulatus. The sequence goes on from OX328127.1 coordinate 27,149,747, forward strand.
ATGCATGAGTATAGTTCAACAGGTTTGCATTATGGTAGTTGAGGCAATGCACTTTTTTCACAGATATGTAACTTTAAAAATTGGGTTTAGGTATTTTGCAAAAAAATATTTTCACGTTTTTCTCGCTCCAACAGAGGATACATTGATTTATCAGGTCGACAGCATCTTATTTATGTATATTTTGAGGCATCTACAAGAATATATATATATATATATATATATATATATATATATATATATATATATATATATATATATGTACATATGCGTCATCGGGTCGACGTCACATTCGGGGTTTCGGGTTTCCCCTTTATATCATGTTTTTTTTTTTTTGTTTTTTTTTTTTTTTTACGGCGCATCAACAATTCTTGGCCATTAGCGCCGACATCCAGGGGTCGCCGGTGGGGATCGAACCCACCATCTCCCGCTTATGAATCTAGCCACTAGACCACGGGAGACCCAAAAAAAAAAGTAATTTATGAAATTAATAAATACAATCTCGTTTATTGTTCAGAACAATATATAGAAACCGAAATAAATACTAAATGATAAGTAATAAAATAATGCTATAGTTATATTAATAATAAAACTGTATTTAATAATAAATAAGGTCTAACCTAAAGAAAATATAAAAATCAATAAAGCGGCGCACGATTATTTTGATATGAGAAATTTTGGTTTCGATTAAAACTTCCATTATTTGTAATATAGCATTATTTCGTTGTATGTATTCTTGGTCTTAGGGTATGTTAGTATGGTAGCAATATGTGGACTGCTATCTGATAACAGCTTGCTTTGGTCCTGTGGTGCTTGTAGACTATCTGTTTTTAAGCAGTCAAGTTTGTAAGTGCTTCGCGGTAAAAATACGTTTAATCTTTCGCACCTTTGATTGTCTTCATTTGTGAATACGTATGAGTGAGTGAGTCAAGTATATTCACTCTTCCATGTCCAAAATCTATTGTAATAATCCATTATATTAAAATAAATCGGTTGCTCTCAAGGAATTTCTCAAATTAATGCAATATCAAAAAACCCGAATGAGGAGCAAAATTATTAAATGAAGATTCTGGGGTCTTATTAACAAAGAAGAGGTAGAACAATAAAGAGCTGGTTAGATGAAGAAATAAAGTAGTTTTCGGAGTTGTGCTTTAATAAATCTAGCTGCAGAGAAAATAAAACCAGATCCGATCTCGTTTGGAACTCTCCTCTCTGCAAACACTACTTCTGCCTGATTTCCCAAGCGGTGTATATTCCAGTCTTATCTTGTTTTCCTTACACAACTTTATTTTTCAACCTACAAATACAATAACTTTAACACGAACTAAATAAAATTCACACACACACACACACATATATATATATGGGGGCGAGGTTAGCTCAGTGGTAGAGTACTGGACTAATAAGTTGGAGGACCTGAGTTCAAATCCCGAGCAAGCACTAAAGATTTTTTCTTCTAGTGTCTTCGTTCATTGAATTCGGCCTCCCTGACCGGCCGTATGCCAACCCAGCCTTTAACTCAGCTGCCGAAGCAGCCAAGGGGAAAATCAGGTACTGGCCACACTATCTCCCTAGTGTGCCGTATGGTCATGAATTTGATACCTCTATAGTATCTGCCTCTCAGGGCCCTCGTAGTCTGTTACGGGACTGATTTTTTTTTTATGTATATATACCTATATATAATTAGTCCCATAGCAATCCAAGAGGGCCCAGAGGGGCAGATACTGTAGGGGTATGTGGTCGTTGTCCATAGAAGGTACTTTACTCGATGAGCCTTGGATCGGTTTCGGACTCCGAATCCAACCCCAAACGACGACAATAGAAAATAAACATTTTAATGGCACTAGTCATATAAAGGGGACCATTTCTGAAGGCATTTTTTAAAACTTCTTTTTCGAGTGGAATTTCAATGACTGCATAGGTGCGATTCCTTCAGAATATGCTTTATCGCACTATTCCTCATAATTGCAACACCAGCAACTAGCGCCTAAATAGTTACTTTTGCAAGAAACGAGTGATATCCTAGACAACCCCTAGCACGCAAGGTGGTAGAATAAGGTCGCCTCTCTCCTCAAGAAGTGCTCCTTTTGTAGTTGTCGAGGAATAGAACCGACCGTCCGCCAGTTTCTTAAGGCTGGATGACTGACAAACGTGACTTAGAATTATCTTAAGCTTGTCGCGTGTGCTGGAGGAGTGAACTGGGCTAAAGGAAAGTACAGTGAATCATCTCAGATCTCTTCCCTGTAACACATAAATACTGTACTTATATGCAATAAGTTCTAGTTGCATACAATTTCACATCCTCCTTTCAAATGCATTGAGACTACAGAGATCTAAATTTCCTCTCCCTTACGCTTACTCTACATCATATTCGCACGTATTTTGCCTAATTCCTTGCCTATCTTTAGTATAAACGAAATAAGTAATTTTCTTCTCAAGAAGTGTTATTTTGGGCACTAAGTGCTCCTTCTGTCATCCTAGGAGCTATATTACGTTGAGCTTTACGGCGGAGTGCTGACTCGCCGTGAATACAATGACAATATAGATCTGAAGATGGCAGCAGGAGCACTTAGCACCCAAAATAAAAATTGTTGTGGAGGAATTGGCTCATTTAATGTATACTAAATATCGCCCTTGTCTCATCGCAACCAAATATTTTATCTTTCTTCTGAAATGGCGTTCAAAAATAATAAAAATACGCCTGAAATGAATAAATAAAATTAAAATCGCCTGAAATAAACTTAATAAAACTAGACAGCTGGTTTTCCATGGTTTTGTCAAGACAATTACTTACATATTTGCTGCATCATTTTTCTATATCGAGGGGGTGGTTCGTCTACCCAAAGCGTTGGCAAAAATGTAGGTCTGTAAGATGCGATCGCCGAACACAATCGGGTTAAAGTCTACTGGTCGGAACTGTTTTTCATTCCTAGCGTATTTTGTAAAGACCATTTTGGTCATTTCTTTAGTTCTCATCCTGCATCTGGAGTACTATTGACTAAAGTCAAGAATATCATAAATATCCAAACTTATGAAAATCTTATAAATCTCCTAACACAGAGACATTGAGGGCTCCTACCAAACAATTTAGCGAACAGTCAATACTCTCTCTCCACAGGAAGCCAATGAAAGAAGTGGTTGCCTTTTTTAAACAGGGAGTTATCACTTCCCAATGCAGGAAATGCTGATTTTAGAAGGAACGCTCTGTTCATATTATCCTTCACCGTTTGGCACTGACAAGAAGATTCCAGTACTGGATTTGAGGAAATAACGGACCGAAGGTTGTCTCCCGAAAATATCAACGATTCTTGGGTTATTCTGCAGGGATATAATAGACATTTTAGGACGAGCTACTTATGCCTGAGAAGTCATCAATCTAATAGGACTGCTTTGAAGGTATTTCATGTTCTCCGCTGTTTCTTGGGTAGCACTAAACTTTTCTTATTTCAGGGCGACGCACACTGGGCAAATCGACTACTTTAGGGCGAGAAAAGTCGAAAATGTGATGTCGTCGTAGAAAGTCAATTTACGTGTCAAAACGTGCTCAAGTCTTCTATTCATTGAAAACAGAACATTTTTTTTATCTATTTTAACTTGAACCTGTTTAAAACAATAAGGAATTGCTAGTCTCTTCCACTTCCTCTGTTTAGTCTTGTTCCAACTATGGTCCTTTTATGTTGTGTTTAAAAATTGTGTGCAAATTTTATAAATTCTTTTCACAATGGATTTATTACCTAGTGGTATGTTCTTTATGAATACATAATATATATCTAATAACAGAAAGGCATATCAAAGAAAAAAAAATATTAATGAAATTATTACTAGCTTGTTCATATTTTGTTGATTACTCAAGTTTGAGTAAGGTTTAAAAAAAAGTTCCACTTCCCAATATTTTTTTTCGATAAGCTTCTACTTTACTGTCTTGAGACTTTCAGCTCCCCCTTTTAATGCAAATTTAAATTTAGTTTCAAATTCAAACAAATATTTTACAAATCACTTACTAAATACTGTCTAGTATTAGTAGGAAGAAGGTAAAATGTAAATATTTACTTTCTTGGATCATCAACGGGCGACGGAAGGGATTATTGATCTGACTCCAAGAAAAGGAACATTTTCCCCAGTGTTTATTGGAGTTTTGTTCTTGTAATTACTATTCCATTTTTAGAACAGAAACTATACGTGATTATTTAAATTTCATGTTACCGATGTAGATGTAATTAGCCTACTGAAGTGTAGTTTACCACATGGTCCACTTCAAGAACTGCCATTAGAAAATGAGGCAGACGATACTGACTTGTCAAAAGAAAATGCTGAAGGTTGTAGCAGTATAGAATCAGACGATGATTGATGGATAATTCGTTTTTAGTGCATAATATAATTGTATATATTTGTTATTATTAAAATAAAAAAAAACAAGTCAGTACAATTACTTTTTTCTTCAAGTTGTTAGTCTATTTTTGTTATTTATTTTCGAATTATAGCCTATGTATTATTTTTTATGAATACATGTATTATGTTTATGTAAATAATAGATGCAAAAAGGTACTTCTTAAATGTTCCATAGATTTACAAAATGTTTTCCCAATTTTTATCTATGATGTCAAAAAATTTGTGTGTCTACAACATTTGTTTTTAGATATACTAAAAACTATGGGTCAACGATTTTTTTAAATATTTTTCCCGCTCTCAGTGACCTCAAAAATATTGAAAAACACAAAAAAATAATTTTGTCGCCCTAAAAGTGGATTTTTGCCCAGTGTGCGACGGCTGATTCGTTCATTCATATTAAGCAAAGCCGATGTACAAAAGGTATAAGATAGAAAAATATGACCCGGAAGTAATTTTTCAGTTCTGGCATCCAATTCTTGAAGAAGGACTTATTGTTTCTTTGAAGAAGAGTCATTAACATTCAGAATTCAATGGTACTAAAAATGGAGAAGAGAAATTCGAAGTAACCGAAATGCCAAGTTCTGCTTCCCTTATGTTGAGATTTATTTGTTGCCCGTCTGGAAAAGGTGAGAGATGAAGCATTAGGTAATTCATAGCAAGCTGTTCGTCAGGGGTCATCACCCGTCATCGAGAAGTTCTGGTCGAGTCACGAGCCTGTTAGCGGAGATCGCATTTAGAACTTCGATGGCTTGGGGTGATTGTAGTCCGGCTGCAGGTTAGTAAGTCGTAAAATGGGGTTCGTTTCCGAGCCGATCATCACGATTGGAGAAATGTCCTAATAAATCAATTAACTTAGTGGGCTTCCTGATTCTCAAGCAACCTTTTTTTCTTTCTCTCTCTCAAATTTACAGCAATAAATAAAAGAGAAATCCAGAAATAGAAACCTGCCAATGTTTCTTCGATTCGCTGTTGTAAAAAAAACATAAAACATTTAGTTAGTAAGAAAATTGTTAACGGAAGATAGGACAATAATAAGTGCACATAAACTCCGCTTAAGAACATTGAAGTATTTTAATGTGACTCAGCGGTTTATGTCAAACTCATTTGACTTATTGAACTTAGGTCATGTCGTTTTAAACTCGGGTTCCTTCCCTGGGCTGTTCCTAGGTTTAATATCACAGCGTGGCATGTTAATTTGCCTAACTAGTGATTGAAATCATAGTAGTTTTTTATTTATTTATTTTTTACGGCGCACCGAAATCTGTGCCATTAGCGCCGATATACGCGGTCCAGCGCGTAATTTTCTCAATAGGCTCTGTATTAAGAAAAAAACCTCCTGAAGAACCCCATCTCTAGCATAAGAATCTAAGGCGTTAGCCCGTAAACCACGGGCTAAGCATTATACGGCAATACCATTCCTTGGCTTCGCGCTCCGAAAAGAACGAAAATAAAGTTACGCAAAAACAAATCGGCGTAAGTCAGGAAACGGTTACATTTATTTGAATAGGCAAAAAATGTCAGCTGGAACCAAGATATGTTAAAAACCTCAGATTCAGACTTTTCAATGTTTTTGGAAATTCCTCTGAAACTAAGCATTTAATCAAAAAGTGTACCCTCCCTGAATGAAAAATTGAACATTTCCATTAAGTAGGAAAACTTCTATATCAGATAAATTCAGTATTAGGTAAATTCAGACTTTGACGCAATAAATCCTGTTAAATTTACAAAGCTGACGCAAAATTATATAAAATATAGATTATAAAGTATCATGGTTATTTCAAGAAAGCCAAAAAAACTGGGCTAAAAATGTCCCAAGTATTGTTGCGTCAAGATCTGAATTTACGCAGAAGTGGAAACAATTGGTGCGTTATTTTTCGTAAAGTTTCTCCAAAACCATCCAGTCTATATATATATGCACACAAATTCGAACCATTATTCTCGTATTCTCGTGATTTATGAGATCTTCTAGACAATACTTCCGGATTGAGTCATGAGGTCAATATTATAAGCGGGTTTTGTCCCTTGTGGGGCGGAAGAAAATGCACTAAAATGAATAAAATATAGAAATGAAGAATTAGTCGATATAAGTACCTATATAGATAGACGAATAGGAAACGGTTGTATTACAATTCCTTGTTCCCTTGCGTATTTAGTTGTGTAACATCTGGAGGATGGTATCATGGAGCGGAGATGGAGATCGGTATTGTTCGGTGATGTAGCAACGGGTGCCGGGAGGATGTTGTAGCAACCAGTTCGTCGGAGTATAGTTTGAGCAATTTGCAACAAGAGGTTTCGGGTTTGTGGCTTGCCCCCTTGGTTTGGGGTTGGTCACTGGTGGTTTGTCCGGGGGATGATAACCATAGGTGATGTACCTACTTCAATTATGAGGAATGATAATTTTGTTTTTCAGGAATTGTTTATGTTCCGTTTTTTTTTTTCTGTGCTTTGACATCTTGTATATTAGGGTGCCAAACATCTATGGTATACCAGTGAATTTTCTCGACGGGCCCAGAAATTAAAATACCCAAATTGCTGCAGGCGGGACTCGCGGAAGGGTGTTAGCCACAGTACCACAGGGAGACCGCATAAATTGTTTGGCCGCCAATAAGACGGATGGATTGCTTATATGAAGTTTTTTGTCAAAACGTCAGCCTTAATTAAGTTTTCGGGCAATGATAGCCACGTAGTTCTTTGCTCTAAAAACAAATAAACAAACAAACAACAAAACGTCAGCCTTGAAATGTTTACAATTATCAGATAAAGTAATAAAACATCTTGAATTAATAATAATAATAGTAAATGAAGGCCGAAAGAATAAATTGACCCTTATACAAAATTGTACATAATACATTAATGTGAATAAAGAACCACAGTTAATAATATTTATACTATTTCACTCTGAGACAAACAAAAAGAAAGTCTGACTAACAGGATCTGCGTCATTTTAGCACCAAGCTTCCGTTCTTATCCGTTACTGTAATTTGTATTTTATTTTTATTTTATTTATTTATTTGTGAGCAATCGCAACGAACACGATCCGCCCAAATACAGATATAATATGGAAATACATATTCATCCAGTTACATAATGATTATAAATGCATAATAATTAACATATTACAAAATGACTATACATCGGAACAACAGCTCCCATGTACAATCTGTACAAGTTACCCAAGGAGTATCCTATGTAAAATACGTCATGAGTGATTTTCTATTATTATTATAACCTTTCAAGGACGATGATAAAAACCACAGTTTGAGTCGTCTAGACAATCAAAGGCGGTTTAAAATAGATATAGCGTTGAAATATAAATAAGGAAATTACTCTGTAGGTCTGGCGTTTGTTAATTTTTTTTATTAATATTGTTGTCTTTTAGAATAGTTAGTATGGCGTTGATATGGTGATTGGTATAACGAAGTCCTGGAATTTTCAATTCTTGTCTCAAATTTCGGTCTGCCGGTATATGTTGAACTGTCAGTTCTTCTTAACATGTACTGTCTACATGTTGGTAGGTCTTGTTCAGTGATAGCCCCTCAGATAATCGCTAAGGTTTCGGCCAGGCTTTGTCCTATGTTGACGCGTTGTCTCATCTGCAATGAGTTACCTTGTTTCGGCCAGGCTTTGTCCTATGTTGACGCGTTGTCTCATCTGCAATGAGTTACCTTGTTGCCTTGTTTCGGCCAGGCTTTGTCCTATGTTGACGCGTTGTCTCATCTGCAATGAGTTACCTTGTTTCGGCCAGGCTTTGTCCTATGTTGACGCGTTGTCTCATCTGCAATGAGTTACCTTGTTTCCTTGTTTCGGCCAGGCTTTGTCCTATGTTGACGCGTTGTCTCATCTGCAATGAGTTACCTTGTTGCCTTGTTTCGGCCAGGCTTTGTCCTATGTTGACGCGTTGTCTCATCTGCAATGAGTTACCTTGTTTCGGCCAGGCTTTGTCCTATGTTGACGCGTTGTCTCATCTGCAATGAGTTACCTTGTTTCGGCCAGGCTTTGTCCTATGTTGACGCGTTGTCCCATCTGCAATGAGTTACCTTGTTGCCTTGTTTCGGCCAGGCTTTGTCCTATGTTGACGCGTTGTCTCATCTGCAATGAGTTACCTTGTTGCCTTGTTTCGGCCAGGCTTTGTCCTATGTTGACGCGTTGTCTCATCTGCAATGAGTTACCTTGTTGCCTTGTTTCGGCCAGGCTTTGTCCTATGTTGACGCGTTGTCTCATCTGCAATGAGTTACCTTGTTTCGGCCAGGCTTTGTCCTATGTTGACGCGTTGTCCCATCTGCAATGAGTTACCTTGTTGCCTTGTTTCGGCCAGGCTTTGTCCTATGTTGACGCGTTGTCTCATCTGCAATGAGTTACCTTGTTGCCTTGTTTTGGGTTAGCAGTGGTTATTCCATCGACTCTTGTCAGTGACATAAATCGGGAATACTCTTTAAATCAAATTTTAATGATCAGTCCATGATTAGTTGGGTTGATCAAATATTTGTCTGACCTTAGGAAAGAATTTACCAATCAGTTGTTGCCATTATTCATTTCTTGTTTGGTTATCATTGAGCTCAGAATAAGCATGTGATTACAACTTATTTCATTTTAATTCCATTTGCCCCTGAATCACCTAAGCAATTTTATTGAACCCGTCCATAAAGTGCACTTGGATTTTTTAAGTTAAGCCAACAACACCACTGATGGAAAAAGGGAAGGGGCGTTTTAAAAGGCCAAGGACATGAGTTTGCAAAACTAAAATTGAATAGCAAGGTTGCTTAGGATGATATTGGACACGCCTACAAACAAATAGAGTAATTTCAGAATAGCTATTGAAGATAAGTCAAGAGTAGATTATTCCATCAAACAAGTGGTTAGTAATAATTATGGATTACTTGGAAATACCAAATTCATACATGGTATATGATTCGAGTTATCAAAAGTTCATATATATATATATCCGTGTGAGTCATTCATGCCCGACCCTAGGTTGTGTTAGTGTTACTTCGTTACGTCTTGTTCTTAGTTCTCTTTAAGACATTATATAGTATAGTATAATACTTTTTATTTTCCTTAGTTGGTTATTTTGTGTGCAGTGCCTTGTTGCATGCCACTCTATTCCGTATAGTAGCCAGGCTTGGCGTAGAAATTTCTGATTGTTCGTCCTTTTTCGAGCACTCTCCAATTTTTTCAAGACCAGGAACCACACCTATGCTAACATTATATGTAACTCTTTTACTCTCAATATATCTTGTAAAGTATGACGAAAATCAGCGTTGGTGCTGTGGATATTGTAAAAGAAGAGTAAACTGCTTAAGGATCAGAGTACGGTATTATGTGTGGTATTGATGTCAGTACAATGTATGCGCTCAAAAGCATGCCATGCAGCTCTGCCGCTTGTGTCTAGTGTGAGTGGGATCTGGTATAGTTTCACACCTAAAAGAGCTGTTGCACCTACACCAATCTCCGTTTTGTGCCCATCCTTATATATTCTTGCTCCATATATAGCTTTGGCTCCATTGAATTAAACTTGTCATAAGCATGGTTGCGTAAATTGAATCGAGAGTAAAACTAGAGATTCAGGGTCCAAATTCAAACCAGGCTTGTTTCCAAGAAATAAAGATTTGAAAATACTCCAGTCTTGTTCATGAATGGCCAGTAACAAGGGTCCCCGCTAGTACCAATAGTTGACCAGTGTGTACACATCATTTTTTTATTATTATTTTCAACGACGTCTTATTATAAAGAACTATTAGTCCGATGTTATGGATGGAGACACGCTGTGAACAGCCTGCTTTCACAGCCATTACACAGAATACGTACCTGAACTTGTCAACTTTTGTGTAAAGCTGATAGTTACAGCGATTTAGTATAGAGGTTTTTTTTTTTCTGACACGCAAACCGCCCCATTGTCCCCGGGTCGGAGGAGGCGTGATCCTTCGTCGTCAAAGGGTATCGTCTGCGGCATTAGCATTGCAATAGGCCCCCATGCTTCGTATAATGGAGTGAAGCGTTAATCTTCCATTGAGACCGCAGGGATCCCTAAGAGAGTTAGATAAGGGCCTGAATGGGTTGAGGGCGAGTTTCTCGGTCACGTCTCTTGTTGTGAGGCGAGCTCGTGTTTGGTGTCTGTGTTTATTTTTGGGTTGTGAGTGATAAAGTGTAAGAAGATCGTAGAAGGTTATACTCAATAACTTGCGCACAAAAGCCCACGCTTAAAATTTCTCTTATTCAGCGCCAGGTGACTACAAAAATACGAATATTCTTAAAGTACAATTCCTTCGATGAAGAATCTTCTTAAAAGTACGTTTGTGAAGTTACATACACTACAATCCACAATGGGCATTTCATGAAATCATGCAAACCGGACAAAATGATCCTTTATCAGGTGCTAAGAAGTGTAAAACACAGCAAGAGTACGACAGATGAATTCCAGAAATATTAAGAATCCTTGACATTTCTGCTGCTCAGTATCGCACAAACTACTAATTTTGTTCCAATAATCTATCAAATCATCAGCCAAGATCAAGAATTGATTGGGTCTGAAGGATCGCAAGACTTCATCAGGATACTCTCTACTTTTGCAAATAATAATAAGAAAAATATTTGGGAACAGTGTCAAAGAAGATAGGAGACAAGCACAACCCACCTGAGAACAGTTTATTCCTCTATTTGCTCTACAAATGTCTACGATGACTTTAGTTGATGAGACTCAATAATATCAGGCTGTACCGTATGAAATGTCAGTTTTGTTTACTTTGTGATTTAATCCTTTCCCTTTTTTATTTCATTATTTACAAACATCATTGTTATTCATATAGAATTAAAGCTCTTTTATTCCTATCATTTAATCAGTAACTTGCGTACTGTGTTGTGAGAACGATCCTCTGAGAAAAAAATAAAACTTAAATTATGACTTCAACGGAAATCCGTATTATTTTTCGTTATTAATTTAAGCTCGGTAATAGCGCTGCTCAGGCGTGTATGAACATTAACACGGCGTTCGGGGAGGGAACGGTGAATGAACGAATTGTTTACCGGTGGTTTTCCAGGTTTCGAAGTGGAAACTTTGACCTTGACAACGAGGAGCGAGGAAGGCCAGAAACCAAGCTTGACAATGACCACCTGAAAGAAAGGGTTGAAGCTTGTCCCTCAAATAGCACTAGGGAATATGCCAAAGAACTCGGAGTAGGAGCCACGACAGTTTCAAGACATTTGAAGGAAATCGGCAAGTCCAAAACTGACATTTCAAACAGTACAGCCTGATAACTACGAGGCTGCATATTGGACATACGCGACTAACACATGGCCACCACCTCGTTGGTGGGTGTCGTGCACTTGCATTCATTGTAGTGATGTACGTATCATATTTTGGCGGAATGCTCTTAATTCCAAAGAGTTAGAGACAAGTCCGCTATCCACACTACGCTCCAGGGATTTCTGTAATATCCCGTAAAAAGAATCTGTTTCATTTTGAAAAGACTCATAATTTTAAAACAGTATGATTATTGGTCTTTAAAAAGTGCTAAACATTAGTTATAAATGTTTTATATTTCAAAAATTACCTATGCTCCGTTTTATGTCTCGAATTTGACCCACCATAATGGCCTTAATATCTTTTTATCCATCCTTTAGACAAATCCCTCTACCAAAAATTCCATTCAAACCTACACGGCCATCCTAACTTCTTAATAAACTCTCTATCCTCCCAGCACATCCCTCACAACCCCATTCGCCGACTGAAATGCAAGTAGCCTAGAGACCAACTCTAGAATATCTACTGTGAAATAAAAAGAAATGTATTTTATAAATTGTTGTATTTCATGTTTCTTGGGAGGTATTAAAAAAAATTATCATATACACATCGGCACCTATATGCGGGGCTTACTCTCCCAATGGAATGAGGGAGGAAACTTACTCGAAAAGAAGACTATACTTAATAATTCGATGGAGTATTGGCTTATAACATGAAACCGAACAATTATTAATTAGGTTTCACATATGCCCATCTGTGATAAATTACGTAAAATCAGCTGTAATACTTTCTCATCATATTGCGCAGGCAGGTTACAGTAATTATTGGGATGGGCTGTAGCTAAGACTTTCACTAAGAAGATGTGTCATCCTCAAACACACATGCGAATCTACTCTAACTTGTTTAAACAATTTGATGCCTTTTTGCAGCATTATTACGTAAAGGAAGCAAAGAAGAGTCATCAAAAATAATTGTATGAACCAAAATTAAATGGAAGAGTAATTACTTCCATGTACATAATTTTTTATTTTAAATGAATGTCCTAGTTCTAACTTAGAGTAATTGTTTCTTTAAGTTTCTGCTACTTTCTTATACTACTTTACGTGATTTTCATAAGTGAGCTCACATTATTTCAAGGCTCTTTTAGTCTGTTTCCTGCCTCCCTTCTTAGGGGACGCCTTATAGCCTTTCGGGTATACATTTTAAAAATTAATTTCACGTGGAGAATCAAATAATACAACTAGACTTTTCTTGGGATTTTCATAATATATTTTGAAAACGCCTGGGAAATAATGTTAAGTGGAGGGTAAACATTCGAATGATTCCTAAATTTCCTCCAAGAATAAACTGGATTAATTTTCGATAGAAGTCTCTTTTGGAGAAATTAGTGCTTAAAATTCGAAAGTGTACGATTCATTCTTTTGAACAGTTTTTATCCATCCGCGTCTCAGTTTTTAACTGTTTTTATTTTTTTTTAAATTTCATTAAAGGGTTAAAATGAGAAACGTATTTGTAGCAGAGATTGGCATAATTTTATTTATAAATAAAAATACGAATTTATTCGTACTTCATATATTTGTGAATACGAATATAAATAAATTCGTACTCCATATATTTGTGAATACGAATATAAATAAATTCGTATTCATAAGTGTGAATACGAATTTATTTTTATTCACATATATTAAATATAAAAATACAAATAAAATTTTATTCGGAAATTTTTCTGCGAATAAAAATAAATTCACAGAAAAAAATTGTAAATAATCACAAAAAATGTGAATATTTACAAAAAATCAAGTGATTACAAAAAAAATCACATTAAAATATACGAATACAAATTTATTCACATTATAATTTGTGAATAAAAATTTATTCACAATAAAATTCGCAAATAAATCATGAATTTATTCGTATCAAGATGATATTACGAAAGATATTGAAGGTGATTTTTCTTTTCTTTTTTTTTTTTTAGGCGTTTAACGTCTAGGTTATTAGCGCCTAGATTTTTTGTTTACCCCGAGTCCGCCGCGGGAGCACCTGCCATGCTGCAGGGACACAGGTTGTCATCTGTACCTCCATCAAAAAAAAAAAAAAAAAAAAATCACCTTCAATAACTTTCGTAATATCATCTTAATACGAATAAATTCATAATTTATTTGCGAATTTTATTGTGAATAAATTTTTATTCACAAATTATAATGTGAATAAATTTTTATTCGTATATTTAATGTGATTTTTTTTTTTTTTGTAATCACTTGATTTTTTGTAAATATTCACATTTTTTGTAATTATTTACAATTTTTTCTGTGAATTTATTTTTATTCGCAGAAAAATTTGCGAATAAAATTTTATTTGTATTTTTATATTTAATATATGTGAATAAAAATAAATTCGTATTCACACTTATGAATACGAATTTATTTATATTCTTATTCACAAATATATGAAGTAAGGATTTATTTATATTCGTATTCACAAATTTATGAAGTACGAATAAATTCGTATTTTTATTTATAAATAAAATTATGCACATCTCTGATTTGTAGTAATGTTTTTAGAACGAAATTTAAGAAGGCAGAGGAATTTCTCCTAAGGTTATTGTTAGTTTTATGTTGTGGCGACCAAAATCTTCTCTTTGAGATTTCATTTTACATTTTTACTCGTGTTTACATTTTTCACGAAAGATCAAAATAATAGAGTAATGAAAATCACGTAAACTAGTATAAGAAAATAGTAGAAACTTAAAGAAAATATTACTGTAAGCTAGAACTAAGACATTCATTTGTAATAAAAAAAATATGTCAAAGAAATAATTCTAATAATTATTTTCCCATTTAATTGTTGTTCATACGATTATTTTTCGTGACTCATAAGTTTATTAACTGGCCTAAGATTACGCCTTTCCTGCAAGTCTGACTTTTAAGTATATTTTATATCTTCATTTTATTGTTTAGCTTAGAAATAATTCTCTTGATTCAAAATGTCTTGCATTTATAAAATATTTTGATCCAAATATGAAAGTCTCCTATACTTTAACGTTAGTGTATTTTAAATCGCTCTTGTATAAATAGGCAATAATGACGCGGGTGGTTGACATTATTTTAAAGAAAATAAGTTTGTCTGGACAACAAGGAATTTTTGGTAAACCCATACTTTGAGTGTAACGATTTTACTGTTTAACAACGTCAGTCTTTCATTAGTTACTTCAGCGCTGTTTCCCTAGTTTCTTAGCTAAAGATGAAAATTGTACACACAAACATATACATTGCTATACAGAATATTTTTATACTTTACCTCTTATTGTAGAAGAAGGTAAAATAAAAATATGAGTCAATGTAAGGAAGAGAAAAAGGATTTTTATGGCATCCAATAATAAAAAAATGCGCACCAAACGGAAATCGATAAAGATAAAACATTAAAATGATCCAACTACCACTAAATTAAAATCCAATAAAACGTTAATACCACTGTTTTATAGTCGCAAGGAATTCCTTTCTGGGAACTCCAGGGATGCATAAGAAATGAAAAGTAACATTACGTAAATTACCGGTTAATAATTACCGAACTTGGAAGTTAATACTTCTCACGACCTATCGTGGGAACATCGTCCGTTCTCTTTGTTCTATTTATAAAAGCGGTATATTTCATGTTCTGATTCAATAATAGCTCAATATCAAAGAATTGATTGTTTAAAAATATGTATAATGTTTTCATCAAGATATTACACGTTAAAATCCCACATAAATGTGTTAAAACAAACTCTCCAAAGGCCTCTATCTGAGAATGCAAAACATTTAGAGCGATTTTAATACATTTACGAATGTGTTAATTTTGATTTGAATTTTTTGCCTTTCTGCATAGTCAAGAAAAAATATTAATATATAGCCATATGTGTATTTACGATATACACTCCGGAAGATCTGAATTTATACCGACTTACTCACTCACCTATCAAAATTATTACGCACTTTCCGAAAAGCTAGAGACTTGAAAATTTGCAGGATGATAGACATTTGGGTGTTCTTAAATGAAAAAATCCTGAAAATTAGTTTCCGACTAGCTCACGGGGGGGGGGGGGGTGCCCGTTTTGTACTTTTTGTTACTTCGGAAACCCATCATTCCTTTCGAAAACCAACATGTGGGTATGAAATGAATTGTCTTGGTAAGGAGTACCCAAAACTAAAGGGATTTATTTTTTTTTTATTTTTTTATACGGCGCTTTGACAACTAGGCCATTAGCGCCGTAATCCAGGGTGCAGCGAGGAATTTTCCCAACGAGCCTTGGGGTGAGAAAATTCCTGCCGCCGGTGGGGATCGAACCCACCATCTCCCGCTTATGAATCCGAGGGGCTAAGAACTAGACCACGGGAGACCCCACTACAGGGAATAATCCAAAAATACAAAAAAAAAAAAAAAGAAAAAAAAAAAACTGGAGTTGGAGTTTTTCCATATATACGCAAAAACAGAAGGTCTAATAAGCGGCAGTCCCCGCGTCATCCTCCTCCAGCCAAACGTCGACGGCGACAACTCAAACTTCACTTACAAAACGTAAAGCACCTTAGTTGGTTACCTCAAATTCAAGCCATAAAATCATAAACCAACAAAGCCTTTTATATGCTCAAACAGTTGAAAGCTGTTTTGAAAACTTCTGACCTACTAAACGCATATCGGGAAACGCTTATGGGGAAATTCCAAAAACGCGAAAGAAGTCCTAACAATACAAAATAAGTCCGTCACGCAGGAGCTGCATAACTAAGCACTTTCCTCAGAATTTGGGTAGTGTAGACTGCTTTCCAGAACAATTTGCTTAAAATATCCTACGTAAATAAAATAAAAACATGAAAAGTCCTCTTTTAAATTTGTAATGAGTAACTGATCAATTATTAATTTGCTTCCAGAGTTATGTTTACACATGGTACCTACTACACTACGTAATAAATACAAAAAACCTAATATTATCGTATTTTGATCTAACGCAGGAACAGGATACAGTCCCTCTAGATACAAAGCGCTCCTTGCGGCGGCTTTGTGAACCTACGTCTGGCGGGCTTTTCTATTGAAATATATTACAAAGTAAACCCCCGCTTTCCGATTGACCGATTCAGCTCATTTTTACAACACTTCTTTCTCATGAGTTACCCACGACGTATACCACGTTTCGTTTCAATACAGCAGAAATTACGACCGGTATGAGTATATTAGGAATTTGGGTCCGGAGTAAACCCCCCCTTCTAATGAACCGATTTAGTTTATTTTTACAACACATATTTACCTGTAGATTACCACTACGAATACCGAGTTTCGTCGAAATATACCAAAAATCACGGCTGGTAGTGACGAATTGCTATTGTGGGTCCGGAGTAAACCCCCCCCTCCCCTTCTAATGAACCGATTTAGTTCATTTTTATATCTCACTTTTCTTTCTATATTACCACTACGAATACCGAGTTTCGTCGAAATATACCAAAAATCACGGCTGGTAGTGGCGAATTGGTATTGTGGGTCCAGAGTAACCCCCCCCCCCCCCTCCTAATGAACCGATTTAGTTTATTTTTACAACACATATTTACCTGTGGATTACCACTACGAATACCGAGTGGTATTGTGGGTCCGGAGTAAACCCCCCCTTCTAATGAACCGATTTAGTTCATTTTTATATATCACTTTTCGCTCTATATTACCACTACGAATACCAAGTTTCGTTGAAATATAACAAATATTACGGCTGACATGGTCAAATTAGTGTTTTGGGTTCGGGGTAAACCCCCCTTCCGGTGGACTGACTTTGGTGGTTAACGTAATTGAACGCTAATTGAATGCTATATACCAAGTTTCGTGACGAAAAAACAAAAACTCTGGCCGCTATCGTGTTAACAGACACACACATATATATATAAATTTTAACGGGGGTCATTTTCGGTGTCTCCTAGGTAGGATCGATAAAGATTTGAAGAAATTTTTCAAAAATTCCGTCATGAGTCCAACCTCAATAGCTACTTTCCTTCGGAGGAAAGTGCCAAAAAGAGATTCGGACAATATTAAGCCTTAGGAGGAACACGTCCTGTAGAAATCATTTTCCTAGATTAAATATTTTAACAGTGCCAGCCCTATACATTTTAAGAGTATTAAATATTATCAAAAAACACCTCCCATTGTATAAGAAGCATGGGGATATTCACTCCTATGCCACAAGGCAACGTAATGTAATAGCACTGGGCAAGCACAGTACATTTTTTAAAAACGGGCTTGCGTACATGGGAGCAACTTGATACAACCAATTACCGAAGGAATTGAAGGAGGAAGAGGATAAGAAATTGTTTTCTAAGCAATGTAAAAATTACTTAGCAGAACATGCTTTTTATTCAGTTAAAGAATTTGTTTCCACCAAATAACTCCTTGCACATTCATTGATCTAATTACCGAAATCATTTTGTTATTTGTTTTACGTAGTATATTGTTTTGTAATGGATTATTGTACAATTGTTGTATTGAGACATTTTATTTTATTTTTGTTGAATGTGTTGACGTTCCTATTTCCACTCTTCTGTGGGTTAATGAAATCCAAAAAAAAAAACATAAATGTGAAATAGAGGCCAAGTTCCTCCCCCCCACTAAGAAACACTCCCTTCCCCAAAAATATCCCCTCCTAAAACCCCCCCAAAACGCCTTACCATCCTACACTCCAAAAAATTAGTATGAGTTAGTGTTTTAGGTGCACCATCTTTTCAACCAAAAATATTTGCCAATACAAGAGATGATACAAGAAAGAAATGTCCAAGTTCATTACTTGGAAGACCTCATAGTTACTTACTAAGAACAGTAAAGACACTTCAACTGACCTTTAAAAACAAAAATAAAAATACTTATATCCAGTTACTAAAATATCACATTCCTCAACCAGGTATATTCTTAAACTTGGCAATGTTTAGTTTTCTCTCTAAAGATAATTTCGGCACAAATTAAACTTTGCCAAGTTTAAATCAGCTCTAAGACCTCCTGTAATATACACACAGTATGCTTAGGCCGGAACTTGGCCTAGATAAAGATTTATTTATTTAATGATATCATATAGTATTTTATTGCTAAAACCCAAATATTCCTTAATTTGTTATAAGTGTTTTGTACAAAAATGTATTGTTATATTTCTATAATATTTAGCTGTTTTTATAAAATTTGGAGAAGATAGGAGAGAAAAAGATAGCGTTCAGGTTTCTATTAAATAAAATATTAAAACTCAATGCTGCAATCGAGTACCATAAAGTCAAGCTTATCGAATTCCTTTTAATTCCATTGAGTTGATTCTTTCATCCTTTTTTTCCAAATGACTATTTCATAAAAAGAATCAATGAATTTATTAGGTTTATTTCAGTTTAAAGACAATTTTTAAAATTTCTTTCATAACCTTCAATAGCTGTATTTCTTCTGAATGTTCTATGATATGTTTATTGGTAGAGTGGATTACGAAAGGAAATAGTTCCAACAAGACATTGGCCGTAACACTGTTACACTCACTCGTTTCACGGACTATAAACACGTCCAATCTCTTCCAAGATCGTGAAACAATGCCACACATCCTACGAGGATGGCCTAAATACATAGAAAAGTAGAACATCCCAAATACTAGCTATTGACAAAACTCTTTAAAATAACGATAAAACTAATGATTCAATTCCTGTCATATTCAGCAATATATTTCGAGAAATCTTAAATTTTGTATGCAGTTAAATTATTATCTTTATATGTGGCAGAAGGTCAAAATTAAAAAACGCTGACTTCTTCTCCTTTATTGCGCTCCTAGAACGTCTAGACGTGGTCCTACCTGCGGAAGGTTCTCGGAGGTGTTTGGCTGTAATGATATTTTATTTTATATTAGTTTAAGTGCTCCTGAAGAGGCTTCATAGAGCCGTGAAACGTGAAGAGCACAATAAAGGAGTAGAGATGAAAGTCAGCGTTTTTTTAATTTTGACCTTCTGCCACATATAAAGATACTGAAAAATAGATGTAATTTGTACCATCGTGTAATATTAAATTATTATGTAATCCCATCGTTCTTTTACCTATTTGTAGAATTATAAAAGAATGATTAATGGTAATAATAATTAAGATCCTACCTTCTGAAAAAGTGAGCTTTGTAAAAATGTGTGTATGTACATATATTACTCTATTCTACACAAGTAATGATAGAAATATATTGATAAATAGGAGGCCCTATTTTTATATTTTAGGTTTCCAAAAATTCTAACATCATTAACAGCCATAATACTTGGACAATTTAGACTCCGATATCAAAGCAAACAAATCTAGCTGATAAGAGAATCTGAGTGTAATATTGACTTAGCCATTATCATTTATAGACCTGATGCTAGGGATGAATGACCAGGAGTGTAGTATTGACTTAGCTATTATCATTCATAGACCTGATGCTAGGGATGAATGAACCGGAGTGTAATATTGACTTAGCTATTATCATTAATAGACCTGATCCTAGGGATGAATGAACCGGAGTGTAGTATTGATTTAGCTATTATCATTAATAGACCTGATGCTAGGGATGAATGAACCGGAGTGTAATATTGACTTAGCCATTATCATTCATAGACCTAAAGCTAGGAATGAATGAATCGGAGTGTAATATTGACTTAGCTATTATCATTCATAGACCCGATGCTAGGGATGAATGACCAGGCGGAGGCCAGCGTGGCATTTTCATTCAGATGTAGATAAGGAGCCTTGAACCGGTTCAATGGAAATCCCGGTCAGCGTATGCCCTTCATTTTACCTCAATCATAGACGGGATTATTTAGATCAGAAGCTAAACTCACATTCATGATCATTCCTCGTAAAATGACGTAACATGATGTACTAAATAGTAAAGGACATCATACAGATCATCAATTGATGTTTAATTTCGTGATGTTCATCCAATAAATCTACGTATAATATATTTTATCATCGGTCTTGATTCTGAATGCTTATTTTAAGCTTTCTTACATTCTTTTTAGTATTTTCTACTAAACCTGAACAAAACTGGAATATGTTATTTTTTCGGGGTGGGGGGGGGGGGGGGGGTGTTGACGGCCGATCTACAATGCCACCATTTTATAATGCTAACAGCTCATGGTCCCCCCTACATGAACATTTCGAGGAAAAGCGAAATTTACTCTCCACAATATAAAGGAAGCTGGCAGTAGGCAAGCGAAATTACTCGCTCCACCTCCCCGACATGCGCAATTGCAACAAGTAATTCAAACATGCTTTTAATTTATTAATCATTTTAAATAAAGAAAAAAACAATAAGCAATTAATAACTAAGCCAAACAAAGTCAAAACCCGTTAAAAAGATTAAAACAAAAATTTCGGATTTTAAGCAGCAACGTTTCCGATTGAGATCACTCTATCGAAATAGCATTTGAATCTTATTTATTAAGCTTTTAAATATATGGCTTAAACATTTCAAGATTTCCCACCGGTTTTGAGATATATTAGGTAATATACGAAAATCTCAATAAAAGTCTAGTCTATTCCACTTTTCTTTAAAACGGTTACAGATATAGCTTCGAAAATGTTTTAATTTTATTTATAACGTCACATTAGTTATAAAATGTGTTCTTGGAAGTCTATAAAGGCAGATCCCCGGATTGGATTTTCGGGTCGGCGAAGCCCCTCCTGGGCATCCTAGAGTTAAAGCAAAAAGTTACGGAGACCGATCAAATAATCATTTTAGCCCCAGAATGGTGAAAATCAATCTCCAACCGCAGTCAACGCCGTTCAATTGCTAACTTGTTACAGAATTCGGTGGTTTGTCTGTATAGGTCGAGATACGAATGCTGGAAAGGCTTATCAAAGCAGGGCAGTTATGTAAACTAGGTGAAGGTGAAGCCCGGAGAACGGAGGACTATCCCGGCGGTATCATTGTGAAAGCACCAAGATCCCCTAGAGGACGTGCTGGGCAGAACAAGGAGTCGGAAGAAGGCACGACCCATAGCGTAGGAACACATTAAAGGTGAGATTAGAGCTTTTAGTGGGGTCGTAACCTTTCTCTGCAATGGGCACTCTCTAGCTATTGTATCTTCAAGGTCGTAGGAAGTCTCAACACAAACACTTCAGGCTTTTTGCGCTTCCTTGACACGCTTCGCCAAGATCCATACGCCATTCGTAACCATCTTTCCTTCATTACTGCACATACTTGGAGTCACGTCTTCCCAATGTATTCTTCCCTTTATTTTCCACCTAAGAAAGGAATAATGAACTTCGGGATCTACAGGAGAAAGTCCTATTGTGTAAGAGAAGTGATTTCAAACGATCATTTATTTATCTCTCTCTCGAAAATATAAGAGAGTGCTTTGAAGTTCAATCTGTCATATTCTTTAAGGATGGTCAAAGGCTTTTTGTAACGACCGGGCTGCCGCTTTCTCAAAGGGCACTTGTCAATACTTCAGGGCCCTCAAGAAAAACGTCCGTTCAAACTCGATAAACTGAGCTAGCAACAACATATATATATATATATATATATATATATATATATATATATATATATATATATATATATACAGGAGCATTGCCCTTTTAGTTTTTTATATCCAGATACTCGATATAAAACAAAATAAAATACTGTCACTCAAAAGCTGTAATCCATAGCTAGATTATGACGTATTCTTGAAAAAATGTAGATAAAATATCCTATATGCATAGAAAATAAACACATTTATATTTACGCAATCAGTGCCTAAGGCCGTGGGTTCGATTACTACTTTCAATAAAAGAAAAGGCATTCTAGTGACTTATGAAAAACCCCTCCTAAAAATTGTTGCCAAGTATACGGAGACATTAAAATTTAAATAAATAAATAATTACATTTGTAATGAACAGTTAAAGCAATTATTATTTTTTTTTTATTTTTTTATATTTCATTACAATGCACTACTATCTGAGCATTTAGGAAGTTGCCAACTTACAATATACCTTCCATATCTCATGTTACGCTTTTAGCACTTTCCTCCGAAGGAAAGTAGCTATTGAGGTTGGACTCATGACGGAATTTTTAAAAAATTTCTTCAAATCTTTATCGATCCTAACTAGTAGACACCGAAAATGACCCCCGTTAAAATTTATATATATATATATATATATTTTTAGATGGAACGGCATTTTTCTCCAGCGGTGGTACTCCTCCTCACTTCTTCCCGGAATATTTCGATGGATTCATCTCCATCTTCTTCAGCCAGGTACATGTTTCTTCCTCGGTGGTAGCCAAGGGAAGAAACATGTACCTGGCTAAAGAAGATAGAGATGAATCCATCGAAATATTCCGGGAAGAAGTGAGGAGTAGTACCACCGCTGGAGAAAAATGCCGTTCCATCTAAAAATACTATCCCAGCGACGAAAAATAACATCAAACATATATATATATATATATATATATATATATATATATATATGTCTGTTAACACGATAGCGGCCAGTGTTTTTGTTTTTTCCTCACGAAACTTGGTATATAGCATTCAATTAGCAAACGATTGAACGAGTTCGTTAACCACCAAAGTCGGTCCACCGGAAGGGGGGTTTACCCCGAACCCAAAACACTAATTTGACCATGTCAGCCGTAATATTTGTTATATTTCAACGAAACTTGGTATTCGTAGTGGTAATATAGAGAGAAAAGTGAGATATAAAAATGAACTAAATCGGTTCATTAGGGGGGGGGGGGTTACTCCGGACCCACAATACCAATTCGCCACTACCAGCCGTGATTTTTGGTACATTTCGACGAAACTCGGTATTCGTAGTGGTAATCCACAGGTAAATATGTGTTGTAAAAATAAACTAAATTGGTTCATTAGAAGGGGGGGTTTACTCCGGACCCACATTACCAATTCACCACTACTAGCCGTGATTTTTGGTATATTTCGACGAAACTCGGTATTCGTAGTGGTAATCTACAGGTTAATATGTGTTGTTAAAATAAACTAAATCGGTTCATTAGAAGGGGGGGGGGGGTTTACTCCGGACCCAAATTCCTAATATACTCATACCGGTCGTAATTTCTGCTGTATTGTAACGAAACGCGGTATAAGTCGTGGGTAACTCATGAGAAAGAAGTGTTGTAAAAATGAGCTGAACCGGTCAATCGGAAAGCGGGGGTTTACTTTGTAATATATTTCAATAGAAAAGCCCGCCAGCCGTAGGTTCACAAAGCCGCCGCAAGGAGCTCTTTCTACCACTAGAGGGACAGTATCCTGTTCCTGCGTTAGATCAAAATACGATAATATGAGGTTTTTTGTATTTATTATGTAGTGTAGTAGGTACCATGTGTAAACTTAACTCTGGAAGCAAATTAATAATTGATCAGTTACTTATTACAAATTTAAAAGAGAACTATTCATGTTTTTATTTTATTTATGTAGGATATTTTAAGCAAATTGTTCTAGAAAGCAGTCTACACTACCCAAATTCTGAGGAAAGTGCTTAGTTATGCAGCTCCTGCGTGACTGACTTTTTGGTTATAATATAGTATTGGGATAAAATTTAATTTTGTAACGTCCATTTTTTTTTTTTTTAAATTTTATCTATAGGTTACCTATTGATATAGTTATCTATAGGTTACCTATTGATATAGTTATCTATAGGTCCTTTTCTACCCAGGATAGTTCTGCTGCTTTTTCTTTTTTCGAAAGAAAATCCACCTTTCCTAATGGAAATCGAACCCACGACCTTTAGCACAGATTCCTCACGCCTCAGCACTCGCTCATTTGGCCAGGGGGGCTCATTTGGGCTAAATGATGTTAAATTTAAATGATTAAATTGATAGATTTTAAAATTTAAATAAAGTTATGAATTAAATTTACGTATCAGAGGGTTTCCTCGTGCTCTAATGGCTAGCATGCTGGAGTTTCATGCGGAAGATGTGGGTTCGAGTACCGCCTGCAACAGGTAGACTTTTTTCAGCGATGGAATCGCTAAGAAATTCCCTGATTCGCCATGGGTGATTATATCCGCCAATGGACTAGAAGCAG
This sequence comes from Gonocerus acuteangulatus, assembly GCA_946811695.1. Lineage (NCBI taxonomy): Eukaryota > Metazoa > Arthropoda > Insecta > Hemiptera > Coreidae > Gonocerus > Gonocerus acuteangulatus. Next base: position 27,174,386 of record OX328127.1, read on the forward strand.
ATATGCGGTAAAAAAAATATATAAAATTTGCAGAAGTTCAGTCGTAAAAACTAAAAGAAGAACAAGTGTTACATTTAGTTTAGATGCTAATAGTTTTAAGAAGTTTTTGATTTGTTGTAATAGATATTGAATGCTATCAGTAATCAATTCGTGTGAAGTCTAGATTTTGAGTTTAGTGGCATTCTGATTGTATGTGCTTCACGGTTAGTTCAGTGCAAAATATTTTGCATTTTGTTTCAGTCATTAAATCCTTTTCGGTTTATCGTGTGTGTCCACTTCTAAGTCTAGTTAGTATTACTTCTTCTCATATATTTTGTATGTGACTGGAAAGCCGTTCAGTGATGTTCCGTTTTATGTGTCTTAGCTCATTATCAAGTTTGTCCAGTCATTCTGACATTTTATGATTTGTTTTTTAGCTTGTCTTGTATTGTCTTGGTGGTAATGTCGAATGGCTGGATTGTGAAGTATTTTATAGCAAATTTTTATTGTACTTCTGCAGTCGTGCTATGTCCCTGGCCTTCGAATGACTAATTACATTCTGGTGTAAACCCCAATTTCTATCATTGGATGGCTTCGTTTACCGAACCAGGATATAATGTTTCCGTTAATTATTTTATTATTATAATGGTGTTTTTAGGTATGAACTAACAAGCAATGGTAAGAAACGCATTACTAGAGGCTCGACATGGTAATGCACAACTTTATTGTACTGGGGAATGGAGACTTGTTAGGCTATATTACAAATGGCACGAAACACAGAATAAGAAAGTATCCCATTTATTATTTATGAAATTGAAAATGCTATTTACACAACTTGACAAAAAAGTGTTATCAGGATAGTGCTTATTCTTCCTCTCCCCAACAGCTGAGAAAAATCATCTCGTTAAATCACCTCATTTCGTCGAGAAGAATCATTTTTCACTTCTTGCGCAAAGTTTTAAAATAACATGCTCCCGGTTCTTACGTATTCATGACATTTAGACTAACAAGATACTCTTCGCCGTTTGTGTTATTATTTTCTCTCTCGTTTTTTTGACAGAAGTCAGGTAACGATTTATCTTTTAGATGTTTGATTGTGGGTATCCAAGCGAGGGTGGATGTAAATCCAGGAGTTGGTTGCAGAATCTTGCAATGATATAGCGATGGCCTTTCATTTTCTCCTTGCGATTCCCGCTGTGTGCGGGATTTCTAAACACTCTCCAGAAGAGTCAATAAACCTCCAATAGAGTAAGTACATACTAAAATTATTACAGTACCGATAAACTTCATGTTTACTTACAATCGTCCTATTTGGCTCGTTTTCAAAATGCATCTCTCTCCTTGTGTTTGGATTTTGAAAAGCGAGCTTCTTTGCCAGCAAAACATATATTACAGTCAGGATGCCAGAAATAATTTTGCCTAAACTTTCTGGTTAACAAGGTCTCCCGTGGTCTAGTGGCTATCGCCTTGGATTCATAAGAGGGAGATGGTGGGCTCGATCCCCACCTGCGGCAGGAATTTTCTCATCCCACGGCTCGTTGGGAAAATTCCTCGCTGTACCCTGGATGTCGGCGCTAATGGCCTAGACGTCGATGCGCCGTAAAAAAGAAAAGAAAAAAAAACTTTCTGGTTTTCTTCCCAGTTTTCCACGTTGGGGTAACCCTTCATCGTGGGATTGTATTTTGAATAACTGGTGATTCCATCCTTGTCTGGATACTACACGCATTTCTTTTAAGTAAATACAGGAAAGTTTCTTTAACAAGTAATATAAATACAAATTAAATAAGTAATATAACTAAAAGAAAACAAATAAAATAAGAAAAGTAGGAAAGAAAAAGATCTATATAAATATTTATTAAAACAATACATACGTGTACATTCAGATGGTTTAATTACATTTTTTAAGGTCAAACCTTTTAATATATGTACCAAATCCTTTAAAATCGTTAAGAAGTTTCTGTTCTTTAAAGTAATGCTACTAATGAATTTTGTCTTAGACCCTTCCAGTGATTTACAGTCCTTCAGTAGATAAGTTTTTTCAGTTGTATTGACGAATTCACATGTATTATTAGTAATTGTAAGCAGGAACTTGTATAAATATATCCGGGTCAATTTACCCTTATCAAGAATTCGAAAATTTTTAATCAGATATTAAGAGATAGTTTTAAGTGAATCTACGTCAAAATACCGATAAAAATTGCGTTAATTAACGAAAAACCTTAAGCCCTAGGACGTTTTGCACATGAATTTCACAGAGAAAACAGACCTCCAGAGTACGGATTCTTCTGGTTAATGAATCTGACTTTTCATTAATTTTCTGAATATTAAAACCAATTTTTTTTTTTTTTTTAAGGGAGTAATGGTAATATATATTATTATAAAATGTATCATCGAGATTTCAAAACTTTAAGGGAGTTTAATTACATTATTATTGAGTTATAAGTTGATTTTCCCTCCATGGCATTTTTATTGCTATGTTTTAAGTTCTCTTTACAAAAACCATGCTCTTTTCTCAAAAGTCCTATTAGAAATGAGGAAAAAGCCTGAGAGATGATCCTCTGGGAAATTGAGACCCTTGGCTTCTTGACCCGTAGAATGCCACGACTTTGGTGGATACTGTCGGCATAACACTGCGTGATTGCTATTGGTACATCTTCCGAGATTGGCAAACGCATTAAGTAATCACGTTATTTTCATTTAGAAAAGAATTTTATTTATTTTTAATTGTAATCTCGCATTACTAGTTATACAATTTTACCCAATTTTTTCGAAAGGAAAACCCGGTATGTGAGGGTCATCGTGCTTCCAATTTAAAATTTTCTTTAGTTTCCTTTAAATATCTCGAAACTGGTTCAGTACTCGTGGTAAATGTAAGGCATCTAGTTGAAAGCTTATAACACTTCCTTAAAAAAAAAAAAAAAAAAAAAAAAAAAAAAAAAAAAAAAAAAAAAAAAAAAAAAAAAAATTGTAGGTTTCGATATTTTCCATATTTTTAGGTTTTTTGTAGGTTTTCGATAATTTTTTTCTCTATTTGCCTCAGCTTTTAATTAAAACACGATAAGTAAGTGATAAACGTGTTTGTATTACTTGATGTTTGTAATAAGTCGAGGAGGTGGAGCGAGTAATTTTCACTGCCAGTACTAACAGTTTCCTGTGCGTTGTGGCTTGTAAATTTCGTTTTACTTCCTTTTTTTTTTTCTTTTTTTTTCGGGAGTGTTTACATTTTTCACGAAATATCAAAACAAAGTATTAACTGTTTCTATTCCAAATTCCCATGGCACTTGGAATATGAGCGGAAATGCGCTAAGATGTCGGAATTCCTGCGAGTCTCCCGTGGTCTAATGGCTAGCGCCTTGGATTCATAAGCGGGAGATGGTGGGTTCGATTCCCAACCTCCGGCAGGAATTTTATCATCCCACGGCTCGCTGGTAAAATTCCTCGCTGCACCCTGGACGTCGGCGCTAATGACCTAGATGTATATGCGCCGTAAAAAATAAATAAATAAATAAATAAAAAAAAAAAAAAAAAAATGGAGATTTAAGTCAAGATGCCAGTCTGGATGCTAAATCTATTTCAAGACATTCTTCAGTTGTATAACCCGTTCTTTGTCGGACTATTCTTTTCAGTTTCTGGATAAGTCCTTTGGTCGGCTGGATGTTTCTTAATTCCTCAGGCAGGAAATTGAACAAAACTGCTCCACAAAACTCCACTCCTTTCCTCTAAAATGTTGTCATATGTTTTTGAATTTTGATTTTTCCTTTTTGGCGTGTAGAGTAGACTAGTAGTGGTCATCTCCATGCATTTTAAATTGGGATAAGTTATTTTTCACATATTTTATTATTGCTAAAATATACAGCGAGGGCAGTGTTAAAATTCCTATTTGTTCAAAGTATTTCCTTGTTAATGATCTTCTTTGTAGTTTCAAGATGTGCCTTACAATCCTTTTGAATTTTAAATATTTGGATGGCTTGCAATTTGTTTCCCCATAATTCTATGCCAAATGATTGTGATTCGAAAATCCCATAATATACATTTATTAAATCCATTATGGTCAATAACTTTGAAAGATTTTTTATCATGAAGCTTGAAGTGTTAAGTTTTTTTTTTAATCTTGTCTATATTCTGCTGCCAGCTGAGATTATTATCCAGTATTAGCCCCAGAAACTTTATATTGCTTGCTTGTTCTATTTTTGCTTGATCAATAGCTAGATTTAAAGATGTTTCATTTGTTCCTATTGCTGAAAAATGTATATATTTTGTTTTTTTCTATATTAAGTCTTAATTTATTATTTTTTATCCATGTATACAGTTTGTCTAGTGTCTGTTCTGATCTCCTTTTAATTTCTTCGTGTGCCTTTCCCGAAACAAAAATTGTTACGTCATCTGCGTAGATCCTCGTTTCCAAATTTTTCACGTGCTGTTTTATTCTCTTTCTGAATAACTGTGACGACTCTCCAGTATAGACTTAGTTACAATTTGTGCAAATAATTTTATAAATATTATATTTGGTGTACTTTGATGTTATCCCGTCTTTTATTCTAGTGTAACTACTTTTTTTTTTTTTTTTTTTTTTTTTTTTTGAGGATTGTATGTATTAAATGTCAAAATATTATTGATGTGAAATCTTTTTAATGGCTTAAACAGATAAAGGAAACCAGGAAGTAATGCTGGTTCAACAAGTGTTAAAGCAGGAGTCTGGGAACTCTAACAGCTGATCCCACCTTTGTTGTTTACAGACAAGAGTGAAATGTCGAACTGGCGTCTAAACATCCTCAGTTGATCCCCGAATACAGCTGGGCTAAACGGTCCATTGTTTCGGAGTCAGTTACGGCAGTGCCAGGATTGCGCCATGTTTATTGTGTCGGGCACTGCATTTACATAGCAGTAAATGCCTTTACATAAGGGATGAGTCTAGTCGCCATTCTAATGGATTCTGACAAGTGTTAGTGTTAGAAGAGTTCTCAATTCTTCTATTGAATGATCCGACAGAAAATATATACAAACATATCGCACTAGTACTTCTAAAGTGAGACAACTCAAAATAAAACTCAACTGAAAATGTGTCACTCTTGTCTATGTAGGAGCATTACTATTAAGATTGGAAGGGTGAAACAAGTGTCCTCTGGTGCACAAGCTTTGAAGCTAGGTACATACAGTTTTGATGGTAGATAAAGATATATTTACCATGTCTTTCACAGTCATAACTATGACGCTGTGAATAAAACCGATTTTTAAGGGTGTCACTATAGAAATACAAGTGTGATATGTTCCTATAGCTTGTCTGTGATGATATATAATTGGAATAGAAATACCGCGGGTGACTGATACCGTGGGTTCGTAAGCTGAAGGAAAGTTGACATAATAAATTTAAAAGCAAGGATTGCTTAAAATTCAGTTATAAGGCAATTTCGACGGCTCTTATACCACCCCAGTCAAAAAATGCTTGTCAAAAAGCTAGTACAACTTCTGTGAAGTTTGAAATGTAAAAGCACAAATGAAGGGATCGGGGCAAAATAGTGCCAAGCAACATTTTTAACAAAACTTAACTGTAGGTGCTATATGTTGGATATTATGTGGGACTATCAGTCTATAATGCAAATGCTACTAAAATATGACTAGAAGCTCTGTACGCTACTTAATCTTGTTGCCCCAGCGCCATTTCGACTGATAGGCCCACATAATATCCAACATGTAGCAGCTACAGTTTTGTTAAATATGTTGCTTGGCAATCTTTTGCCCCGACGCCTTCATTAACAAATGGATCATCCACAGACAAGGTGAGCCGTTTGGCAATTTTACCGCCAAATCTTTGTAAAATTATTAATTTAGGGGGTCTCCCGTAGTCTAGTGGCTAGCGCGCTGGATTCATAAGCGGGAGATGGTGGGTTCGATTCCCACCTCCGGCAGGAATTTTCTCATCTCAGGGCTCGCTGGTAAAATTCCTCGCTGCACCCTGGATGTCGGCGCTAATGACCTAGATGTAGATGCGCCGTAAAAAAAAGAAAAAAAAAAAAAAAAAAAAAAAAAAAATTATTAATTTAGGACTACGTTCAAGGAAGATCGTTGAAATAGACCGGAGTTGATGAAATACAAATAAATCATAGAAATACAATTTTTTATACAACTACAATTTGTATCTTTTACTTAACACCAATATTTTCTAAAGTTTAAACATAAAGGGTTTGAATTACGTAAATGAATTGATTTTGAATAATTAATTAAGAATTATTTTACTAAGACAGTGAATCTTATAGATTCCATAAAAAAGTTGAATGTAATTGCCATGGAAAACTAAAAAATAAATAAAATAATAGTACACTGTTATTAAGGGTATAGTAAAAAAAAAAACTCTAAATAAGCAGTAATATCTATTACTAAACAAATAATTATATGGCTTCAAAGTTTTAAACAATATAATGAGGTAAATGGCCAATGGTGATTAAAACAGATCCACCATAAAAAAAAACACACCAAAAATATCATATCATTTTAGCGCGGTTCCTCCCTCCCCCATAGGGAGGAACCCCGCTTATAAGGTTGATACAATGAAACGATCCGGAAGTGCCGACTAGAAAATTTTGCGTTTCAGAACCCCTAGAAACCGAAAATAACGGTGGTTCAAATTTGTATATATATATATATATGTATATATTTATATATATATATATATATATATTTGTCTGTTCGCTCTCTAAATAGAAGACGAATGGTCCGATTTTGATGAAATTTGGTACAAAAATCTGTCGTCCAATTTGAAAGGTCAAGTTCGTTAACCAGCAAAATCCGCCCACTGGAAGATGGCGTTTGGGGCGAAATTCGCGCAGAAAAAATCGTAACGCTTACGTTTTTGAGTTCATAAGGTTGTAAGTACTCGTTTTATAGGCTTCTTGGGCTAGGAAAACGAATGAAACCATTTTCAAGGCGATAGCTTTAACCGTTGTTGAGAAAATTGGAAAAATAGTTTTTGAATACCGTTTTTGGTTTGGGTACTTAGAATAACGGGATTCAGTTGAAACATTATCTGCATGTTCTACTTTCATTAAAACTAGTATGTTGAAAGTTATGTTACGTTTGGAGTTAAGGAAGGGTTAGAATAAAATATTTTATGAACAGACATGAAAAGTTTTGGAAACTTCGTATACTTTCATTAATATCTCGAACACGGTTGGGAAATCGTGGTAAGTGGATTGAAACTATTTGAAAGCTTACTAAATTCTCTACAAAAATGATTCTAAAACTATTTTTGATTAGGTTATGTCAATCGGAGAAATAAGTGCTTAAAACTTCAAATATGTCTGTTTTGTTCTTATGAACGGGTTTTTGTCGTTCTTTTTGTCTCTTTCCCTTGGTTTTTTATTGCTTTTTATTTTTGTAATTTCTTATGTTGTATTTGTAAGGAAAATGTATGTGTGTGTAAAACAGGATAGGTAAAATGAGACCAATTTTCTGTTGTCAGAAATAATAAAAAGTTTTGGGAACTTCGTATAATTTCTTAATATCTCGAAAACGGTTGAAAATCTTGGGAAGCGAAAGGTTACCATTCGAAAGCTTACTAAATGGTCTACAAGAATGGTTTTAAAGAAAGTTTTGAATAAGCGATGTCAATCGGAGAAATAAGTGCTTAAAACTTTTAAGTAATTGATTTCGCTTATTCGAACTTTTCTTTTTGTCTGTTTTATTCCTTGTTATTTTTAAATTGCTTATAGTCAGATAATGTATTTGACAATAAAACAGATTAAGTAAAATAAGAAGATCAATTTATTGTTAGAAATGTAGCGTTTAAAGAGAGAGATCCCAAGGCTTTCCAAATGCCTCTGAGCGGAGGCCTTTCTGCCCGACTTATGGGAGAGCTGACCCATACAGGTATGATTGTAAATCAACAAAGACCTTTCAAGACTGGTTTGTTTGAGATTTCATTTGGATAGCTGTTTCGCTATTGATCTAAACAAAGTAATAACTTTTTCTATTCTATGCCTTCATAAACACTAGAGATAAGAACGGAACCGCGCTAAGATGACGCAGTTCCTGCGAATCGGACTTTTTTTAATTAAAATTGGTTTTATTTATATTTCTTGAGACATAATACTCCAGCTAAAGGCTTTATTAGGAATGAATATGTTTATTATTATTGTGTATTATTTATTTATTTGTTGTTGTTTTTTTACAGATACTATTATCGCAGTTATGCCGCCCAGACTCCCAGTAGTAATAGGTACGTACTCGACTTTAAAATTATTTATACTTTAGTATTATTTATAGTAAAATACTTACTGGATAAGGGGAGCTTAAGCTGAAATCTGATTCTAGTGCATTTGTTTTTAATATATCTATAAGATAACTTGTAAAACTCTATATTTTACTTAGAACCTATAATAATGAGTCTTTAAAACGGAAGTTGCTCTTTAATTTGTGTCTGTTTTATTTTTTTGGCAATAACTTTTATTTCCGAGATCATCGAAAGATTTCCAACTTCCGATTCCAGCAACTGTGAATTAGGGATCTCAAACAAAATTTTAAAAAATACTGTTGAAATAAAAGATTCTTATTTTTATATATAGAATCCGAATCTTTGAAAATACATAGCATGTTCCATTTGAAAAAAAGAATTTCCAGACTGAATGGTCCACATCCTTAATTTGTTGAGATGACAATGTGCAATGAATTAAAAAAAAAATGGGTTTGTTGTTTAGTTATTTTTATAGGCCGTCCACGTTCACAGCACTCTATTTCTCTTTCTGTCTTAGACCATATCCCTACACAATTACCATAATTAAGTTATTTTTTATTTTACTACCAAAATAATTACTAGAAATAATGTTCTAATCGCCATAGATGCAAAGCCCTATAGATTTTAAATAAATAAAGAATTGATATGGCAAAATAACGTTTGTCGGGTCAAGGGACAATATATATATTAACGGACACATCAGTTAGTAAATAATTCTCCGATTTCCTAATTTTTGCAAGTTCGATTTTCCACTATCCTTTATAAATATAAAATAAAAAAATCTAGTCATCCAAGGAATTCCTTAGAAATCGCCTCTGGAGTAAGATCACGTCGTGTCGAAAAGTCCACAGAATGCCTTAAAGTGTGGAAGTGGGATGTGAGTATAAAAAGTGTGCAGCTTTTCCCCCTTAGTGTAGGATGTGACGGGGGAGGCTGTGCCACGTACTCCTGTCAGACGCTTTTCTGTCCCTTTTAAGAAGTTAATGGCACTCCGAGAGGTCGGAACGTGAAAGCGAACCTCATATTGTCTTTCAAATACCCGTGAAAATATCTTGCCTCATGATGGTCTTATTTGAACAAAGAAGAATATCGTAGGAATGTTTAATATAACAAAAATGCAACGATTCATAAAAATAAAAAATCTGGAGAAATAAAAATGTAGTTAAGATTGATTCGCATTGTATGATTCATAATATCATGAGCAATCCTAAAAATTGCAGTCTTTCATCAAACATTCAAGTAAACACTGATAGCAATATACTATTATACAAACGAACCAGAAATAAAGACCATTATACACTTATAGAAAAAATATATATATTTTATAGTGACCCAATATTTTATAGTTTAATCCAATATTGCAACAAGGCCTATATTGGAGAGTCGTCGCAGTTACTCAGAAAGAGGATAAAATGACACGTCCAAAATGTGCATGATCAAGATAATAAAACTGCTCTGGCTAATCATTCTATAAAATATAAACATAATAAAATATTCGACTTGAATCGATCCATGCAAAAAGAGCTTCAGTCCATCATTAGTAGTTTTGTGAAAACGAGAAAAAACTGTTTACACCCTTCATTTGTTTTATTATTGTGCTATCTTTTTTGTCTGAGTACCCAATACTGACACAAGTTATTTATGAAACATTGGTTATTACTAACAAATGCATTATATTATTAAAATATAATCATAGTGCTTGGACTGAAGCTCTTCTTGCATGGAACAGCCTAATGAGTAATTCCTTGCAAAATATAAGGTCTAATATAATGTAAAACACATTGTAGGATATATTGAGTAACAGTTTATTATCAATGGTACAATATGTAAAAAATATTTGCATGATATAAAGTTCATACAATGAGTAATGTAATGCTTAATCGTCTTGAACTTCTTCATCTATGTTTATAGTTGTAGAGCATCCCAATATTTCATAGTAAAAATTCTTGTACTCTTCTGAAACTTATGTCATAAAATTCTTAATGTCTTCAATGTTTTTCTACTTGATGGGGACCTTCCCTCCTGGGTAGGCAGGATTGGGACCCTGAAGACCTTGGCGTAAACGAAAGGTATTTGCTACAATGCCGATAATGATTTTTTTTGCTACATGTGTTTCTATCGCAACAATGTATTACACTAAACTCCTCTTATCATAGAAGTGTTTAGTGACCGTCAGAGACAACGAATCCATCACTAACTCATATTTGGAAAAAAAATGGACTGAAGCACTTTTTGCATGGATCGACTCACGAATAAACTTGACGAAGCGAAAAATAAAAGAAAACATTTATATTTTAAAAAACAGAAAAATATTGTAATATTTATTAAACCACATCTTTATGCTGAGAATGCCATATTTGTAGGCACGATACCCCTTCGAAATTAATTCCAGATAGTTGCCCTTTAATGTGATAAGAAGTTGGGGAATAGTTAGAATTCGGCTAAAATAAAACTTCTTCTTCAGAAAAATCTACATTTCGAACGTTTCGACATGCTTCTCAGCAGCCCTTTTTAGCAACAAATGTCTAGGAGTTGGAGGTAGACAACGATAATGTTTATACACTCTGACCATGGATAATACATGTTCAAGAGAGCATGCCAAAACTTGCAAAAACATTTTTTTCTAAATATCAGACGTTTTGTCTTAGCCATAACCATTGACTTCTTTCTTGAAAACTTATAATAGTGATACATTTTGATCTTTTTTTGACATCGAAAATTAAAAATATATTCTCGCTGATTGAATTTATCAAAAATCGAAAAATGAATGTGCTGCTACCAGCGGTTGTTTTTGTTTTCGCGTTACAAAAACACTGTATAATATATAGAAATAATTACATTAGATTGGAGGTTTTCTGAACGCCACGTAGATCAAAGCATGCATTTTTATTTCCTTTTTCCTTTTTTTTTTTTTTTTTTTGTATTTTTTACGTATCACACCAACATCTGGGCCATTAGCGCTTACATATACGGTGCAGCCAGGAATTTTCTCAACGGCCCTGACATGAGAAAAATCACTACTGCCGGTGGGGCTTGAGACCCCTCTGCAGCATGAGAATCTAAGGCGTTAGCCACGGGGATGCCCTTTGTTCATAGTTATCATCATTGTTGCTTGTTTGCAACAAAAAGGCACATAAAAATACAATGTTTGATTCGAAAGCACAACTAGCAGAATTCCCTCACCGGAACATTGTTCTTTAGCGACGTTCTCGTGATAAAAATCATGACGCTTGCGTCTTTGCGTTTAAAGGTTTTCAGATACACTTTGCAAAGGTGCTTTAACGTGAACAGAATAATACCTTTTTCAATGTCATATATATAACCGTTTTGCAGGAAAATTGATAAACCTACAATTTTCGTTTCGTTTACACCAAAATGAGATTTAAAACTCATTTAAACTAAATTATACAAATTTTGGTTAGGATTGAAATTGGGAAAGTATTACGGTCATACAATATACATTTCTGCATCCCCACCCCCTCCTATCTCACATAATATATTAGATGAAATATTTGCATATGAGTAGATGTAAAAGAATTTTCAGACTGGTTTCTCCCATTTTTCTTTGCTCTTAAAAGAACTTTCATATTTTCTTTCTTCTCTAAACAGCGTAATGACTCTTGAGAAAATGTTTTGCACCGAAGCAATCTCGTTCTTTGTAAATAGTTCAGCTTTCCCTTTCATACGGTAAGGTACCGCTGAATGAATGATTAAGCGAATGTTCTTCATTATGTTTGTAAATATGTTCTTCTTCTTTTGCAGTGTGTTTATTTTTCATAAATTCACATTCATCCCAGTTTTGATAAATTGTTATTTATCGGCGTTTGTCATAATTTAGCGATTGTTTTTCTATAAAGAGCTTAATCGGAAAAGTCCGGCGTTTCCCATGATCATAATCCTCTTGGGCTTCTTAAAGATTATAGCACTTGAAGTCAAACATTAAAGGATTGTTAAGAACAATACTAAAATTTTCATGAATACTCTTAGCTAGATATAAAAATATCCACCATTACAATCTATGTACTTTTATTTATGTGTGTTAACATGTTTCTATGTAAGATCATATAAATTTATAAGTTTTTATAACTATGTTTGTGTATATATTAGGTATATGTAAATGTACAAATTATATGGAGCGAGTCGTTTTGTGGCCGATGCTCAGCAATAAATAAATAGTCAAATAATATTTTTGTTCATTCGAAACTATATTTGACATTGAACATATTAAAAGAAAGGACTGGTTAGTCAATTTTCGAAATCAGTCAATTGGAAGTAAATTGAGAAGATATCGTCGACGGTTGAGATGTAGAAGGTGTTGATCGGCGGTGTTTCTGTCTTTTTGACAGAAAAATAAAAAACTAAATGTTATTCTAAGTATGTGTTTATTTACGATAACGTTTCGGCTTCATATACAAGCCTTCTCCATATCCCTGAAGAAGGCTTGTATATCAAATATATATATATATATATATATATATATATATATATATATATATATATATATATACATATATACAAATTTGAACCACCGTTATTTTCGTTCTGCGTAACAACGTAAGCGTAGCGGTTTTTTTCGCACGAATATCACCCAAAAAAACATTCTCTGTTCATGGACCTGAATAGAAGATAATTTCGGGATGGGCTAGGGAAATTTCGGGGGAGGGGGCTCAGAGTTTTCGGGGGGTATGTAATACAGTAGAACTTGGATAATTCGAACCCCTAGGGACCGATAAAAAAGTTCGAATTACAAAAGTTTTGAAAATAAAGGGCTAAAAAAATCGAACTTCATATTTTCACGTTTTTTAATTAAAAAAAAAAAAAGATACATACATAGTAAACGTAAAATTTTATAACTTCTAGGCTTCGACGTCTTAAATCAACAACTGAAGTGCACTGTACACCTACACAACAGATCTAGGCGCTGACTGACATAACTGAGTAAGAAATGCATGGTTGGAGGGAATTCTAGGATAAAACGACAGGATGGAACTATAACAACCCCTGGGAGGGAGGAAGCGCGACCCACCACTTTGCAGAACTCTTAGAGTCCAAGAACTATGAGACCGCCTAACCTGAGGGGAGAATATTTTCACAAGATATAAAGATCACACCGCCTCTCTGTTCACTTCCCAGTGGAGGCACAGACTCGTAAAAAATTCGAATTATCCAAAATTTTATTCGAATTAACCACGATTTATTTACATTGTTCATGCCCTAAATTCTAGGGACCGAGAGAAATATTCGAATTAAAGACGATTTAGAATTATGGAAGTTCGAATTATCCATGTTCCACTGTACTAGCAATCTAGAACTTGGAATAGTTAGCTAAGTAAAACGCTATTACACCAAAAAAAAATTTTTTTTCTGAACTAATTGATCTTATTTAATTGATTCTTAAGGTTTTTTATGACACATAAAACGGAACGGGTTGTTACATGGGCATACTCTGGCGGTCCATAAAAATTAGACCTTTCGGTTTTTTCGAGAACCCTGGGTCATGTAAGGTTGTTATTTCTCATGAGTAGTCCTAATTGGTAAGTTTCCCTCTATATATAGAGGCAGGAGAATTGTTAAAAAAAATATCAAGCTGAGTAAAGATTTATAATAAAGACACGAGAGGGAACTCATTATCTGGAAGATCCTTACAGGACACGGGTTGTTATGGGTCCTCGTTATAACTCTCCTGTAAGTAATAAGTCCTGGATCCTGGAATAAGCCAATTATCCCCATGGAAACAAGAAAAATAGCCAGGATGTTGGGGGGGGGGGGTTCTAATTTTCCCAGGATTTCCAACCCTTTTTCACCAACCCCCCGCAGTCTGACCTCCTTCCATCAACACATTTCACTCTCTTTCGGGAAACTATGAGCTCATAAACGCCCGTGAAAATGGCCTTTTCTCCAACGTTTTTTTTTATCTCTTTCATCTACGGGCCTGTTATCTTTCACTTTTTTCCGAGGATTGTGCTCCATTATCCTGGCTTATAGAAAACTGTCGGACCTCAAAGGATGCCGTGATTGCTCAATCCAAAATTGATTCTGTCATTTTCCGTCCGTGTATTATGAAAAAAAAAAAAAGATTTGATTTCAAGAAAACAAAAAATTATATGAAATCCGCTCTAAACAATCAAAATATCCTATATTTATTTTAAATATTATTCCTAATAGATTCACATTTATACAATAATATTTAAAAAAAAGAAAATATAACCAAAGCCACTTTGTGATGTTGATTCGATATCATTGACCTCACACACACACAACCAAGAACACATAAATAATTATATCAAAGATAACATGACTAAAAACAGTAAGCAGTGGAGCTGAACTGATTCTACGTGAGTCACTCTCCTCAACTTAAGATGTTTCATTTTAATCACTTATGACTATTGTTGTTGTTTGTATTGTATTGTTTTTAATGTTTGTGTTGACGAATCACAATTATTGTGATTATTTATTTATTATTTTACGCGTAGTTTTAGGAGCATTTTAATATTAAGGAGATTGCTACTATGCAACTAAAAAAATATTTTATTGTATTCATTTCGTCACAGCTCTGAGGATGGTAGCAGGAGCTACCGAAAGCGCTCAGCACGGAAAATAAACTTTTGTGAAGGAACTGGGCGTTTTTCATTTACCTATAACGTGACTACATTATTACCTCATTCACTGACAACTAATCTAATTATGTAATATAATAATATTGCCAATGTTGAATCACCAATATGGTTTAAAACTAAAAAATAAATAAATATTATTCATAAATTGACCGAGTTTAATGAAATTTAGGCCAAAAATACTTTTGATTTGATAAGTAAAGTCCGTTAACTTGCATAATCCGTCCAACAGAGGGTTTTTGAGCAAAAAAACCGTAAATCTAACGATTTCTCGTTGCTAGGCTTCCAGGCATACACTTTATACGTAATTGCACGCGAGGAATCCATCTCCAAGGAGATATCTATAATAGTTCTCGAGGAAAATAGAAAAAACTAGATTTTCTTGAGATTTTCGTATATATTATTAAATATCTTGAAACCGATTGGGAAATCATAGTAATTTTAATGAATATATTCTAAATCTTATTAAATTTCCTAAAAATACGCTATGTGACTTTTGATGGAGCAATCTAATTTAGATATATCGGAGCTTAAAAGGATTAATTTCCTCTTAAGACTGTAAGTTTCCTGTTGTTTCGCAAGATTTTGCTTCTCTTGGAGATATAATTTTACATTTTTATAGTTTTCACGAATGAATAAACAAAATATTATCTGTTTCTATCCAACGCTTTTCTTAGGAACGGAACGACCCAAGGGATAAGAAAGAAAACCCGCTAAGATGACCCAGTTCCTGCAAGTCTGTCTTTCATTTTTTTTTTATATATTTTATTATTTTATATTTAGCTTTCTGCCAATGATCCCCAAGAAGCTAACTGCCCAAATATTTCTGCAAAACATTCAAATATATAAGATATCACTTAAAATGGTTAAGGTGTGTGCCAAGTTATAACTTAAGTCATTGCATTAAATACCGTTTTTACTGTATCTTTATATCGTTGGTTTTGCGTCCTGATAAAAAAAAAATTATATATTTTATCTTAATGTTTACAAAAGTGTGGCCCATTCTTTAAGCAACCCGATCTCTTTTTTATCTACCATAGTTTTTTGCCTGTTGGGAGGAAAATTCAATAATTAGGACAAATAACGATACATTTCGTCGTTTCATAAGACAGAGGTCACGAAAAAAACGGTAGGTCAAATTTCTATGTGCCATCACAGTAGGCTCTTCGGGATACTGTTTCGTTTCGCTTAGGGCTTTTGTGAACTTAATGACTTAAAATCTTTACACAGGAGTCAAATCTACTTGTAAATAAGAATCCATTGTGGGAATGCTGTCGTTGAAAGAGGTCAATCTCTCCAATGAATAATGCCTTTTTATGTGATTTGTACTTTTTACACGCGTTCAGAAGTTAACGATCAGCGATTATTGTATTTTAAAGTTTGATTCTCAAAATATACAAATACGTATGAACACAAACACTTCTTCACTTTACGCACACACATATATAATCCTATTTGTAGATGGTTAGAATCAGTGATCCACGCTGACCTTTAATGAAATGGTTCCTAAGTGACCTTTAGAAAGGAAGCTATTGGCAGGAGTTTAGAATCACGAGTACTTCTAATTGGTACTAGTGATGAGTCAGTGATGAATCCTTGACTTGGATCTGACCAAGACTCCCAAGGACTCAATCCGAGGTGCTAATTTGAGAGGCTCAAGTCAGCCCTAGTCTGTAATATACAGTCTAATAGAATCATACATAGATAAATCATAGAGTTTTACATATGATAGAAATTTACATAGATAGATAATAGGACATTAAATATAAGAGCATTTTACATAGATAAATGACAGTGTTCTACATATGAGATTTATAGTGCTTTATATTTGAGAGAATTTTACAAGTATAGATAATAGGGCTTTATATTTGAGAGAATTTTACAAGTATAGATAATAGGGCTTTATATTTGAGAGAATTTTACAAGTATAGATAATAGGGCTTTATATTTGAGAGAATTTTACAAGTATAGATAATAGGGCTTTATATTTGAGAGAATTTGATATACATAGATAATAGGGCTTTATACAAGATAGAATTGTAAATACACAGATAATATAACTTTATATATGAAATAATTTTATATATACAGATTATAGGGCTTAACATATGAGAGAAGTTTATATACATAGATAATAGGGCTTTATATATGAAAGAATTTTATATACATAGATAATAAGGCTTTATATATTAGGAAAGTTTATATACATAGATAATAGGGCTTACCATATGAGGGAATTTTATATACATAGATTATAGGGCTTTACATATGAAAGAATTGTATAAACATAGATAATATGGCTTTATACATGAGAAACGTTTATATACATAGATTATAGAGCCTTACATATGAGAGAATTGTATATACATAGATAATAGGGCTTTATATGTGATAAACCTTTAAAGGTTTGTGTAAATTCACAAATAGATGGTAGAGCCTTACAAATGAGAGAATTTTAAATAGATAAATGATACAGCTTTACATATGACAGAATTTTACAGAGCTAGATGATATATCTTTAAATTTATAATCAAAGCATATACTTTGCAATTTTATTTTTATTCCTTCTGTTATATATTTAATTACTCAAAATATATATATATATTTTTTTTTTTTTGAGGACCTCTATAGATCTTGTAATAAATGTAAATGTGGTTTTAAAGATATAAAAATATTGTAACATTTTACGACATGTACGTTTCCCGTGGACATTTTGATTGAAATATACTTGTTCAGAGCACTTGGTAACATTATTATGCTTAATACCTTCATAATAATACGAATCTCCCGTGCTCTGGTCGCTAGCGCCTTTGATTCATAAGCAGGAGATGGTGGGTTCGATCCCCATCGGCTGCAGGAATTTTCTCATCTCAGGGCTCTTTGAGAAAATTCCTAGCTGCACCCTGGATGTCGGTGGCCCCTGAATGGCCCAGATTTGTCGATGCGCCGTTAAAAATAAATAAAAAACAAAGCAAAAAAAAAACACCTCATTCATAATATAATAACTTAGTTAAATAAACGAACTTCCGTACCACGTTTAATAAACACAATTTTAGACCGACGCGTCGGTCGTGGCCAGTAATTGTATTGGTGATCGTCTAAGAAAGTCACGTGACGTATGCAAAATTGTGGCGTCCTAAATATACTCCCTCCCAAGAGTCGATATGCCAAAAACATTTTCGCCAAATAGCTTATATTTATTATAAGCTAATATATATATATATATATATATATATATATATATATATATATATATATATATATATATATAAATCACGTGTCTGTCTGTTTGTTCCCTATACAAATCCACACCGTTTGACAGATTTTTACCAAACTTGGCTTACAGGTAGGTCTTGACCCGGGAAGTCTCGTAGTAGGCTAGGCCAAAAAATTCTACCAGCTGTCTGTTTGTTCCTTTTACAAATCCACACCGTTCGACCGACTTTGACCAAACATTGCAAACATGTAGGTCTTGACCCGGGGAGTGTCATAGGTCAGGTTAAAATCGTCTAAGACTAACAGTTCCGAGGCCACAGGTTCGTAAACTGTGGACCCGAACAGTTACAGATTTGGGTTATTAGATTCTAATATTACTTATTTGGTTTCTAATTTATTTGGGCTTTTGCTTGATGCAGAAATTAGGTGTAGCATGGCACACCGGATAACAGCTATATAATTTATATAAGTTAGCCAATATATTTAGCTAAAGATACCCCTATTTACGCTAAATCAAGAAGAGAAAGGCCTCAGAGCTCCCTGGGGTGCCTTGAAGTTGCTAAAGTCCTCCCCAAGGGCCGATTGGGTACTAAGCAAAGGCTATATATAAGCCTTCGATAAATCTTTGGAAGCTAAAATTTTACTTAGTATAAATAAACGATTATCACCAAATATGGTATCATATATAGATCACTCCATTCATCGGAGCTGCTTCATTTAATCGCATGTCGGCAGGTGTCAATTAGAGAGCTTGGAATTCACATAGTTAATAGTTTCTGTTGAATTGTTATCATATACTCCAATGAGATCATGAAGAAAAACGAGATTTCAGGCGCCTCAATGCACAAAAACTTACCTATTACAAAAAAAAATGGTTCTCATTTTACTTATCTTTTTTTACTGACAAATTCATTTTACTGCTAAAGGCAATTACAAAAAAAATAAATAATAATAATTAAAAACTGAGTTGAACCGTTCAAAGCAACGAAACCTTTAAAATTTTAAGCTCATCGAAAACTGCTTAAGAACCAAGTTTTCAGGGAATTTATTTAGCTAGCGAATAGTAGCTTTCAACTTACTACGATTTTTCTGTCGTTTTTTAATTAACAGACATAATATTCGAAAATCCCAAAACAACTAGTCTGTTCATATATTTTTTTTTCAAACTTCCTTGATGCCAAACGTCGCCAACATTTAAATATCTTTGTTTGGATGAATATCAAACTTCTGGGGAACGAAAACTAACTCTTCACTTGAAGGGGTACAGATATCGCTTTAAACATAGTTTTATTTGTTTAGCTACTTTAGATAACCTCTAAAAGCTTAGAATATATATATATATATATATATATATATTGGGGTGGCGCACTGGATATACACCATGGTGGTAAGACCCACAATCACCTATGTGGCGCTGGTATGGTGGCATAGGTGTAAAGTGGAACTTCACAAAAAAGAATTGGATAAAATACAGAGACTAGGTTGCTTACTAGTCTCTGGAGCCATGAAAACCACACCCACCAGGGCGATGGAGGTATTACTAGATCTGCGGCCTCTGCACTTAGAAGTGGAGAGGTTGGCCAGAATTTCTGCATATAAGCTTCAAGCGCAGAATCTTTCAAGCATGATACCCTGTGGAAGTTTTAAGCAAATCCTCGCAGGAAATGATGGACTGTGTATGCTACAAATGCCTTCGGACTACATGTTACCCGTCTTTAGACTGGACAAGAGGTTCGAGGTAATCAAAGCAGACAGAAATACTGCCCGAACCTGGCAGTCTAATCTCCCGGTTGGGGAAATTCACTGCTTCACCGACGGCTCCAAGACCCCGGAAGGAGTCGGAGCCGGAATATGGGTGGCAAGCAGAAAAGAATTGAGGATATCAATTCCGTTGGGGAAACATCCTACGGTCTTCCAGGCAGAAGTCATTGGCATAAGGACCTGCACGGAGATGCTGCTGAGAAGCGGAATTTCTCGTGCAAGGGTCAATATACACTCTGACAGCCAGGCAGCAATATCAGCCATCGAGAGCACCTGCATTAAATCCAAGATTGTGGATGAATGCAGGAAGATGTTAGATCGTTTAGCTGTCAGTAACCGGGTCAAATTGCACTGGGTACCAGGACACTCAGATATACTAGGGAATGAGGAAGCTGATAAGCTGGCAAGACAGGGGGCCAAGGAGTCCTTTTGTGGGCCAGAACCAGCTTGTGGAATATCGCTAACCCTAGCAAAAGGTATAATTGATGACTGGGCGAGGCTACAACATCTAGGCGTTTGGCAAAGAGTCCAAACGCAAAGACAGTCAAAGCGTTTCCTAAACCAAATTGACAGGAAACGAACAAAGATGCTTCTGTCCCTACATAGGAAAGCTATGAAGGAGACTGTGGCTCTTTACACAGGTCATGCAAAGATGACTAAACATCTATACAATATGAGCCTGGCTACAACCTCTCTATGTAGGTTATGTGGGATAGAGGAGGAAACACCCGCACACATAATATGTGATTGCACGGTACTCTCACGCAGGCGCTTTATGCACCTAGGATCTGTTGGAATAACTGACCCAGGAAGAGACTCTGTGCTCACACCTCAGAAGATCAGAGGGTTTGCAGGGACGCAGGGCTGCTATAAGTGACCCAGCAGAGTGTCAGGGGCACAATAGATCTTTTAGGTCGAGTTGCTTTCCCCTCAAAAATAAGATAGGGGCCCTGAGTATATCTATCTATCTATATTGGGGACCCCAGAGGTCAAGGGGTCTAACTAACAAACTCAATGTTTTGAGGAAAATGGAGTCAAAGATGAACATATCGCCCCTACCATGTCAAATTATCGAATATGCAAAAACTCGTTTTTCAGATTCGAAACTTTGCTCTTAGATTGTGGACAATAGGCCTTGTCGCAAAATGTTGCAACTCTATAACCCATTTAGAATAGCCTTTAATGCCTTAAATAAAGTATCAAAAAAGACCATTTTTCAATATATTAGTTCTTGAAGGGATTGAATATGTTCGTTCTCTAGTTTGCTCCGATTTGCATATTCCATTGTTTGACATGGTAGGGACGATTTGATGTTATAGCAAAAAATAGATTGTTACAGTTCTGATCATACTAGTCTCATCCTTAGGTCCTTAGCTGTTTATTATTGATAATATATAATAGGTACATTATCAGGTTTATGATTAATATACAAAAGAATTTGAGAATTTGTACACAGACCCTTTAATTTCCTTCTGGAAGTGATATTACAAAAGTGACAATACTCTTTACCACCCAAAAGATTACGGTGTTCAGAAACCATTCCTGTATCTAACTCATGTTTTAGACCCCATGACTTCTGTGGCCATTTATAGAATTTGAACCACCGGTATTTTCAAAACCTGCGGAGTCTGAAACGAGACCTCTGGTGACAAGAACACCTTTTTAGCAAACCCCGAAGAGATTTGGACATTAACGACGACTCAAGAAAAAATTTAATTTTGCGCTTTATCAGGCGTAATTAAACATTAATGGCGCTAATAGAAATAAAAATAAGTTAAAAGCTTTCCATCATTCTACCCAAACGGGTCTCACGACAAACCGTGGGAAAATACCTAAAAGATGACCAATTTTCCTTGATTTATATCATTGGTCAAATATGGTCGTGACAAATAAGCTTTATTCTAAGGTAAATAGCTTCGGGGCTCCTTTTGAAATGGGGAAATTTCTATCTCTTTAAATCTTCCTATTTCTTTAACGGTTTAATGGCATCGTTGTGAAAAATTTACTTCTCACGAGATTTAAATCTCTCCCCTACAAGTGTTATATTAATGATTTATTTAACATAATATTATAATGATTACTTATGACCCTTTAAAATTTGTATTACAAATATATTAGCAGAATCTAAGAGAATGATTTTATTGAGGTTCCCCCGGAAAAGAAATATTTTTTCGAGTCTACATCGATTCTTCTTACTAGGTCCAGAAAATCACCCTCTTTAATTATATATATATAGTAATAGTAGTATATAGTTTAATTATATATATATATATATATATATATATATATATATATATATATATATATATAAATATATATATATAGTATTCTATTCGCGCTCTAGTAGCCTCGAAATGGTCCGATTTTGATGAAATTTCATCCAAGTTGAAGTTCGTTTACCAGCAGAATCGTCTTACCAGAGCACTGTTTTTGTTTTGTTTTTTCAACTAAATTAGTGCAAAACAAATTTTAGTGATTACGTTTATTTAGAAGTTCCTTTTACTCCTAAAACTTTTAAATAAAAGTTTTTTTTTAACTTATAAAATAAAAAGTTTTTTTGACAGTTAAATTTTAACTTTTTCGATAAAAAAATAATTGTTTCAATCTCTGGTTAATAGTCTTCCAGGTATACTTCTTATACGTAATTAATACTAGGGAATGAAGCCAAATTCACCTAACTAAATTTCTATAGGGTTACTCCGAACAACTTATTCCGTTACTTATTCAGAATATTACCAAAACGGCGATTTAAAAACAGAATGTCATTCTGTTATCGGATAATCCCCGGTAAATGTGATGCACTAAACACGAATCCGTTAAAAAAAAAAAAAAAAAAAAAAAAAAAAAAAAAAAAAAAAAAACCCCGCACTCCACTAGGAAAGAAATTATGAAGCTCTAAAGTTCACTTTTGTGCGGGTTCTGAAAGGTAATGTAACCTACTATTTTTTTAGGTTGCAGACATGCGCATGCGCGGGTATGGAAAAGTCCGTAATAAGGATGTCTAATTGAAATTTACCATAATAGAATTCTATTAATTTTAGCGAGTTGGATTGACTAGAGTTTTGATATTTTCTTGAGCGAGCGGAAACGCACAGCACGTATGCCCATGGAAAACCTCCCCATGGAAAACCTCCACCTTATCATGTATGCAATCAAATATTTCCCATAATTATTGAATAATTATAAAACCTAATGAGTATAAGTTTTTTGGTTAAGAGAAACGAGATGTTAGTATTTATATTGCCCACATCAAACGACATTTTCAATGATAATGTCAGGTCCCATTGGACATTAGCGGTACTTACGTACGAGTATTAGCTTCATCAGGTTAGTGAAGTAGTTCTCGTTCAGTATGGCATCCAATATGGAGACGGAAGGACCATTTATTAATATTATCAACGAGTCTTGGTATAACGAAGTACTGAGTTTTGTTAATGGCATAATTGCTATGCGTTTCCGCTCGCCTAAGGTTCAATCCAACTCGTTGATAATATAGATCACTGGATAAAAGAGATCAATGAGGTTCAACTGTCATGAAATTAGGACAAAGTACCAGGGACTTAACATCTGTTAGGTATTAGTTGTAACTTAAGCATTTGATACATAACAATACAAACATGAAATATTTGTATATTATGTAATATACCTCTGAATTCCACCAAAAGACAGTGATCTATATTATCAACGAGTTGGATTGACTAGAGTTTCGATATAACCTAGAGCGAGCGGAAACTCATAGCAATTATTCCATTAACATAAGTGCTACGCGTTTCCTCAAGGTAATAGCGAAACTCGTTGATAGTATTAATAAATGGTCTTTCCGACGCCATATTGGACGCGTTAATGATCCAGATCACTGAACGAGAACCACTTCTCTAACCTTGTGGAGCTTATATGTAAGTGCCCATTAGCTATTGGACTATCGTTTGCTGAACTTACCGATGATCCCTGTCCTTGCAAGAGAGAGGGAGAGGAGAGACCTGAATCAGGCGTGAGAACTGGAGAATCGTGCTGTTCAAGGCCCGATTCCTCTGAGCTATAGGCCGGGAACATCAATCTGGTTCTTCAGATCAGTAAACATTCCACTGTCCGTCTATGAATTGAGGAAGGAATAATGTTTCAATTTGAATAGCTTAGAACTAGAGAGCAGTAAAATATACATTACACTATTTATTGGTGCGTTTCCTTCCTCCCTCTATCTGGAGGAAATGCGCTTATGAGGTTGACCATAAAGCCTTCGAATAGACTCTTTGCATTTAGAAAGATTTCAAAAACGATTTCGAGATATATAAGAATATATCCAAAAATAAATAATCAGGTTTTTCCATTTTCATCGACATCTGTTCTACATAATATGTACAGAAATGTAACCATTTCTAAGGACATATTATGTCCAAAAATAGTAAGCGTTACGTTTTTTTCGCCAAAAAGTCTATGTTCCGGTGGACGGAATCAGGTGGTTAAGGAACTTCACCTTTTTGATCACGAAAGATATTTCAGTACCAAATTTCATAAAATCGGAAAATGGGTGTAATAGCGTTTTAGCTTGCTAACTATCCCAAGTTCTAGACTGTTAGTATACCATACCCCCCAAATGATACCAGCCCCCCCCCAATTACTTCCTAAATACGCCCATGGCGTCCTGAGGTCAACCCAATAAGCGGGTTTCCTTTCTATGGAGGGAGAAAGGGAACGCGCTAAAATGAACTCACAATAAATCTCTAAAAATATTAAATACTTAATATTGAAATAAAGCGTTAACTATTCTATTATTCATTAAAATGCTAGTTTTGATATTGTATTATTTTGATTGTTTTTATTTTTGGTTTTGTTTTTTAACTATTATATTTAGTTTATTTTAACATTAATTTTTTTTGTATCTCTTATTTATTTTTAATACTTTATTCATAGTTATTTGTTTACTTTTATTTTAATATTACACTTTCATTCAGTATCCAAAATTAGGTGTGAGACCAGATTACCTTGCTATTTTGGAGTTCCGTAAACAAGTACAAGGATGAATTACTTCAACATAATTTAATGCAAAATAAATAAATGCATGAAATTTCTCCCCTAGAAAAAACCTAACGGAGGGTTTCTATTAGATCATAGTTATTCTGAGTTAACCCCAACCCTCGACAGTAATATGACCGCAAAGACTGAAGATAGTCCTCAAGAAGTTAGCTGTTGTGTAATGTGTATCATACCAGCAAAGCATTTACATCAAATTGAACCATGAATTACATGAAGAAGAGCTACCTTCAAATAGCTGCAACTTCCAAAGATTACAGAGCACTCGTTACATCCTACATACCCTCCTCAAGACTTACGGAGAAATACTACCCTGTGTTAACAAAATCAATGTCATTTTCTCAAATTTGTAAATAAGAAATAAATCAATAATTTTACAATTCTTTATGTCATAAGTTTTATAAGGGATGATAGAGTAACCAGAAAAAAAGAGTTTTAATTTTTCGAATTTTTCAAAATGGCGGCACTGTGTTCCGACGAACGGGATCCATCTTTTTTCGCAGGCGGCTATTTTTAATCTTGAACCAAAAACCAATATCATTTTTAAGTAAAGATGGAATGGTTAGGATTCGGCTAAAGAAACCTCAATACGATTTTTGTTAAAAAAAAATCTATATTTAGGACGTTTCGGCTACTCATTGGTAGCCTTCGTCAGCTAAAATGACAAGAAAAACAGAAATTAATACAGATACAGAAAAAAAGTTTATAATTGAGATAAGTAACAGAACTAAAAATACAATTAACTTATTATAAAAGAACAAATTGGTCTTAAATTCTTAGAAAGAGTTCTTAGAATGCGTAGAATGTAAATCAATAGAAACATAACAAAAAAAAAAAAGAAGAAAAAAGGCTATTTTATTGAAGTTTATATGAGTAAATAGGTGCTAATAATAATATTAATTAATTTTAACAAAGAAATAAGATACTACAAACCAATGAAAATGCCGGGAGGCAGAGGAAGACCAAAGTTTACAGTTAAGTAACCATTGTGGAAGTGTCTAAGAAACAAGGAATCTACTAGGGTATATGAAACTGAAAACAAACCAGATGGTGGGAGGGGGTCGGTAGGGATCAAAGGCCTGTTTATGATATTTTATGACAGGAAAGGAGAAAAAGGTGCTAATGGAAGGATACACAAGGGGCATGGGAAAAATACTAGGTGGGAGTTCGGGAGAGTTTTTGAAAAATATTCGCGTAAATAGGAGAAATGCCTCGTTTGTCAGTTTTGTAGTTTATATTGTTTGTGTTTAGGTTTATGTGTACATATTCAGAGATCTGTAGTCTTTTTTTGTTTCGTTCTGTAGAAAGAATTTTCGTGTCGTCGAAGTTAAACGTGTGTTTTTGCGTAATGGCGTGTTTAGCAAGTGGAGATTTATCTATTTCTTTGTTAGTGATGGTTCGTTTATGTTGTGTAAGACGCGAGTGAATGTCATTTATGGTTTCTCCTATGTATACACCATTACAGGAAGGAGTTTGGCAAGGGACTTGGTAAACACAGCGGGTGGTTTTGAGTTTGTTGATGGGTTTCAAACCAAAATCTAGGGAAGGGTAGGATTTTTTGATCGTCTTAGTAAGTTTCTGAGTCAGTCCAGGTGTAAATGGTAGGGATCGGAACATTTGGGAACTGGGAGTTAGGGAAGAATTGGGAGAAACAGTGTTGGAAGGTTGGGATTTTACTTTTTTCACAAGGGATTTTATGAGGTTGAGGGGAAATTGGTTGCGTGCCAATATATCTGAGGCGATATTTATATTTTTATCGTGGAAGGATGCATGGAATAAGGAGAGGACTCGGCGAAGGAGATTTCTGGCCACATTAATTTTGAGATGGTAAGGATGGGATGAATGAAAATTAAGTAACCGTTCCGAGTATGTGGGTTTGGTGTACCAATCTGTAATAATAGTACCGTCAGTCTGTCTAATTACTAAGATGTCCAAGTATGGGTGCTGTCTGTCCTGTTCTATTTCGACTGTGAATTGAAGCCTAGGGTAAAAGGAATTGAAACAAGTAAGTATGTCTGTTAGTCTGTTTGGGTTAATCATCAGCAAAAGATCGTCTACGTATTTGCTGATGAATGAGATGTCATGAGGGAACTGTGGGACGAGGGAGTTGAGAAGATCGTTGAGAAGGATTGAGGATAAATCGGGTGCAAGACAATTGCCCACGGCTAGACCTTCAATTTGTTTGTAGAATTTCCCATCATATTTAAAAAAACCGCTAGCGTAGGGTAGCGGTCTTCCTCTGCCTCCCGGCATTTTCATTGGTATGTAGTATCTTATTTCTTTGTTAAAATTAATTAATATTATTATTAGCACCTATTTACTCATATAAACTTCAATAAAATAGCCTTTATTCTTCTTTTTTTTTGTTATGTTTCTATTGATTTACATTCTACGCATTCTAAGAATTTAAGACCAATTTGTTCTTTTATAATAAGTTAATTGTATTTATAGTTCTGTTACTTATCTCAATTATAAACTTTTTTCTGTATTAATTTCTGTTTTTCTTGTCATTTTAGCTGACGAAGGCTACCAATGAGCAGCCGTATGATCTGTCATCTGTCTATGTTAAATTGTATAATATGTAAAGCTTTATCACTTATCTATATAATATTCTATCATATTTTATGATCTATAATATTCTATGATCTATCATCTATCTATGTAAAATTGTATAATATGTAAAGCTTTATCACTTATTTATATAATATACTATCATATTCTATGATCTATCATCTATCTATGTAAAATTGTATAATATGTAAAGCTTTATCACTTATCTCTATAATATTCTATCATATTTTATGATCTATCATCTATCTATGTAAAATTGTATAATATGTAAAGCTTTATCACTTATTTATATAATATTCTATGATCTATCATCTATCTATGTAAAATTGTATAATATGTAAACCTCTATCATCTATCTATTTAAAATTCTGCCATATTTAAAGCCCTATCACCTATATACTTAAAAGAGGGTCATATTTAAAGGTTTGTTATCAATCTATGGTATAATTCTATCATATATAAAACTATTATTACCAAAGCTGCGAAAAATCTCAATAATAATAAAAAAAAATCGCTTTAGTACGAGAGTCACAGTTACATGTGTTTTTTTTTCAATCATTTTAAGTCTGCGTGAATTAATTATTCTGTTGCTCCCTGACCGGTAAGTACTTTTGCCACTTTAAAATGTATTCATGGTATATTTTCTAAGTACCATAAGACCTGACCTTACAATGGTTAGAAGCGTAAGGTCGACCATGGAATAGGAAAGTTCGGCAAAGTTTTCTCTTCATATAGACCCATCTTCCTAAGAACAATATTTCCATAGGGGTTCGAGTGGTTGCCCTTGTTGGTTTAAAAACCACTTCATTCGCTTTACATTCAATGGGCTAATGCTTCCAATTATTTTATCTCTCTTTTTCCATTTTGTTTTCCTACTAAATAGGTTTCTGAAACATCAATTGCCAAATTCTGAAGAGAAGCTTAAATATTTACTTAGACAATTATACTATTTTAAAAGCCTCCCGAGCTAAACATTTCATAATAAAAGGGATATTCATTAATTTTTAATATTTATATTTATTTAATGTCTTGTAAAATTCTTTGTACTCTGTATTGGACTACCATTCTAATTGAAGCTGGTTAGACAAAAACGTTTTCAATCATTGTAACATAAAAAGTCCGTCTCGCAGGACTGCATCATCTTAGCGCGGTTCCGTTCATATCCCTAGTCTAATTTGGAAAGATTAAAATAGAAGCAGTTATTGTTTTGGTTCCACCAGTCTTTTATTTTTAAATTAATTATTATAATGGCGTGTCAACCCTTAAGGTCACTAACGCCATTCTTGTGAGTAGTTAAGTCTTGAAAGGTCATGATTTACAATCTTACCTGGAAGGGTCCGCTACAGTAGAAACAGACCCGCTAGTGACAAGGTCTTGGAATCTTGGAAATCTATATTTCTAAAAATAAATTGTTTTTGTTATTTTACTTAACCAGTTTTATTGTCAAATACATTATCCAACTATAAGCAATTAAAAAATAACAAGAAATAAAACAGACAAAAAGAACCATTGGAATAAACGAAATCAATTAATTTTAAGCTTTAAGCACTTTTTTCTCCGATTGACATCGCCTAATTAAAACTTTCTTCAGAACCTTTTTTGTAGAGCATTTAGTAAGCTTCCGAATGGTAATCTTCCGCTTCACAAGATTTTCAACGGTTTTCGAGATACTAACGAAATTATACAAAGTTATAAAAACTTTTTTTATCTGTTAATAAAATATTTTATTCTAACCCTTCCTTAACTCTAAACGTAACAAAAATTTCAACATATTAGTGTTGATGAAACTCGAACATGCAGAAAATGTTTCAACTGTATCCCATAATTCTAAGTACCAAAATCAAAGACAAAGAACCCTCCCTAGGAAGGACGCTAGGCAGTTGAAAAGCTATATATCTTGGAAATCCATATCTCTAACATTAAATTGTTTTTCTTATTTTTCTTAACCTGTTTTATTTTCAAATACATTATCCAACAATAAGCAATTAAAAAATAACAAGGAATAAAAAACAGACAAAAAGAACAGTTCGAATAAACAAAATCAATTACTTTAATGTTTTAAGCACTTATTTCTCCGATTGACATCGCCTAATCAAAATTTTCATCAGAACCTTTTTTGTAGAGCATTTAGTAAGCTTTCTAATGGTATTCGTTCGTTTACCAAGATTCTCAACCTTTTTCGAGATATTGAGGAAAATATACGAAGTTCCCAAAACTTTTCATGTCTGTTCATAAAATATTTTATTCTAACCCTTCCTTAACTCCAAACGTAACATAACTTTCAACATATTAGTTTTAATGAAAGTAGAACATGCAGATAATGTTTCAACTGAATCCCGTGATTCTAAGTACCCAAACCAAAAACGGTATTCAAAAACTATTTTTCCAATTTTCTCGAAAACGGTTAAAGCTATCGCCTTGAAAATGCTTTCATTCGTTTTCCTAGCCTAAGAAGCCTATAGAAAGAGTACTTACAAGCGTATGAACTCAAAAACGTAAGCGTTACGATTTTTTCTGCGCGAATTTTGCCCCAAACGCCATCTTACAGTGGGCGAATTTTGCTGGTTAACGAACTTGACCTTTCAAATTGGACGACGGATTTTTGTACCAAATTTCATCAAAATCTGACCATCAGGGAAGCCAGAAATGAGCGAACAGACAAATATATATATATATATATATATATATATATATATATATATATATATATAAATATATACATATATATATATATATATATATATATATATATATATATATATATATATATACAAATTTGAACCACCGTTATTTTCGGTCTCTAGGGGTTCTGAAACGCGAAATTTTCTTGTCGGCACTTCCGGATTGTTTCATTGTATCAACCTTATAAGCGGGGTTCCTCCCTATGGGGGAGGGAGGAACCGCGCTAAAAAATGAGGTTGGTTTCTGATACTAAAACCCGCCAGAGGTTAAAAAGTTGAAATATTTCCACACGTTTCTCATTTAATTCAAACTAAGATTTATAAATGTTTGTAGCGTTTGGATAAGATGAAGTAAAAAAAAAAAAAAAGTCTTTACTGACCTGAGCAGTTTTTGGGATGTTCGTATATTGTTTTAAATGTTTTGAAAACGCTTGGTAAATCGTGGTAATTGGAAGACGACAATAGGAGAGCATGACAATTTACTATTGAAAAGGCTTAGGCCTATTTTTCGAATGGGCCATCTTGTCTGAACAAATTTTCGAAATTACTTATTTTGTTTAATTTAAGGTAAACTGTTAGGACATTTTATTCAAGATGAAGCAATTCCTGAATTAAATAAATTTAATCTTTCGAAAATTTGTAACCGCAACGTGTTAATGAATCCTACAAAGAACATTCATATTACAGATTTATTTAAAAAAAAAAAAAACTTTTGGCGAAGTTTTTGGTGAAGCCTTTCATTAAAGCCGTATAGTAATAAGATGTCGTAGTGCATCCAAGAATTTTAGCAGGTTCGGACTTTAGTTTGTCGGATTAAGGTAAGACAAATGCTTCTTTTTTTTAAACCAATCTTGTATTTTTGTTGTCAAGATAATTGTAAAGGAACAAGCTTAACACAATCGGGGACCAGGTTTATTCATGCCTGCCATCTACCTGGTATATATCTAACGGACGTGCTCCATTTTGCAAACAGAAGCCAGCCTGGTTACCGGCGTTCTCCTTTTCCCCAGCAAATAATGCATGGCTAACCCAGGAGAGAGGCAGTAAGCCAGAAACCAAGGGTTCGTCCCAAGGGTCGTGTAGAGGGTTGGTTCCCTATTCCAGGCCGTGTAACCCAATGGGCCCTTAACCCAAAATAGCTCCACATTATCAATTCCTTTACATCCTGTAGGGATAGAATTCCGAATAGTACTTTATTAAGTAATTCGACAATTCTCTACTGTGAGGTTTGTAGACACGGTTTGATCTCCTTGACAGCCAGGTCGAACAGCACATTCTCCTATGCTAAAGTGCCCCTCCCTTAAAAAAAATACTATTTAAATAAATTCAAGTGCCTTTTTTTGGAATTTTAGAAGAGGAATACATGCAAATGAAAACGTATTTTACAGATAACTACTTGACGCATCGAAACCCCGTTTGCACGGTTCTTCCTTGTTTTGTTAGTACGTTTTAAAAATATAATGCAAAATATGAGTAAAGAGGAAACCCTTCCTTTCAAAGGCCTATTTTAGCCCTTAGAAGTGTTTTTTTCTCATTTTCGAGTGCACCATTTTATAGATCATGACGAGAACTACAACTTTGCCCCTATGAAAAATGTTGATATCTCAAACCGTTTAGTAGTTATTTCTCTTGTGGCTCGCTTATCTTGGGCCACCCTGTATATACATATATAAGGGTGTTAATTTGTTAACCCGATAGCAGCCTCCAATTATCCTCTTAACAAATTCGGTGCAGTAAGAGAGATTACATGCGCCCACCACAGTCCGTACTTATTACGCTAATTGTGACCTTTGAATTCTAAAAATTTACTTAAATTATATTAAAAAAACACATAATTATTTTTGCTTCAAATCCTTTATTCTATGCTCTACAAGTTACAAGCCCTTCTGGCACCTCTTCAGGAGCGTATAACTAAAAATATAAAATAAATTATAACTAAATATTACAGGTCACATCAGTAAAATATTTAGTACAAAATAGTCAATACTAAATGATTCAATATGGCGGGCTGGTATACCAGCTGATTATTTATCAATTCTAAAAATTGATTTTCACACAGACTTAGTAATGGACTTCTGGGAACCGTAAGTTTTAGTAGTTGTGTTATAAACAGTGTTAATGGCAGTTATTTTTATGATTTCATAATTTATTTATTTTTTACTTTATCTTGTCATTTACAAACCTTCAGGAATACCGTCTTTTTTTTTACAATTGGGCTATTAACGCCGGGTTATCTACAGGTTGCCACCATTTTGCCAACGGTGCGTCATCGGTCATGCATTCAGGTACTGGTCACGCCCCACGTTGCTTAACTTCGGTTGAAGAATACTGAAGAATATTGTCAAAAATAGTAGTCTCGTGAAATCATGGGTCGATTTTTTTTTTGATTTTTTTTATTAACAATGATTCAAAAACGTACCCAATTTTATTAAAACATATACTAGAACATAATATGGTTCGTTTCATAGAGGTTTATTAAGAAATAGGTCTTCGTCACTTCATAACAGAGAATCAGGCCTCAATAGACCTCAGTAATTATAGAACAGCTGAGGAAGATGTGAAATATGCGTGTATCTGAGGGTGGGTTTTGCTATTTGAAATTAAGAAATTCCTTATATGTGACCATTACATCTTATGTGCACACACTCCTTTGTAGAGGAATTGCCCTAAAACAAAGAACCAATAAATAAATATAAAAAAAATTTCATACCGCTAAAGTGCAAGAAGTAGATATGTAGGGCTTTATGACAAGCAACATCAACTTCCCAGATTAACGGTTTACATCGTACGAAAGAGGAAGGCCTGGATGTAGTCCATAAGAACTGTAGAATTTAGGCTAGGAATCTGCAGAAAAAGTCTCATCCATAAAAAAAAACTAGACACCAACAGTACGAAGAGTTGGTAACTCTCCCAGGAGAGTGACCAGACACAATAACCTAGAGTGACTTGCAGCTTCGCCATGTTCTACACGTCCATCACTAGAAGCTGTCACGAGGCGAAGGATGATCCACTTCTTGAAGAGTCCCTACTTGAAGTTTGATTTGTAGGCAGGAGATTCTTCACGAAGTTTTTTATTCCGCTTTTAAGTCCAGTTTCTCCTGACAACGAGAAATCGCTAAAGGCATGTTAGTATTACGAACGATGGATCAACGTGCCCTGTATGGATCTACGAACTGCTCCAAATGTATCCATTTCTATTTAGAGCATGTTACATTTTTAAACAATACAAATAAATAAAGCATTTAGCAGTAATTTGCATAAAATCAGCCGATAAGAAATATCCATATTCAAGCTCTAACAGTTTCCTCCCTATCTCCATATAGAGAGGAAACACGCTTACAGCGTCGACATAATGATACATTCCTAAAATGCCAGCTAGAGAATTCCACGTTTCAAAAACCATAGATTACGAAATTATAATCGTTTTAAAACACCAAGGCTTTACCTACCAATATAATAATATTTTTGATCCTTGTATTTAGTATTTTTATTATTTTAAATCGTTTAATGTGTGTGTATATATATATATATATATATATATATAATATAATTTGTTAACAAGTTCGTAGTTGTTCTTAGACTATCAATATTTGCTACTAAACGTTAATTTTTAATTAGCTGTTGATATATAATTGTGTAGGATTGAACGTGATTGCATAGTTGTATAAGTTTGTGTCTAGGTAAACGAAGAGCATAGATTTTCATTCGTGTGACATATTTATATGATTAGGCGCTGACGACCATGCGGGGTTTCACCCTAAAAACTTCAAAGAAACAATCGAAAATAGCCGTGGGTCAAATTTGAAAATATATATACACTATTTCACGTATTTTTGACCATTAATTACGTATATTTATTTTCTTGGATATATATAAATATATATATATATATCACTTTTTCTTCCTTATGTCGGGGACCATATGGTTTTCCTAACATATACTAGTTTATTTGATCTCTTTTGCCCGAAATGCTTCGTGCTATAGTCGCACCTCTTCAGGGGCTTTCCTTATCAGGAAGTCATCTCGTCATGTTCTCTACCTTGACTCAAGGCATTCGCCTGGAATTTTTTTTTTTTTTTGTTTTTTTTTAACGGATGATAACAATTGGGCTACTAAAGCCGGCCTAACTACAGGTTGCCAACCTTTTTTTGATGCGAACAGCACGTGGTCGGTCGACCATTCACGTACTGGCCACGGCCAATGTTGCTTAACTTCGGTGATCAACGGAAACCGGTGTAATCAACGTAGCTATGGCCGTTGGCCTTTGCTGTTACTTTTCAAAATAGAGCTATTCTAGGGAATATATGGAAACAAAACGCGTTAATGAATTCAATACACTACATTCATATTTATCACAATTTAAATGAGACCTAATTTTTTTATCGGATAAAGGTATTTACAG
This sequence comes from Gonocerus acuteangulatus, assembly GCA_946811695.1. NCBI lineage: Eukaryota > Metazoa > Arthropoda > Insecta > Hemiptera > Coreidae > Gonocerus > Gonocerus acuteangulatus. Next base: position 27,208,868 of record OX328127.1, read on the forward strand.
GTTCGCATCCTTTTCCAGCGAGGTTAGAAACTAATAATGCCATTCAGTAGTATGGCTTTGTAAGATGACACCGCAATGCATGAGAGAATCGTCAACAACTACGAGCTTACACAACCATAAACCCTTCAAGTCATCACTCTTAGCTTCAAGACTAGAACTTGCTTTCCCCAGACACCGAGCCCATCTTGAAGTCACTCTAATGAAAGTTGTCTCAGCTTCCTTATGTTGCTCAGCAGGTTTTTGCCTTCTTCACAAGTTTTTTTCTTCTTCTATTAGCAATATGAAGTTCAACGAGAAGCAAGAAGTAGCTATTTTCAAAGTACAGAATGTCGTTATTTGTGCTAATCCGTTCCTTTCACATCATGTGCCTTTCACTGTTTTCATTACTTTTTAATGTAAAGCAAATTAGTCCATTAGATAGAAGATGCGACACGCAGGAGCTGCGTCTTTTTAGTATTCCAAAAAATGTTTATTCCAAGTACGATTTGGAATTTTGAGAATAAAAACTCTGATATTTTGTTTTAAAATTTCTCTGTGTAACCTTCAATTTAAAAACTCGGTATATTATTGAATTTAACTCCTCAATTGAAATTTCCAAGTAAACCAAGATTTATAATAAAATTAATTAAAATGAAAAAAGCTAAACCTTTTTTAGTATTTGATAACAGGTGTTTTTGATTGATAAACACTTTTTATACAAGGAGGCTCGGTGGCCGTGAGTGCTAAGGCATGAACACTCTGCCAAGGGTCGTGGGTTCGATTCCAACTGTAGGGTGGTGGCTTTTTTTTTTTTTTTTAGGCCATTAGCGCCGACATCCAGGGTGCAGCGAAGAATTTTCCCAACGAGCCGAGGGATGAGAAAATTCCTGCTGCAGGTGGGAATCGAACCACTCCACCATCTCCCACTTATGAATCTAAGGCGCTTGCCACTAGACCACGGGGAGACCCCGTGTTGGCTTTTCTTTAGAAATAAAAGAAAAGGCATCAGCCCTATCCTGGCTAGAAGAGCGTTGTAACCTATAGATAACCCTTAATATAAGTCCTAAAATTAAGATAAGTCCTAAAATTCTGAGTTAATAATAATGGACGTTAAAATTTAAATAAATAAATACAGCGAAATCACTTCCATAAATTCACCTCCTATTTTCTCCATCTGAGATGTTACTATCAAAATTCGAATCGAAGTGAAAAATAAGACGGCCGGAGCATAGTACTGAGTACACTAACTCCCTAGTGTGCCGTATGGTCAAGAATCAAATACCTATACAGTATCTGCACCTCTAGGTCATTGTGGCTTGTTACGGGACTGATTTATGTATATATATATATATATATATATATATATATATATATATATATATATATATATATATGTGTGTGTGTGTGTATGTATAATTAATAATGACATTTGAGCAAATACCTAAAAGTCTAATAACATTAATTTTCCAGGATCGCAATAATAAGTGTATAGGATTTAATAGTAGAAACCTGCTGGCAAGAGCCATAAAATTATAAAAAGAATGACTAATGCTTCAGTTTATTACTGTGCGAAACACAAGTTCCTTTTAATTAGTTCCTGGTGCGTGCGAATGTCTAGGAAATGTGGATTTAAAAGGTGGAAAGGCGTATCCGCTTCATCATGTAATGTAAGACGAACCCGTGTAAGTTTCGCCAGGTCATTCGTGTCTTTCTCTTCATTCCTCAAATGCTTAGATCTTCCAATGGCAGAGGTACTCTTTTTATCTACCATCAAAATCTCTTTTTTTTTTTTTTTTTTTTCTTTTTTGTTTGCTGGTAACATATAAAAACTAAAAAGAAAGGCAATTGATGAATCGGATGAAACACAGGTAATATAAAGAGGGCTAAAAGAAAAAAATAACAAATTTAGACATTAGAAAGAGTTGTAAACAGAGAAGTTGGAGGAAACTTAGTCGCCACATAATAATCACATTTATGGCCAATCCAGTGATTTTTTTTTATAAATTTTAATCACACCAGATCCAACGAAATAAGACATATAAGTAAATAAATTGGTTAAATCTGGCTACAAAGCGAAGGAGTATCACTACAAAATTAAAAATAACTTCAGTCACATTGAAGATTAATTAAAACTAAACACAATAAACATAAAAATTAGCTGTAATATCTGCGATTGATCCTACACGGCAAAACATAAAATAAAACGTTGTTTATTATGAACATAAAAAATTGAAGATTGTTCCTATTTTAATACCAGGCACGTTGAATGCTCCGGTTCCTGTTGATCACCGTCGATCAACGTCAGGCGAGGCCAGTACCTGAATGGGTGACCAACCACGTGGTTTTGGCATTATAAAAGGGTGGCGACCTGTAGATAGCCCGGTGTTAATAGCCTAATTGTCGATACGCTGTTAAACAATAAAAAATCACAATCGTGTATTAAGAAAAAAACGAAATAAGCATAGGCAAGATTAAGGAAAGCACCGACATCATTAAAAATTTATAGAAATATGTAAATAAAAATCATGAAATCAACAACTGAATAAAAATTTTATTACGTTATTTGACGAAAAATAACAAATACAGTTACTTAACCTAAAAAAGTGGACAATATTGATGATTTTTTGTACAAAAATACCATTTCTAAATTCAAAGGTCAATTTCGTTTACCAGCAGAATACGTCTACCGGAACACTGTTTTAAAGGTAAAAAATCGTTGTCCACACGGATTATCGTTTGTAGACTTCCAGGTACCTTTTTTTATAGGTTCTTTAACGTAGGAAAACGAATGGGTCCATTTTCAAGGCGAGATCTGTAACTGTTTTCAAAGAAGAACTAATTTAATTTCTCATTCTTTTGTATCGGCTGGTTTGAACTTCTTAATTATTAGCTACATGTGTACTCTCATAGTTAAACATTCTTAGTTTTTCTTTGAGTCTTATTTTAAATTCTTTATTATTTATTTCTTTATTTTATTTGGCTATGGGGGGGGGGGATGAAACACGTACTTCTATACGCCAAGGCCTTCAGTGCTGTATACTAGATTTCAAGATTAAGCGAACTGAAATAAAGAAGTGACGTAAGCGTGAAATGCTTTAAGAAGTGTAAGATCTGCCGATTACCTACTACAGCCATCGGCTACTAACCTGAGGGCGTTGGCCCCTGAAGATGAAAGGTTATCTCGGAGTAAGTAGGCAAGGTCGATAGTGCAGGATTGGTAAATTAGGCTATGACCTCATATCAAGTCATGGTCAGGAGGCATTCTACAAGTGGATGCCTTTCCAAACGCTTTGGGTGCATGATACAAACGTGAAGAAAGCTTGAGCCTTATGTAGGTTAGGTTCTATGTTAAAATATTAACATTTTACAGGCTAGAGAGAAGAAAAAAGTATCTTGCAGAAATAGTCATAATTATTTCAAACTTAAATTAAAAAAAAACTTTGATTAAATGGTGAAGGGTATTAACTAATACATCTCAAGTTGAAGAATATCCCGTCAGAATTCTCTAAGGGTACGTTCATGGTGAGGATTCATTCTGCGATGCTACGATAGCTACTCCGATGAGCGCTGCCCCGATGTAAAACAAACACATGTATTAAGGTGGGAGTGTTCATAGTGAGGATCCTTACTTCCGATGCTATTCTCGCAATCGCGCAGTGACCGCGTGGAAAAACAAACATTTTGTTTTCTCCTCGCAGTGAGGAGGGAAGCCGCGATGTGAGCCTGAATGTGATTGGTTCCTTCAAAAGGACTCTATTGCGCAGGTCACCTACCCTCTCTCATTACTTCATCTTGTGTGGTTATTCTTTTTTGGTTATTTCGTTGTCGAGATGAAAGAAAATTGGGTCTTTTTGCGAAGACTACATCCAGTTACTTTTGAAGTATTTATTTAGTTAAGTGGTTTATAACAGTTACTCGTACTCGCTGATAAGCTTACTGATTAGCTTACAGGTTCTTTGCTGGTTATCTTTTACTACTTGACTCGTTATCTACGGTTATAATTCATATTAGATAATGGCAAGTAATATTTATTAATAAAAAGGTTAATATGATCAAAATCAATTCTCTCAACTATGAAAAAAGTTATTAAGCATTAAAGTTGACTGTTTTGCAGGTTATGAAGGATAACAAACAACGATATTTGTAAACAAACATATTTTATTCCTTTTCTCTCTCTCTCTTTTGGATCTTTTACATTTATTAAGCAATACATGATGTGCGTTTCCGTTCGCTACGCTACGCTCCCCTCGCTCAAGAAGATATGAGAAAACTCTAGCCAATCCAACTCGCAATTAATAGAATTATATTAATTTAAGCGACTCTAGTCTATCCAACTCGCTAAAATTAATAGGATTCCATTAATTTTTCCGAGTAAGAAACCAATCCCTTTTTCTTTGTCAGGAACATCGCGAACTAATTGTAAAGGCTCATTTTTTCTCACTAACATAAGCAGCGCTTTTTCATAAACAAAAGCTAATTCACTGTTGAAGGTTACTTTACTCCCAGCAAGAACCAATGCAATGGTGAGTCAGCATGAACACCCTCCATCGATGTAGAATACATCGGGGCAGCGCTCATGGGAGTAGCTATCGTAGCATCGCAGAATGAATCCTCACCATGAACGTACCCTAAGAGTGCCCATACCGGGTGGAGATTTGGACTACGTTGTCTAAATCTTGAGATATTTCTCAAGGTGTATGGGAGATCCATGAGGTCAGAGAGAACTGTACATTCAATCGAAGTAGGATGATAAAACCAAGAGATTAACTGTGCAGGCCAGGCCTGATCTGTATGGACAAGAGTATATTTGCTTCACATACAGTGGGTCTACTATAACTGGACTGAGCAGTCCCTGCCTTGAGGTTTATTAACTTATCGCCTGTGTGCTAGACTCGTACAGACCAAACCTTTAGGCCAAACTCTGCAGTCTCGGCCTTGAAATTTGAACTGAACGAGTATGGTCACTTTAAGAACTTTATTTCTTTAATCCAACGTTGCCAACGAGTGCAAACAGGCAAATATATGCCTCTATAAATATATATAAAAAAAAAAAAATCAGTCCCGTAACAGGCCACGAGGGCCCTGAGGGGCAGATACTATAGAGGTATCTGATTCATGACCATACGGCACACTAGGGAGATAGTATGGCCAGTACTATGCTCCGGCCGCCTGATTTTCCCCTTGACTGCTTCGTCTACTAGAGTCATTAGCACCCAAGGTACCCATTATTAAATTAATTAAAGGCTGGGTTGGCCTAGGGACGGCCAGGGAGGCCGAATTCAACCCATGAACGAAGACACTAGAAGAAAAAATCTTTAGTGCTAGCTCGGGATTTGAACTCAGGTCCTCCAACTTATTAGTCCAGTGCTCTACCACTGAGCTAACCTCGCCCCCTCTATAAATTTCTGTTTGCTCTCTGACAAATATATAAGCAGTATAGGTTTGTAGCAATTTCACCACAATCCACTAATGTGACCCCATTTTACGGTAAATATACAAAAAGTCCAAAACTTTTATTACTTGTAATTTCTCTGCCTAAAACGAATGAATAAAGAATAGCTATCTACGCCATGGAATCCTTGAGCTTATTTTCCAAATTATATTGCGGATTCAGTAGAAAAAAACTTTGCATGTATCCAATTGAAACATTAAATTTAAATTAACGACCATTTTAACTATTTAAATGCTATTAAATATATTCTTTACTTTTAATTGGTGCTGACTCTAACCACACGCAATTATTTCGCAAGATAACTGGTTTGTCTTTTGAAACGAATTTATTTTACTTGGGAATTATCCGAATCGTAAAGAAAACGCTTTAACGAGGCAAACTTGGGAAGAGGCAAATAAAAGCATACTTACGCCAGTTTAATGTCTTTTTCTTTGTAAGATTTATCTTCTGGAGAGAAGTTAAACCAATTTTAGCATCATGTAATGCTATTTTATGTCAGCTCACACACTTTTTCCCAGACTATTAATTATCTTTTAACATTAATTTTGCCAGATTAGAGATTTTTGCGTTATAACGTTATCCTCGATGAAGATGTAAGAAAATGTCTTGATATATTTTCGGAATTAGATAAAACTAATGTATATTAATGACATCTTCAACACCTAAAATTTTTGTATTAATGATAAAAATATACAAGATATTATCTCTTCGTAACTAATTTCATCAAAGCCTCTTTAATTGAAAGATTTCATTTATTATTATTTGTGTTCATTTTTATTTCTTCTTCATTTTTTTTATTATTTATTTACAGCGTATAAACCTTTAATCTTATTAACGTCATAGATTATAGATTTAGACCTTGTAATGTTGGTACTATTCTAAATAACTATTATTCAACTTTAACGTGACATATTCTTTTCTTTAATTTTAATGTTTAATGTTGAAGATTTAAAAGGTTTTTTCTTTTCTTTTTTCGTTTTTAACGGCGCATCAACTATTTGACTATTAGCCAATTTATATCAAATTTATATATATTTGTTTGTTTGAAATGTAGTTATATATTTGTTCTTATTGAGATATGTTAGTTTGAAATTACGACACCACAAGTTGGGCACTCAGATGCTTCAGTCCTTGACATCAGATAGAAATGAGTCTATCTTGTGTGGTCTATCCTATTTTCTACTATAGCCCAGATCCTCCAGGGCACAGGGTAATCCTTAAATTCTCGTAATTTGTTTTCTCTCATATAGTACCATTTAGAGATCCAGGCTGAATTTAATTTGATTTTTAATGTAAAATGTATCATTCCGTGGTACTTGGTAAAATGCTACTCTTTAAGTAGTTGCAACTTAAGTTGCCTGATCCACTTTTCATTTTGAAATATTCCAAAATGACTTGGAATCCATACAAAATTAACTTTGAGTCCACTTCTCCGTAGGTAATCTTGAGATTGTTTTTGAATAGGTACCTTATCTGTCTTTAGGCCTTTTAGCGGCACCTCTCACATAACATTGTATCCTTAAAATATATTTTGTAAGTAACATGCAAGGTGACAACACCAAAGAAGTAAAAATGTGTTCACTTATCAAATTGTACTAAACAACAATTAACCACTGCCATCGAGAATTTTGCCTCACAATTATTCTTAAGCATACCTTCAAGTTTAGCGACACCGATACCCTTTTTTCCCCAACAAAAACTCGAAAAACGTCAGATAGCAGAATGTGTCCACATTAATTTAATCTTGACTGCATTACCTGCATTTCAAAGCATCAAAACAGACTCAAGAAGCATATCTTCTGTTAATTAATATATTTTCTTCAATCTTTTATTCTGACGACACTCCTGTCCCAATATACTCTTTGTGAAAACCATCGGCTGAAATGTTTGTTTTCTTGCGATTAATACATTCAGAACTAATGATTAGATAGGTACATAATAGATATATAGAACAATGTGGTAGATATATTCTGGAAACTAGAATATTCGGACCATTGGAAAACTGTATTTCTATCGAAATCGCACATAAGTCTACTGATCATAATAATAATATACAAAAAAGACCATGTGATTTTACTTATTTATTCTAGCCGATGTCTTGTTGAGAAATGTGCTCAGATTACACAAGTTCTCTGTGACAGACGTTTTGAAAAGCAATCGGAAGATTGTAAAATAAAGAAAAATTGGACTCAAGAAACATAAGGTTTATTGTTTCGTGATGATCTGGAATCATTTAGTTTTGAGAATAACGGAACGGTTATTTTCCGACGAACATGAACTGAACTGTCAACATTTCATTCTGATGGCTTGTCAACGAAAATGGACTCGCCTTAGGGAATCGCAAACATAGAGATGGAAAGCGTTTATTGGTCTGACGAAGGGAAAGTCCGTTATCTGCTCACGACGACGCGACGCCCGACGAGACGGTCGCACGAAGTCTGAAACGGCCGTGAATCTCCAGCTATTCTCGGGGCGACGGACCAAATGAGCTTCGTTTTCCACTGTATCACGACCGGGAGGAGCTGAGGGCAATTTGCCATGTCGCAGGAAAAGGATACGGATATATTCTACTTCACACGAGAAGGGTTCGTAATCGTGCGCCAGATATTGGATATTGATCATAGACCTAGAGATACAGAGAAAGAAAAGATTTGTTCAAAAGAAATATATAAAAACTGTTGTCCAAACGAATTGAACAAAGCCGGCTAATCTTTTAATTAATTTTGGAAATATTTGTTATTCCTTTAAAATTTACTAACAATGATGAACTACATGAGGAGTTAGGCTTTGTGGTAAAGCACGCGGCACTCGGAAGCGGCATAAAGATTTCATCTTCTAGAGTCGTCTTTTGAGGCTCGAAATTGGGGGTCTTCAAAGGCCCAGGCTGCACGGGGAAAGCAAGGCGTCCATAGGCGTCATAGTAATGACCACACTATCTCCCTAGTGTGATGTTTGCTCAAGAATCATATTCCCTACAGTATCTGCCTTCTGGGCACTTGTGGCTTGCTACGGGACTGATTTTTTGAGTGATGGACCCACTACTTACTGAATCTAATGAATCAAGTCTGCAAAAACTGAGCATGCGCCAGCTGAATGGTCTAAAGGAGCTCTAAGTTTATTGTTCAAGAGAGGTGATCGGCTTGATCCCTCTAACTATCGTTGTATTGCTCTGTCTTCAACACTTTACCTAAAAAAAAGTTCTTCACCTCGATTCTTGGAGAAAGAATCGAACGATGGTCACAACATTGTAAGTTAAGACCTTGTAATGTTAAGTCCAATAGTGTAACTTAATTTCCTTTTTATTTAATTAAAATATTAGCTCACACCATTGAATTTTAATGCATTGCTCAAATGCAAGTTTCTACGGTGTAATTTTATTTCTTAGGCTAGTGTAATATTTTATTTTGTGTACCATAATTTTTTTCCATAAATGTATTTGTGGGTTTCTTTTTTCTTTATTTCCTCGTAGCTTTTAAGGTCTGGCGATGAGAAGGTTGAACTGTTGAAAGTGCTTCATGCTAATAAAAAAGATCTTTGAAAACCGTGACAGGTATTCATTAAAAACATCTTCCATCTCGAACAGCAATCACGACTTGTGAATAAAAAACTTTTTTCGCCTGTAGCAACATTTTTTCGGCAAAATGGGCTCTGAAATGCTTCCTCATGTAAGCCACAATTGACACCCAAATTTTGGGATAATTATACCCCATGTTAACGGTGCCCATAGCAATTAAAGTGCTATGGGTGTTATGGGAAGGTTCTACTTAGTATCCTGTAACAAATTATTTTCGGCTTATATTACCAACCGAAACAATTTTTTTTTCTATTTATTTATCTTTGCAATCATTTTCGTTGCGAAGAATTATCAAGTTACTGAGTGGTATCACTTTTTGAGCGGCAAGCGGTTATTTTGGAATCAGACCATTGATCAAGGTAGCTGTTATCTTTGTGGTACATCTAGTTTATTGTGATCAACGGTATGTCCCCTTACTAATGCTTCGTTCCAAGATATTTGAGTTTATTGTGTGTTCTCCTCTGGTTCATGGCCTAAATTCTTTCGGGGGATATTACCAACCAAAAGAACGATTGTTTCGTCTTATTTTTAAATTTATTCCTGGTGGCATCAAGCAATATCGCTTGTTGGGCGTCTTTAATCCTCTGAAACTTTCAAGAAAGCAAATTTGGCAATTTTTGTTTTTGGAATGACGCTATTGGTTGAGAAGACAATAGCTGTTAACCTTTCGGAATCTAGCTTTTACGAATCTTGCAGAGCTTATTACAAGGCTGTATACAGTGGCTCATTTTTTTTCGGTGATTCTGCATGGAAAAATAGTCTATACGTGTCCGAGCTTTCCGTCAAATGTCCTTTAGGAGCCGAGAAATAAAATTAAATAGGTTGAAAATACTTTATTTTTTATATCGAGTTTAGAGCATAATATCGAAATGATTCTTCCACCAATTCATTTGTTTTGTAGATTAGATTAAAGAAAAAACCCAATCGTTAAGAAATAATATATATTTCGTCAAATGAATTTAAAAATATGCTCACGTTTTTAAGTAAACTAGTATTATATATTTTTTTACATAAAAAAAAGAGAAGGTTTAAAATCAGCACCCCAAGAAACCCTAATGTGGTAAATATCATCGAAAACAAAAAATAATAATTTTTCCCAGTTCGGGAGAGACTATACATTTGGAAGGGAAAAAGTAACGATACGTTTTAATTCGTAAAAGCACTTGATAGTGGCATTAAGTCTCACATAAATTAATTTTCTTCTGAATAAAATAATTTTGGCAATTGCATTAATTCGTGTACGGTTTATTGCTTGGAACATTCTGCTTCCTGGGCTCCGCAATCTATACCTTAAGTTAACATTTCTGCGACACGACTTGTCCGGTTATCATATAATACTCGGATAAAGAAGTCTCGTAGTGGTCAAACGAGGAATTGACGGTATAATCTACTGTTAGTCGTAGTACGTGATAAGAATGATCCAACGAGATAGCAAGTAGAAAGATCCTTGACCTCTTTGGACCGGTCCCGAGGTATTCAAGGAACATAACCTCCTTAAGGCAGCGAAAGTAACTATAACCTCTCATTTCACTTTTACTACTTTCTGTAATCACTTAACCCCTTCTTGCTTCGTAATGTTACTCGCCGGTTTCACGGGCTGCGTAACACGTGCCTATGAGGTTTTATTTTCTGATGATTTTCATTATTCCATTTTCCCCCTAAAAATGTCTATCAGTCCTCTGAGCGTGTTTCCTTCCTCTCTAAAGCGAGGAAACCCCGCTTATGACGTCAATTCGGTGACGCAGTCCGGAAGTGAATCTTTCATGTGTGTGTATCGAAATATTTGACTGTTGACGTTCTGCAAAAAAATGGACCGATTTTTATGAAAGTTTCCAAAAATACTTTACCTAAAACGTAAGGCGATGTTTGTCCGCTAGCAGCATCACCTTGTCCCCTAAACCTTAAAAAACCAACACAGTGCCCTTAATCATATCAATCTAAAGACTAATTTAACTAGAAATAACACACGACATTTAAAAGATAACAAGTTAACTGGGAGTTTGAACAAATGTACAGACAATGGAACAGCAAATCACATTTTGCATATTGCAAATAATTTTGGGCTTTAGAGAACTACTAAAAAAATCGAACGTTCGACATATCAAACATTTCAATCCAAAGTCCTAAGAACCTTAGAGGAGCAAGCATTTTCAATGCTCCCTTCTTTATTTGCAATCTCAATCTCCATAAAGATTTAAATATCCCTTTCGTTAAAAATGGTGCATTATCCATATTTCAACGTTTCCACATCAAACCATGCACTTATCAAAATCCTGATATCACTCATACTCTCTCTCCAACAAGGCGACTTAAAAGACAGTGACCCAGAGATCTGCTGCAGTGACCTTCAAGTTAAGTGTTCTCCTTCTTCAAGCGTGACAATTTCTGTCGCTCTTCGGTTCCAGCCATAGATCGGAGCAGAAATTAACTTGGGTAGGCTCCTTTCAACGTCATCTAAAGGCCTTTCTGGCGTTGATTGAGGGTGAAGTTGGGAGGCCTTGAGCTCAAATCTCTCATAATACAACATATTATCAAATTCATTAATATAAGTAATGTAAATAAAGAAATCATCTATCTAAACCTAAATGAAGCATTCAGGGAAATGTTCTTTCGGCGAAATTAAACGCTAAAAAATCGTAGGCCTTACAGTTTTGTGTTAGCAGGCTTTCAGGACTACTTTATAAGTATTTTGACGGAAGAAATCGATCGAGCGTACGCTGTAGGGGATATATTTAATCATTTAACTATTTTTAAGAAAAATGAAAAAAATCTTTTTTTTTACTTGTCAAATTATTTTATTGCGCATAAATTTTTAATTTATTTAGTGCCTATCCTGGAGGTGCAGATTAATAGAAACGTATAATAAGCTATCTAGCTAACCGCAATGTCTTTGGGAGGAAAAAAAATTAAACCCTTGTTAATATAAACTAATGCATCCCAAAGAATAATGCATGCACTCCAATTTTGCAAATAGTTCACCAATATTTGCATGCACTCCAATTATGCAAGAGGCTTAGCAAATAGTTCACCAATATTTCCCCGTTATTTCTGCTGGTTTACTGCATTCGTTTAAGCCCGGCAACCGGCTGAATAAATCAGCAGCTACTATCTGACGGGCACGGAGGACCTGCCGCACGACGCTTCCCAAATTAGCATTTTCCACATTTAAATGGCAACACTCTTCTTTTTTTGAGCTAAATGTCACGCTTATGTGAGAGGATAATAAGAGGGACATGTCCAAGCATAATCAGAACTCTTCCAAACTACCTGTTGGATATGCATAACAAGGCGGAAAAATTATGAAACTCGAAATATTTTACAGCTGGTTTCTAATTTTTTTTTTCTTTTTGCACACAAATATTTGCATCAAAACCTCATTATGCAAGCGGTAATAATAAGCAAGTCAATAATTATAATTTAACATTTTTCTCCATTATAAGAAATCTATTATTATATTATTATATTATTATTATTAGATAAATCATTTATAATGATTCTTCTGTGTTGGTGGACTGTTATTTTATACTGCCACCGTTTGGCTAAATTTGCTAACTTATGACTTGTATAAGTTAGCAAATTTAGCCAAACGGTGGCAGTATAAAATAACAGTCCACCAACACAGAAGAATCATTATAAATGATTTATCTGAAATCAGAGTGTGTTAGTTATACAATTTACTTCCTGTGAAATGTACATGTGTAATTATTTATGAATTAAGGGATTATAAAGATACAGTAGCATTAGCAAATGGGGCTGTATAATATTTATATATCAATATGTTCATACATAAATAACCTATTTAAAAAAAATTATATTTACAAAATTAAGACAAATGCTATAAATATATTATTGAAACATACCTGTATAATTTTTGTTTATGAAAACTTGGCTATTTAAAGAAGTTAAACGTTCGACTCCCTAGAACTGCGTCATTTTAGCTCGTTTTATAATTTCTTATACCTACAGTCATTTGAAAAGCTTGGAATAAATATATTAAATGTTTTGTGAAAAATTTATTATTGAAGACTATTAATTAATTAATTTTGAAGAAAAGTATGTTTTTAAGCCACTTTATGGAGAAAACTTGCCTCTTCGATTTGTGTTCGGAAGGCTCAAATACAAAAAAACGTTTATATATATATATATATATATATATATATATATATATATATATATATATATATATACATATACATACACACACACAAATTTGAACCACCGTTATATTCGTGATCTATGGGTTCTGAAAAATGAAATTTTCTAGTCGGCACTTCCGGATTGCGTCATGAGGTAAAGCTCATAAGCGGGGTTCCTCCCAATGGGGGAGGGAGGAACCCCGCTTAAACAACAAAAGGTGTATTACAACAATAAAAGGTGTATTCAATATTTCTTTGTAAATACCTTGCTTGTTCCTTTAAATTTTGGATTTGTGGAATACAATGCAAAATTAAAAAGTCGACAGATTAAAACCTCTCTGCAATATTTTTTTATAAAACAAGTTTTTGTTCGAATTCTGGTGAGATCTTCCTTTCGATGTCTGATCCTCTTAACCTATATCGACTTGTTCATGTAAAGGTCGATCTTTATGTAACGGCCGGAACCTGTTCGCCGTGTAACTTCTGTGAATTCAAATGCCAATTTTTCAGGAAACGAAATGCATTTGAATAAACTCTTTTTTTTAAATATGGGATCGCTTGGTGAAAATGTTCATTTTTCACGGGTGGTTTTGAATTTCGATGCCATGTATATATATAATGTTTTTTATTTTTCTGTCCTTTTTTTTTTGTTGTATAAATATATTAGTATTAACTATGCCCTACTTGTATTAAAGCCCTGATGAAGGCTTCAATTCCAAGCCGAAACGTCGACAATCAATACAACTCATTTTCCTATCAAAGTATAGTTTTATTAAGAAACCACGACCGAAATCTGACAAATTCTACCAACGATCTCCTCTCAATCAATAATATAATAAAGTGTTATTTTGATTTTCTTTTTTTTTTTTTTTTGCCTTACGCACTTCTGATATATCCTTCGGACTCAGGTTTGGTTAACCAGGGAGTAACAATATTTATAAAGAGAATAAAAAATAAATTGTTTAGTATGTTATGTTAATTTTTAATATCATTTCAAATAATACTTTGTATTATCTAACCTTTTATAAACTTCAATAACTGTTTTCTAAAATAATTAGTAATTACTTACTAATAATTAGTAATTACTTCTATTCAAAATGGGTACAAAAGTTCTCGAAAACGTTTTTCTATAACCAGTGCGGAAATTTAAGACTGTTGTTTTCCTATCGTTATAAACATCAATTTTGAACATTCACCTGTTCCAGTAATGACATTTTTATATTTACTTTTCATTGAGAGAACGCATCATGGACGAATTACTTAATCTGCTGAAGATGACCATGATGTAGTAACATGTTTGAAAGGGTTCACATGATAGTTGCAACCTTAGCGAAAGGTCTTATTGCTTTTCAGAGTTGAAGGCTGAACTATCATCATGCATTCCAGTACAGCGAATCAGTAATGAAGTTAATATTGGATCGTTATTACATCATTTTTCGTATAAAATAATAAAAAAAATAAATGAATTTATGTATGAAATTTTCCTTGCAAAAGTGAAATTCGGTGGGTTTAAAGTTTAAAAAATAATAAATAAAAAACAAACTTATTTTATATATATATATATATATATATATATATATATATATATATATATATATATATATATATATACACACACAGTAGAACTTGGATAATTCGAACCCCTAGGGACCGATAAAAAAGTTCGAATTATCTAAAATTCGAATTACAAAAGTTTTTGAAAATAAAGGGCTAAAAAATCGAACTTCATATTTTCACATTTCTTAATTTGAAAAAATAAATAAATTTGTTTTAAAGAAAAAAAAAAACGAACTTTTCAGGAATTGATGATTACGTACATAAGTAATAAATAATTTATCAAAAAAGTAAAAATAAAAGTTTTGAAAAAAATCATTTTCATGAGCAAGAATTTTTTGATTGTTTTTCAGGTAAGTTGGTAAAGTGTTAGGAGGAATTCCATAGTCCTTGGCAATTTCAGATATTTTTTTTATTATTCCTTTTCCAACTTCTTTAATCCTAGATATTTGCTCTAAGAAAGTTAAAGTTTTATAACTTCTAGGTTTCGACATCTTAAATTAACTACTAAATGAACTCCACGGTGCACTAGAAATTCAAGCCACAAACAATACAACAGATCTAGGCTCTGACTGATTTATAACTGAATAAGAAATGAAGATCGGAGGGATGGCGGGAGGGAATTCTAGGATCTAGGATGGTGTATGTAACTACAACTCCTGGAAGGGCGACCCACCATTTTGCAGAACTCCTAGGGTCCAAGAACTAGACTATGAGACCGCCGCGCTTCTTGTCCCGGAACCCCTACATCCGTATCTTACTATCCTTCTTACTCGAGGGCAGAATATTTAAGATCGACCGCTTCTCTGTCCACTTCCTAGTGGAGGCACAGACTCGTAAAAAATTCGAATTATCCAAAATTTTATTCGAATTAAGCACGATTTTTTAAGCCCTAAATTCTAAGGACCGAGAGAAATATTCGAATTAAAGACGATTTTGAATTATGGAAGTTCGAATTATCCATGTTCCACTGTATATTATTCTCGTGTCTGTCGCGCTCTCTAATCCGGCAGGCTCCAAGAGGAATGAGTGACGTATCTCGGAACTCGCCGGAGCTAGACCGGCTCCTAGAAAACCATACCTTCCTAGCTAGCCAAACAGTTTTTTTTTTGTGGTATTTCATTAAGTGGAAGTCAAAGAATGCATATATGTTTTGTTTTAGAGGCAGGAACATGTTTGTCTACTCTCTAAGAAAATAAATGTTTCTACTAAGGCACCTTCGATTGGAACGCCTGGTGTTAGCCAACACTCATCGCGATTGGAGTGCAAGTTTTATAAGTAATGTTTTTTAATTTGCTCTGTTATGTGCACGAAATGGAAAAAACTAACTCTGTCGATCGAGCAGACGTTAAGAGCTCTTGAACAGCTAGATAAAGGTGTGACAGCAGGCCCCTGGTAAAAATGGTACATATTATTATATCCTCAAATAATAGGGGTTTTCAAATACATAAGTGACCGCTTAAATTGAATTCTCTAATCCGACTTTATCCCGGTCCCGACGACGCCGGATTAGGGAGAGTCTATAGATGAATGTTGTTGTTTTTTGTTTTTTTGTAGAAAAATAAATCTAGTTATTAGAAGAAAGGAACATTTTTTCAAGAGTGCAAACTCATTAATGACATCACTTCGGTATCCATTAAGAGCCACAATTATTTTAAAATAGCTTCAATACCACAACATACGATTGCTACTTTTTTTGTGTTTGAAATAATGAGAAAAAACAGCTCTAAATTTTATCAGTTTACTTAGACTATTATTCTTTAATTAAAAGCAATAAACTCCCAGGTTACGCCCTAAGTTTTGGTCGTTCCTTTTTCACAAGGATAAGATAATAAAGTTCTGCTTTAAGTAGGAGAGGTTTAAATCCGCTCTTTAATAAAAGAAGTAAATAGCGAAAAGTTTTATAAAGGGTGTACCTTAAGAACGTGGACTTAGGAACTTCTCAATGGCTACTTGAGCGGATATTTCATTTTGATGTACGACCTCAACTTGGTTTTTACTTTATGTGAGGGGAGGGATATGAATGTTCATTTACTTGTGAATTGTGGGGAAAACATTTTATTTATGTACAAAATCAACCAGATATCCTCTTTTACCTCTTAGGGTGCGTTTACGTCTGATAGTTATTGCAGGATATTTATGTCGGGCGGAAATTGTGAATAGTGTAATTGCGAACAATTTCTGCCTGAGATATATATTTCTATCACGAGCTATAAATGTTGACACCATACCATCAGGGGAATGATTATAAAGAGAAGAATTTCAGAGATCATGGCTATTAGCTGTAGTGTCTACACTTCTTTACACATGTCAAAAACTGATTATTTTCTAATAAAAGGCACAAATGTATGTGCTTAAACGGGCCGTACATTTATCGCAAATTATATCAAATCTAGAACTGTCGTATACATATCCATGACATAAATGTATAGCTATTTTTGTCAGTATTAAACATGCAAGAGAATATCTATCTCACACAGGAGATATATTTCCTGCAAGAAGTGTTAGATGTTAACGCACCCTTATACCGGCTCCTATCGGTATACTTATCTCCCGTGGTACCTGTCAATGTTCTCTTTGTATGCTGTCTTTTAAAATAATCCACAGACTGGTTCGTAAAAGACGTCGAATTCTTGTTCATTGTTCTCTTGGCGAATATGGTTTTATTATGCTCTTTAATTATATTAAGTGATTGGTTATCTTCGGTGCAGTACTACGTTTCATGCCACATATTTAGGGTAGCTTTTCTTATTTTTATTTGTATTTCATTTGCTGTGTGTACTGATCGCCTGTCCGACCTTTTCATGTCCAAGAACGCACAACGTTGTTACCATTGTATGTTGTTCTTTTAGGCTTAATATTTCTTGGACAATTTTGATGAGATTTTACAGGAGGAGAACTAAATATAAATTATAGAGACCGTTAACAATTTTTCAGTGAAACTAAAAAAATTTAATAATATATTAGGCGGTAAACGAATTCAAATTTAATTTTAAAATTTAAATCCTAGTAGACACTTACTTCGAGTCTTATATAAGAAGAGGGTGGGAGCACTGGGGGATTCGGGAGGGTAGGGAAAATGTTTATAATTTTAGTGTAAAATAGTGATTTTTGAGGTCCTCTGGACAATTAGTAAACCAGGGTAAATGTTGAAGACATTTTTCGTTTTTATAAGCTTTTTTACACGAAATGTTCTCACTAAAATAAAATTTCGGGGGGATGTAGCCCCCCCCCCTTATGTACGCCCATGTTACATAATACTATAACATGTGACATCTCGTTCCTCCTCTGAAGTAGGAAACGATGAGAGACGTACACGTCTCGTTAGACTTCAACCCATCTCTTACCTATCCACCTTTAGGACGACGCATGCAACCCGCAAGCCCACGCACAAACATTTTAGCTTGTAAGACACAAACTCGCAAACACCACCCTGGAAAGGCGTACCTACTTATGCATTTTCCACCCCGAAGCAGTTGGACAAACTGCTTCGGTACTACTAATAAACATCATGTAACAACAAGAAGGTGGCACCGGTCACCACACAACCCGTAAATGACCCGGAAAACGTTCTCTCCTAAGGTTCCCTACACCCCCGAGTTCGTAACCCACAGGAAGGGAGGCATTAGTATAACATTTCCCGATGCGGGTTGAACATGTGAAGTTTGGGCTGTTTTGGAAGAATTAACTCTGATACGAAGCCATCTAGCAGAAGTGACAGCACAACCGGTCATAAAACGGGAGTATCAGCTCAAAATTTCCACCTAGAGAGTTAATTCTTGTAAAAAAATTAATAAATATTTGAATTTCTTGTGTAAGTAAGTAAAAATAACATCATCTAATAACCTCGGCACTCGGCAAAATCATTAGCTCCTTAAGCATTGATCAACCACAATAAAAACCCATTGGAAAGCATACACAGCGTAGAGGATTGTGTTAATGGTTGACTTTAGAAGTGAGCCAAGAGCGACAAAGAAACCTGAAGCAGCCGCCCTTGAAACACATCAAGTACTCACGACTCAACCATTACTCTTCGTCCTCAATGGATCGAGTACCTTGATCGATTCCCTGGATCGGCAACGGCCTTTCAGTCGCGTAACTAGGAAATGAACTTTTACAAAGAGGTGAATCCGCAATAAATGTTAGCAACAGTAATGGAGAGTGGCCAATTAATTTTATTACTGAAGTCGAGGGCTTTTAAAACGATCCAAGCGGTTTTGCCGCTGTGTCGATGCTGATACTAACAAAGAACTTTATTAAATTAAGTGATGCTAATCAGGGACGTCTGAAGGCATGTACGAGGTATTTCTGTCAAACTCACGTTTGGTGGCTCTGCACACAAAATAAAAATTGGAAAAATGATTTAAAAGTCGTCTTTTAATTTCTCCATACATTTTAAAACAATAAATTCAGAATGAGATCACTTATTTATATAAGAAATCAAATATTAAACATACTTGTATTCAGTTACGGGAAATCCATTAGTAGAAAACTTAATACTTCTAGCGCACGTTTTATAAATCTAATAGAAGATATAATCATCTAATTATAAATGAACTTTATACGATTTTGACCCTATTGCTGTCGATAATTTATTTTAAACTTGGGGGGGGGGGTCACATGTACATGTCCCGCGTCTATGAACGCCTCTTTACGAGTAACGTAACTTTATACATAATTGTAGTTATATAAATCACTAGCTGTATAGTATGAAGCACGGGTATACAGTGTATACCCGTGCTTCATCGCGGCAGATAATTAGTTATTTTATTACATTAAATAATGTAACATCAAAATTAACGCTACTGTGTATATAATTTTGTGCAGTTTATTATAACACGGTTCACGTCACGCTATATGTTATTCATCAATTGATAAGTAATCAAATTATAATGTTTACTGGACATTGCGGTGCTCCGGTCCCGTATCAAGAAACAGATAACCTAGAGATAACCTGTTATCTATAGGTTACCAGTAACAGGAGTTTAAGGGTTCGGGATATTATTACCTCGGATAGACCATCACCAGGAACAGGCTAAACTCTATGAGGGACAAAACCACTGTTTATTTCTAATAAATCAAGGTCTACCATCATAGTTGAAATGAAGCTCAAATAGAAATAATATTATGAAATAAATACAGTACGTTAACAGCTGACCTGTTGTCCTAGCAATGCTTGCTGCCTAGGGTTGCCTGCTCTCTAACAAATAATAAAAATTCAAACCCCACTAAAAATACTTAAAAAATTGAATATCAAAAAATCATTTCTTAGTGTTTCCGTTCTAAAGGGAGAGCCCATGCAAAATTTCAATTTTTTCTGTCAAGTGGTTTGGATGATAGGTCAGTGAGTGGTATTTGACAAATATATAATAGATTCCACATCATGGAATTATTATGTCTCAAAGGGACAAGACTAAAAGTGATGTTTTTGATGCTGGGTTACTGCCAAATTTACAAATAGACATTTTTTTACTGGCCCATGACAATAATTTCCCGTTATGATTTATTTATTTAATGTTCGAGCGCCATAAACATTTCCATTATGTATCATGGTGGATAGAGTCGGTACTCTTCAAAGTGGTTCCGCAACCGGCATTTAGTCTCGGCCCCGCATCTGCTGTTAATAATAACGTTATTAAAGCTAATAGGTTGTAAAGCGAGCCTGGCGGTATTGCCATGTTGCTTGGTATTACATTCATGGAGAGTATCGACCTAGGTACTAACAATCAATTCGACTAAATTAACTGCTAGTAAACAACGTTACTAATGCAAGTTACTCAATAACTTAGATCATTATTCCCTAATTTATGTACGTACATCTACACGTTTATGTTGTATAGGTTCAAAGGACAATGGCGCAGCTGTCCTGTTCGCAAAATCAGCTACATATAAATAAACATTGTCCATAACCTACAACAAAGTCCTACCCCTTCACTTAAAATATATTCTGAGTGCAAAATTATGATAGAAATGATGATTATAAATCTTCTAACAGAACAATGACAAAGAGACAAATTTAATATCAGAGACAGCTGCATGTTTCTGAGACTAGGACAAACCAATACACACGCCTCATATATACAGCCGACTTAGCGAAGACT
This sequence comes from Gonocerus acuteangulatus, assembly GCA_946811695.1. Taxonomy (NCBI): domain Eukaryota; kingdom Metazoa; phylum Arthropoda; class Insecta; order Hemiptera; family Coreidae; genus Gonocerus; species Gonocerus acuteangulatus. The sequence goes on from OX328127.1 coordinate 27,229,664, forward strand.
ACAGAAAGAAACCGGAACGCTTGCTCTGCAATGCAGGAACTATAAAGAAGTTACACAGGAAGTCGCCTAAATACTTTCAAATATAAAATACACTTTCGTTAAATTAATATTAAATTGGTTTTATTTAATTTATTATTTTATTTTACTTTCTTTTCTAAGAACACAATCGTTCTTTTTTATTTTTGTATATTATTTGAACTTATTGGCCATTAATCAAACCATTGAAAATTTACCGAAATTACACAGATCTGCGACCAAAAAAAAAAACTTTATGATACTTTTGGCATCACATCCTTATGCTCAGATTCATCGTTCATTATCTCCGGATAATCCCTTGTGGATATGGCGTTACATATTATGCGTCTAATGGAACAACTGCTAAGAATTTTGCACTAATTTCTGCTCTTCCAGTAGGAAGGATTTCATGAGTTCCTTTGGATTATTTTCTACGGTAAGTAAACATAGGTTTGGTCCTCAAAAAAGAGATCTTCTAACTATTTTTCATGAATTTTTGTAAGATGAAAGCGTAAAACATTCATCACGTCTAGTCTTATAGCCAAACTGTTTCTCTTTAATACCTATAGCTTGTTTCATTATTCAGCGTTAAACCTCAAAACCAGAATGCAGAATACAATGCACAAGTTCAAGCTTGTTCTAGTGGATATTAAGAATGAGGATAGGGGATATTTTGTGTTTTCTATGTTTCCACCCCACATTTTGCATGAAAATTTAATGGAAAATGAAAAGTGATGGACAAAAATGACGGTCATTTTTCGATTGAGCACACCAAAAAACATCAAATTCTGCTATAAGATTCCTTACAGCTGATCAAAAAAATTTCGGACAAGTAAGAGGGTGGAAATAAAATTTAATTCAACAAAGCAGTATTACCATTTTTAAGAGTCCAGTTGATGGAATTTCTTTGTGTTTTATATATATATATATATATATATATATATATATATATATATATATATATATATTAATCATTTGTGTAGGTTTGTAGGAACAGACATAAAATTGCAATCAATGCAGTTAATGAGACATTTGCTTTGTTAACTTACCTCTTGTGGGACGTAATGGATTAGGTTTGGTCTCTCCAAGTAGTAAAAGGAGTCATAAAACGTGAAGGGAATGTGCGGACATTGAGCACTTCTCGGGAAGTTATTAGTGCGGAAGAAGAGAGTGGTATATTCAAATGAATCCGCCTTCCTAGATAAAAACTAACCCCTGATAACGGGGAATTATGAAAGAGTTTAATTACTAATCGTTAAGTGGAACCGGCGAGGATCCCTCACATGTTGAGAGTTTCACTTTCTTGGAGTTATCTAGAGTTTGTTTGACCCGAGGACCTCTTTCACCCGATCTCACCTCAGGATTTCCATATACCGTAATCCGAGTTCCGTGTGGTCTCTTCGTTTTCTATAAGACCTTCAGCTCGATTTTTAGTCCCTTCTCCAAGGAAACGTGATTCGTTGGTAAAGTTGATAGATATACTAAATTTAGAGGTGTTCAACATTTTCTCCGATATCATTCTTCTATCAGGCAGAACGTGTTCATGCATAGATCCGGTTCGTAGACACAACGCCAAACAAGTTCAGTTCAAATCTCACGGCCGTTACTGCACAGTTTGGCTTCAAGGTTAGGACTTTATGGATCTAGCACACACACGATAAGTTAATAAACCTCAAGGCAGGGTCCAGTTATATGTGAAGCCAATATCCTCTTGTCCACAAACGTCAGGCCAGGCCTGCACAGTCCCGGTCTCATTGGTCCGTTCTGTTAATCTATTGGTTTTATCATTCTCAACAGTTCAACTCTGGCCTCACGGATGTCCCATTCACGGTGAGGAATACCTGAAGGTTTGGACTGCGCAGTCCAAACCATCAGGGAGTGGTAATTATGGAGAATACTATCTTGAATAATTTATATTATATTTCAGAAGTGGCGCTTATAGGATTTAAAATTGCCTTTGATGGAAAAGACGTATATTTTTTTTTTTTGTGACTCGCTTTTCTAGATTGTGTAGGTTTAAAATCAATATTTATGAAATCCATCTTTAAATCTAGAAATCAGTAGCAGTAAGTGAATTTCAGCATTGTCAAACAACAGTATTTGTACAAATACGTTCGTCCATGGATGGCATTAAGAAATTTAATGCTTTGTACTTACACTTAATCGGAACTTCTTCTAAGAGGTATAATAACTTCTGCAAGTTCGGTAAGATTTTTGCTAATAGGCTTATTGAAAGCTTGAAAATGGACTTGAAAGGAGCTTAACTTCGAAAGATACTAATTAGCTATCTCAAGGTTTCCGCTACTCAGCATTCGTTAATTTTAAACAGTGGAGAAGAAAGTTGCTTTTTGTTATCATTTATTATTAAGATGTTGAGAAGAGTAATGGTACTACATAGCAACATGGATTCTTTTTATCTTCTTGTGTGAAAGTATCTGCCTGCAATTTAAGATGAAACGTTTACAAAGCTGTGTCATGAGGTGTATCTTGCGGTAGATGATGATTTTCTGTGGTTATTCGGCTTTTTTGGCCAATCGTTCCGTAATTAAAAATGTCCTAACGTCCAGAACAATCCCTGACCTGACCTCAGGATGAAATTAGCTTTTCAGCTATTCTTCGACTGCCCCCATCTATCCAAGTATGAGTATCCCTGTTGTGTGTCGGAACGCTTAGAATAGCCATCGGCCAAAGTACAACGGTTCCCGTTGATCACCTAAATTAAGCAACGTTGGGCATGGACAGTACTTGAATGGGTGATCGTCCACAAGCTGTTGGAGTTAAAATAGTTTGGACACCTGTGGATAGCTCGGCGCTGATAGTCCAGTTTTTGATACCCCTTAAAAAAAAAATAGAAATCAAACCACCTCTTCCGATGCTTCTAGCACCATTTCTTGAGATGTGGTGTTTTTATCGAATTTTACGCGTTAACCCTTTTGGTAAGACATTTACTAGGCTTTTTAATTTTCTGCTGCCGTTTCTTGTGCATTTTTTAAAGGTTTTGAAATAATTTAGTAATTTCTTCCTCTCCTTATTTACGCACTTCTATACTCATTGCATGATTTATCGTTTACAAAACTATGTCATCAGGTGTATCTGGCGGTAGCGGCTCAATTTCTGTGGTTATAAGGCAACTTTGTTCAATCTTTCCTTAATTCAAAATGTCATAACCTCTAGTACAACCCCTGACCTAACCTGGAGCTGAAATTAACTTTCTGGGTATTCTTCGACCTTCTCCAAGATTATAAAAGGTTTCCTCAGGACCCCTCGCTTGTAATGCAGAAAGCTTAATGAGATCACGTATTCACACTAACGTAATTATTACACTACAAATGTGGTTGGTTGGCTGGTGAAGGTTCATCATAGTAAACAGGATGCAAAAACAAGTCAACACACCTCCACTGTTTAATTCCTTTAATTTAACAAAACGTTTTCGAGGTCAGCACCTCATCCTCAGAGTCCTCCTATAGCTGGGCGAGGTTCACTCGGACCTTCCTCCGACTATACTCCGGTGTATAGTCGGAGGAAGGTCCGAGTGAACCTCGCCCAGCTATAGGAGGACACTGAGGATGAGGTGCTGACCTCGAAAACGTTTTGTTAAATTAAAGGAATTAAACAGTGGAGGTGTGTTGACTTGTTTTTGCATCCTGTTTAGTAATTTTTACAGGTTAATGAAGATTTTTTATTAGTAAACAACCCGCTTTAAAGCTCTACATTTTAAAACTCCTAACAAATAGTGTCGTATGTTTGCGTGTGAAAAATGAATCTTCAACCACTTTCTTGTGGCTAAACTCTCTTAGTTAAGTGTGTGTTTTTCGGCATAATAATGATAACTTTTTAATAAATGGACGTTAAAATTTAAATTAAAATTAATGATAACTTAGTTGATGATCAGGAGGATTGAAGGCTGGAAGAAAAATTAATGGGCAACTAAATTAAATAACTATTAACTTAAATGTCCCAAAAGAAAATTATACATAAATCATGTAAGCGTTGATCGTCGGGGTTTCGGTCAATGTTCTTATTTAATAAAACACATTTTATGGTTAAAATGTATATTTATTTATTACTGCCTCGGCAGTAATAAATATACATTTTAACCATAAAATGTGTTTTATTAAATAAGAACATTGACCGAAACCCCGACGATGGTAGTAATAAATATACATTTTAACCATAAAATGTGTTTTATTAAATAAGAACATTGACCGAAACCCCGACGATGGCAGTAATAAATATACATTTTAACCATAAAATGTGTTTTATTAAATAAGAACATTGACCGAAACCCCGACGACGGCAGTAATAAATATACATTTTAACCATAAAATGTGTTTTATTAAATAAGAACATTGACCGAAACCCCGACGATCAACGCTTCCTACTTCTGAACGGTCGACCATATCTTCTCAATACATAAATCATGAATATATGTTATACATTTTGAAAAAGAATAACTAAAATTTAGAGGGATTGTAAAATTGAAAACGAAAATAAGATAAAGGTAATAAGTAATTTGAAATAGAGTGAAAATTGTTTTTTTTTTTTTTTTTTGTTTCGTACAGTTTTGCACATATAAATGGTAATAACTGAAATAGTAAAATTTGTATTTCGTGGAAAATGAGTGTCACAGTCTATTTGTGGGCTACCATCAACAGTTGATATATGTCTATTTGTGGGCTACCATCAGCAGTTGATATATGTCTATTTGTGGGCTACCATCAGCAGTTGATATATGTCTATTTGTGGGCTACCATCAGCAGTTGATATATGTCTATTTGTGGGCTACCATCAACAGTTGATATATGTCTATTTGTGGGCTACCATCAGCAGTTGATATATGTCTATTTGTGGGCTACCATCAGCAGTTGATATATGTCTATTTGTGGGCTACCATCAGCAGTTGATATATGTCTATTTGTGGGCTACCATCAGCAGTTGATATATGTCTATTTGTGGGCTACCATCAGCAGTTGGTATATGTCTATTTGTGGGCTACCATCAGCAGTTGATATATGTCTATTTGTGGGCTACCATCAGCAGTTGATATATGTCTATTTGTGGGCTACCATCAGCAGTTGATATATGTCTATTTGTGGGCTACCATCAACAGTTGATATATGTCTATTTGTGGGCTACCATCAGCAGTTGATATATGTCTATTTGTGGGCTACCATCAGCAGTTGATATATGTCTATTTGTGGGCTACCATCAGCAGTTGATATATGTCTATTTGTGGGCTACCATCAGCAGTTGATATATGTCTATTTGTGGGCTACCATCAGCAGTTGATATATGTCTATTTGTGGGCTACCATCAACAGTTGATATATGTCTATTTGTGGGCTACCATCAGCAGTTGATATATGTCTATTTGTGGGCTACCATCAGCAGTTGATATATGTCTATTTGTGGGCTACCATCAGCAGTTGATATATGTCTATTTGTGGGCTACCATCAGCAGTTGATATATGTCTATTTGTGGGCTACCATCAACAGTTGATATATGTCTATTTGTGGGCTACCATCAGCAGTTGATATATGTCTATTTGTGGGCTACCATCAGCAGTTGATATATGTCTATTTGTGGGCTACCATCAGCAGTTGATATATGTCTATTTGTGGGCTACCATCAGCAGTTGATATATGTCTATTTGTGGGCTACCATCAACAGTTGATATATGTCATGTGGAATGTTTAAGTTATCCCGTTTCCTGCAGATCTTTAATAAATGTTTTACAGACAATATCATTTTACTTTGTGTACACTTGTTTTTTCGTAACGTCTGTGTTGATTTGTAGTATATGTCCAATTCTGAGTCTTGTAAGGAGTACATCTTCGGGAGCTTCTATAGGTGTATTTCATTACCTACCTGAATTTTGTTGCGCAAATATTTCTTCATTTTCACCCATCAAAGTCAAAACAATTTTTTATAATATACTTCTAACATTTTTATTTGGCTCGCGATCAACTATTAAAACGTTCGAGGTATGAGAAACTCATTGGTGCTAGATACAAAGAAACCACCAAGCTTCGCCATCATGACCACTAAACGACTGCAGAACGACGTCAGCAAGGGTCATAAGAAAGTTGCGGTACCAAGGCCAACGAAGACCCGGTCAGATTGTTATCTAACAGATGTCTCTTTGCGCAAGTACTCGGCTAACTTGCTCAATTTGCTGCATCTCAAGAATCTCTACAGATCAATGGCTTCGGCTCTTATTATTTACTAATTATGAATTAATAATAGACCTATTCTTCCTTGGGTTAGATTAATACTTGCGACTGGGTTACTCTGAAAATATTATTGAGTGATGAGTCTACGTACACCTTTCATTAATATGCAAAAGGTCGAATTAGAGATGTGTTCCGTTCCAAAATATATGTTTCGGTAACTTAACCTGTTGTGGATGAGGGAGCCTTTTGGCGGCCCCCTACATGAAAACCCTGCTGCAGGCAGGACTAGAAACCCGCATCAACCTCATAAGAATCTTTGGCGTTGGCCACTAGACTATGGAGAAACCCATTCTTTCTTTAATGCTACCCGAACAATACCTGGTCTTTGAGGAGCCAACAGCGTGATGAAAATGGTAGAAAGAAATTAAGGTAAGTTTTGTGAAGAAAAAAGGTTAATTTTTGATCTAATAAGCTGAATATCGGGAACTGCCTTATCCAGACTTTCCTCACAGGTATAATTTCGACAATTTCATCATCCACTCCATTGAATCCAATCTCGAGAAACGCCTCCTTCAGAATCCATATATGTACCCCTAGAAAATAACCCCGTTAATGACAAAATTGATAAAGAAGGCACCTCCTCTACCTAAACGAACATTTTCCATTTATAAAAATGAAATGAAATTGTCTCTTCACTAAAATAAAATTGCCATTCCAGATACCCTTGTTTATGACACCACTTTCCAGGTTTATTCATCTTCAGCCGCCAACCCTTCCCCCACTTAACCTCAAACTCTCACACTCCAGATTCAGAAAGTATTGAGTTTCTGTTCGTTTGATTAGTTCGCTCTCTTCTCATCGGTTGGTTACTTATCATATTGTATTCATTCATTCAATACTTATTTCTGTTTGGTAACCCTCACTCCCAAGTTTAAAATCAGTATCGATCTGCTTTCAATTTAATCTCCAACTGTAGATTAGATAGTGACTGATAACCTCCGCATTACGGGGTGCACCTCGGCCTTCTGTCCAATTGTGCGACCCCTTAACTTGTCAACCTTACTTTAAACTCCCGATGAACTTAGGTATTGTCTGACCTCAGTGATCTCCTTATTTCGTCTTTATTGAGACTTTCAAGATGTATGAATCGTCTTTTCAAGTGCTTGGGTCTCTCATCCTTGTCCCCACAACATTTGCAGGCCAGGGATGAACTGATCTTCATAGTATGCATATCTTTATTCAAGGTACAACGGCCAGAATCAGTTCTCCACAATCTTCTGAACCCCTTTCTGGCCATAACCAAGAAAATTTCCTTCTTACCTACACTTCAAAGATCTATGAAGGACATTGTATTGGTAATTTTCTGTTCTTCCCAAAGTTTACCAGATTTTTCTTTGACTCTTTTTACAAAAACTTCTTTAGCACAGGTTATTGACAATACGACGAATGGCAATGGGCCAATAGGTGTCACTTCCGAGACCATCCTGCTAATTTGTCTGCTCTCTCGTTGGCTACACTTATTTATCTGTCAGTATTACTCATCCTCTATTCATAAGATGTTTTTCTTTGTACCCTTCTATAAATAAAATTACTATTAGTATTAACTTCCGCCATGCTTAACAGCACTGATAAATGCTTGAATCTGCAAAAATATAACACATTTCTTATCTAAAAAAATTTAGTTAGAGCCTTCTGCTGAAATTCAGGAACATAAATATGCTTTAGTTCCACCCGACAAACCTATGTAATGTACTATATAACATACAGTCTTCTTTTTCGTACATGACCACCGCGCATGCGCGAACGCCAGTGGACCTTCTTGTGGCAATTTTTTGTAGCGCTAGGTCCACCCGATAAACCTATGTAATGTACCCTATAACATACAGTCATCTTTTTTGTACATAGACACTGCGCATGCGCGAACGCCAGCGGATACTTTTTTGTAACGGTTTTTTCCAGTTTAGTCACCGCTAAAGCATATTTATGCTAAAATGCAGTTTTATTAACCGAACCTCGACCACATCTACCTTCGCAAACCGAACAATCTCTTTTGAATAAATATATAATAATATCAACATTTGGGTCAAGTATGCGGAGAATTAATAAATAAAAACTAATCGGGTTCATTTTAAATGCCAATTAGATGGGTTTGACGACGATTGGATGAATTTCTTTTAATATTTAGTATTTCCTTCTATAAACGAAATGGTTAAACTGGATATTGCTAATAATTATTACTAGTAATTATAATTGTTAGAATGAATTAAAGTGTGAATGTGACACCTCTTTGAAAGTATTTCCCAGGCTTTTCCCTGAAAGGCGCTGAAGGAGACTGAAATATAGTGCCAGGGAATTGATGAAGCTTTCCCTTAGGGCTGAGAATGGTGTCGGTTATTGGTGTTGGGATTGGAATAGGGATCCATCTCGAGTAAGGGCCCCGTCGGCATTATTAGAAAACACCCCCTCAGCTACCTTAGAGGCGTCGCTCCCTTTTATTACAGGAGGCGAAGGCAGAATTCACAGCACAGAATCATCAGCACGAGGTTAATGTAACATTAGCACTTCCCGTTATTGCAAATTATTGAAGTTGCACTTATTACAAAATATTTGAATAATTCTTTCAAATCATCATCAACTAGGACCCAAAAAGGATGGCCTTTTATGCAACATTAAATAATATATATACACGTAGTGGCCACTATAACAGTTGTTTCCGACTGGTTGTTTACCTGAAACACGAGTTCGATGTGCCCCTGCTGGGCGTCATTTTGATTTTCTTTCAACGAACTCACTAATCAGACTAACATATTCAAAGATAATGATAGATATTTGTTTAAATATAAGCAAAATCGCACATTAACCGCTTACTTCCTTATTTATGTGGCTGTACAGTCACAGATGGACTTCCGCCTCCCGAACAATTTTCCTCCATTCCTCTCTATCCTGGGCCATTTATTTTCATTCAACAACTTTAAGGTCCTCTTCCAGGTCATTTGGCCAGATTTCGCTAGGACGTCCTCCCTTCCTCTTTCCTGGGAAAGGTTCTCTTGTGACCTTCGTTAATATTCTATATTTGGGTAACCTTTTAACATGTCCAAGCCAGTTAATTCTTCTTGACTTGATAAACCTTACGATACCCTCATGGTTATTAAGCTCCTCCAGTTCTCGTTGATTCCATATGCGCCAGGAACCTAGTTCGGAGATGGTACCATAAATGCGTCGCATCACTTTTCACCCGAAGACTCTAAACGCCTGCAGGTCCTTTCTTTAGCCGCTTAATGACAGTATTTGTATTAAAAACTTCCAACTCGCAGGGACTGCGTCATCATAGCGCGTTTCCATTCTTATTCTTAGGGGCATTTGTAAAGCAATAAAAACTGTTATTAATTTTTTTAGATCATTCATGAAAAATTACAATTATGATTCTGGCCTGGTTTTGCTAAAATACCCATTTTACTCTTAAATGCAATTAAAAACAACAATCAATTAAAAAGTTTGGTAAAGAGGAAAACAGAGACGTTCAAAAGAACAAAACCGACAGCAATACACTATTAGAAGACACTCACGCGGCATCATCAAACTCCGTTCGGAAAGCTCTATTTCAAACAACAAATAATTGCTTCTCACTCTACGTGTCCTGTTTAACTGACAAATACATTTTAATATCGTAATCAATTACAAATTCCTGCGAATCGGACTTTAAACTTTGAGATATCATCAAATATTCGGCTCCTTCCTGTTCTGAGAGCCACCGAAGACTGTTATCAGTGTGCTAATGATGTGAGGGCAAACGAAAGTAGTAAGATGAAGATAACCTTGCAGATGATGTTGGGATAAACAGACAACATCAGTCATCTGGAACAATTAACGTTTTATACTATCTACGATTCGCACGCATTTCTCAATGAAATTTCAGCGATTTGCAACACAGTTACATCCCTATTAAAGGTACCACACAAACATTCTTTCATTAGTGCAACCTTCATAGCTACTTTCGTTCGGAAAGTGGTAAAAAGAAAAAGCGGGCTCACTATCAGGAGCTAAGTTTTGGCACAATGAGCATAGAGATATTAACATTACTGATTTGCTAATATTACTGCTGATATATATGTAATTATTTTAACGTTGTGACGTATCTACTGTATATTTGTCAAATCCCATCACTCGCTCACTGACCTATCCCACTATGTGGGACTATCACAAACAAATTCTTTACGTTTCTTAACCTTAATTCTCTGTCCTTTGAACAATTAGAACCTGATTTAGAAAACTTTCCTTACGATTCCATTTATTCCTCTGACTCCATAGATGACATGGTTAACTCTTTAACTCATCACCGCCACTCCCTTTTAGATTCCCATGCTCCTCTTCAAACCCGCCGCTTCAACCGTCCTCCTGCTCCCTGGCTTACACCCGAGCTCAAATCATTAATAAAAAGAAGAGAAGCAGCGAGAAGAAAATTTAGACGGACCCGTCTTCCTCAAGATTACTCCTCCTACAAATACTTGCGTAACCTCACCCAATCCTCCATCCGTCAAGCTAAGTCCCTCTACGTCCACCAATCCCTATCCAATGCTCCTGACTCTAAAACAAAATGGTCAATCCTTCGTAAACTTTCCCTTTGCAAAACTAACCGTCCTTGCTCTATCTCTTTATCCCCTGATGTTCTTAATGCTCACTTTGTATCTTCTCCCTCAGTCCTATCCAGTCCTCCTATACCTTCCAAACTACCTTTTAATTCCAACAACTTCTACTTCTCCTATATTACCCCAGAAGATCTTCTAACCGCGGTCCTTCAATCCCGAACCAATGACTACGGTCCAGACTCTGTTCCCGTTAAACTGATTAAGGCCTGCTTACCCGCAATCCTTCCTATCCTTCTCCACATATACAACTATTCCCTTCAAAACTCGACTTTTCCTTCTCAATGGAAAACAGCGTTGGTTCGCCCTCTTAACAAAATATCAAACCCCTGCTCTCAGAAGGATTTCCGTCCTATCTCCCTTCTATCCAATCTTTCCAAACCTTTAGAGCGCCTGGTCCAATCTCAAGTATCCAACCACCTTGAACAAAATAATCTCCTCAACCCTCTCCAGTCTGGCTTCCCTCCGTCATACTCCACTCAATCAGCGCTCATAAAAATCACCCATGACATTCAAACTGCCACAGATAACCAACAGCTCACTATTCTAGTTCTCCTAGATTTTTCAAAAGCATTTGATACCGTAGACCATCAAATCCTCCTCACCAAACTCCAATCTCTTTCCATTTCCAACAATGCCATTAGCTGGTTCCAATCCTTTCTATCCAATCGAACCCAATACGTGGTCATCCCCGACAGCAATCCTTCTAGCCCTCTTCCTCTTTCCCATGGTGTACCGCAGGGCTCCTCGTTATCCCCAACTCTATTTTCTGTTTACATCAATGATCTTCCTCTTTCCATAGTTCATTCCAAGTTTCATCTTTACGCTGACGATACCCAAATCTACCTATCCTTTAAGCCCTCTTTGCTACGAGATGCTGTAGACAAGCTGCAAGTAGATCTTAATAACATCAATGCTTGGGCCGCAGCTAATAAGCTTTCCCTGAATCCAGACAAATCCAAAGCCATTATTATAGGCTCCCAATCCCTCAGAAGTTGTACTTCCTCTTTTCCAGCCCTTTACCTTAACAGCATCCCTATAAAATATTGTAAATCAGTTAAAAATCTTGGGATCATATTTGATCAGAACCTTTCCTGGAAGAATCATATTTCCCAAATTTCCCGTCGGTCCATATTTATCCTGAGACAGCTCAACCTCTCCCGCCATCTCCTGCCAACAAAGACCCGTCAACTCCTCGTAACTTCCCTATTATTCCCCCAGTTTGACTATGGTTGTTTGGTGTACGGTGGACTTTCTGGCGATCTCGACGCAAAACTCAAACGCCTCATGAACTGTTTCATTCGTTTTATCCTCGGGATCCCCAGAGACTCCCACATATCACATTTCTACCAGGAGCTAAATTGGCTATTCCCTCTTTATCGTCGTCAGTACTTCCTCGGCTCAGTCCTTTACCAAGTAATTCAATCCCGTAGACCTTCTTATATTTTTCAACTTCTTAAATTTAAATCCTCGGTTCACTCCCGTAACACCCGATCTCGTCCTTCCGATCTTTATATTCCTTCCCACCGAACAGCAATATTCGAAAAATCATTCGTCACTCGTGCCACCTCGCTATGGAATTCCTTGCCTTCGTTTGTCCGCCATTCTACCAACCTAGAAACCTTTAAATCCCGACTCTTCCACCACCTTCTATCCCTCCAAGTTTTACCCAACACCTAGTCTATATTGAAGCTGTACACTATATATTGATACTGATAGCATTTATAAGTTTTTAAGTTTATACGTAAAATTCAAAATTATTTTGTAATTTCAAAATTATTCCTATGGGACTTCTGTCCCGGAATAAGAATAAAACTTTTCATTCATTCATTTTCATTTCATTAGCCTCCTCACCCATCAGCATCCCCACTCAGAACACGTTCTTGGTAATGCTCGCACACATAATGGGTATTTCCGAATGATATCTTGGAAAGATAAATTTTTAAATTTTAACGTACATTTATTATTGACAAAGAATTTTAACCTTTACTGGCTAAACTCATTTTATTGGTAACCTATAGATATCAGGTTGTCTCTAGGTTATATGATTGTTGACACTGGTCCGTTGCGCCCCAGTGTCAAGAAACATTATACTTCGATTACTTATCAATTGACGAATATCATAAAGTATGACGGGAACCGTGCTTAAATAAACTGCACAAAATTATATAGTAGCGTTAATTTTGATGATGCATTCTTTAACGCAAAAAAATAACTACTCATCAGCCGTGACGAAGCACGAGTATTCAGCTATGTTCTTATATTTTCTTGTAAGCATTAAATTGGGGCACTGTAAGATGATGGAGTATCGTGTTTCCTCCCTACCTACAGGGAGTAATACCCGCTCATGACGGCGAAACGTTATTCTATGTCAAGAAAGTTCCTTCACGTTATGACGAAAAGGTATTTTATTCCCCTTGTGTGAAAAGTGGAGCGCATAAAAATGATGACATCGTGCTAAAAGGAGAAAGGCCCAAGTGAAAAAGCTTGTAGATTGTATGAAAGTACCGGTAAATAATAGTTTGCAAGTGCACACGTTGTGGGTGAGTACCGCTTGGGAGTTGGGGCGTTGGCTTTTTTTTTGCATATTCTCTCCAATATGGTGAGGCTATTCATGGTTCTTTACAACACTTCACATGGCTATTTATTAAAAAGTGTCCGACAGGAATTGCGTCATCTTAGCGCGTTTCCATAACTTCTTACCCATGGTGCCAATTGGATAAGTCTACTTAATATTTTGTAAAAACATCAAGCACCTTCTGTCATGAACTTTAGGATTTAGGTGCCATGAACAGAAAACTTATAGCAGTAAAAATTACTAAATCGGCATCTTCGAGATCTGCTCGGAAATAGAGCTTTCTTCACGTCTAATTACATATCAAGAGGCCTACATGGAGGTCGATAAGGTAAAGCTATAAAATCTGTGATTTTTTCGCACTTATTTTGGCGAAAAAATAGGACTGGTTGAAACATGCTTATGAGTTGGCATTTAGCAGTTTTTTTCTAAAATGTAGCGGGACTATAAATCGCATACCCCGGATGATAATCCAGCGTGCTAGGCACTGGACCACGGTGCAAGCTGAGGTAAATATATTTTCGCAAAATCCGTAAGTGCTACGTTTTTTGTTCCAACGAATTTCGTGGATTAAAAAACATTGTTTCGGTAGGCATATTTTGCTAACTAAAGGTGGCCATACACGTTTAGTTCAAGCCTGAAGGCTGAGTCTGCACAGTTTGGCCTGAAGGTTTGGGGTGAACGGATCTAGCACACGCACTATAAGTTAATAAACCTCAAGACAGGGACTGCACAGTCCAGGTATAGTAGACCCATTGAATGTGAAGCAGATATCCTCTTGTCCACATACGTCAAACCAGGCCTGCACAGTCCCGGCCTTATTGGTCTGTACAGTTAATCTATTGCTTTTATCATTCTACTTCAATGGACTGTACAGTTCATCTCTGGCTTCAAAGCTGTTCCATTCATGGTGAGGACTATCTCAAGATTTGGACTGCGCATTTCAAATCTAGAGATAGTCCTCACCGTGTATGGGGACCCTTACAATCCCGATCCGTTGTGTTGTTGTTGTTTTTTTTTTTTTCAAAAAAACAGAATAAATTTTCGAACTACTTGGATCTCATTCAGGAATTCTCTAACGCTACATCGACTTTTGGTAAATATCTCAGGAAATCAGAAGATAGAGTAATTAATACAAACTTAAAATTCTTAGAAGCGCATCAAAAAAGAAAAATTAGAAAAACTTATAATTAATAATTGTTTTAATTGCATCGACTTTAGAACAGCAGGAGTTGGCCTTAGGATGGAGCTAGATGCACGGAGCCTGGCCTTGAAGGAAGGACTTGCATACTTTCTCTCACGCAAAAACTACCGTTAGCAGAATCATCTGCATTTGCATATGAAATTATCTTGCGTTTCCTTCATATTAAATTAAAGGAACATGATCATAATCTACAACATATTGGCTATTAGGTACTTACGTATTAGCGTCAAAGCAGGTTAAAGAGGCGGGTCTCGTTCAGAGATCTGGATCATGGATAACGCATTTCTATTGGTCAATCACTATCAGAGATATCATCTATTGTGTTTATAGTAGCCATTTTGTGCCCTTTGTCTTTTTTGTGCTTTATTTACCCACGCAATTGTTGTTGTTTTTTTAGTTACGCGATTTCAGTTTTTGTGCGAGTTAGCGACAACAGAATAGCTAGGATGAAAGCTACTGATTCGAAGCGATGCGAAATCGTTAATCAGTCCATTATCCAGCGAAAAACCATCCTTGATCTATATTATCAACGAGTTGGATTGACTAGAGTTATGATATAACCTTGAGCGAGCGTAGCGAGCGGAAACGCATAGCACTTATGCTATTAAAATAAGTGCTACGCGTTTTCGCTAGCTAAAGGTTATATCATAACTCTAGTTAACCAAAATCGTTGATAATCCCGTCGCCATATTGGCAAAAACTGATTTGACTCCTTGATCCAGCTCTCTGAGACCCGACTCTTTAACCTGCTTTGACGCTAATACGTAAGTACCGGCTATTATAACTCTATTAGGTACCTATTTTGCATGTAACCATTTCATAAAAGGCAGCCATTCACATTGATTTAGGAACTTTAGTATTGATTTATCAACCATAATTAATAGTTTTTTTAAGGAAGATTCTCTTTATAAAGTTAAGAAAATGAAAAACAAAATATATGGGAAGTAAGCATATTTGAACATAGAATAGAATTAACAGCTAAGTGATAAATTCCTAGATAATCTAAAAGAATACCATTGAAGGATACAAGAAACTTCTAAGTAATAGTCGGTCATTTTTTTTTTATTATTATTTTTTTTTTTTTTTTTAATAAATTTTCAAGTGACTTAAAGAGCTCCAGGCAATTTGTTCTTTTGTGGTCCAATGGTTTTATAGGAAAATCATGTGACAACCGAACGGTTTCCAGACCGTTTTAGACATACTTAACAAAATTATCAAATAGTCGAAAACCGCTGTAGAATTTTAAAATAATATTTTGAAAATTTTACCCTCTGTCGGGGGGGGGGGGGAATACATTTTTTCCGAAAACGGTTAAAGATTTCGCCTTCGAAATTGTTTCATTCAATTTCCCTCTACTAATTAAATGTAAAACATCTTTAAAACCCCTAATAATATAATTAGACATAATCGTAGAAGTTTGTCGAAAAAGAGATTTTCCGGTAAGCGCATTTTGCTGTTTCATGAAAATGACTTATCATTCCAGACAACATATATTGGTTGTCTTTGGTGGGCATTGCCCCCTACTGGTAAGAAAGCATCATGTTAAAATAAAGTTCTTTAGAATCTGAATATGGATAAGAATATATGGATAAGAAACCGAACATCTATAAAGTTTCCAAAATCATCAGTGAAACCTGAAAAGTTCAATTCATTCATACTTATTACCACATCGATGAACAGTAGCACTAACGTGGTGACTGAGCTTTTGTTTAGTGTGTGTTTTTAACCCCTAGGTGGTCATTGAACTATTTCAACACTCTCAGAGTTTTCGATGGCACGGTACGTCAAAGTGTTAAACGAAAATGCCGTTTGCGATATCGAATCTTTGTTATTATCATGACTGTCTAATATCGCAAAATTCTTCCTATTCCCGTCTTGGGGGCTATAAAACTACTTTATTAGCTTTAGAGTTAAGTTGTTAGATCTCAAACCTATCACGTAACGAACATTAATGGCTGATACATTCAATAATAATAACGATGCAATGAATAACTTTCACCTCATTAAAGTTGTGCTTTTGTCGTACTCTTCAATCCAGTTTGCGCCCATTTTGGGCAGGGTTATACGACTATCCTGTGAGTTAAGAGTAGCGGTGAGTCATGGAATGGAGTTAGAAACTCATCATGATTGGTTAACTATTCCCAGGACAGTGTTCCTCTAATATAGGCCTAACTCCAACTATTTGCTCACATTGTTCAAACTCAATGAGATGTTCAGTAGTACTATTGATTACAGGAAATACACACACCGACACACAGGAGCTGCATAGATTCATCAGAAAGTGTGATGTTTACGCAGCATTCCTGAATAATTTGTTTAAACACATAAAACAAAATATATATATATTGGATATATATGGCGCAGGTCAAATAAAAATAGTACTCCTTTTCCTTATGTACTGCTTTATTATTCAATTCCACGATTTCTGACCTTCATTTATGTATATTTATTTATTTTTTATAAATATGGCACAGGTCGAAATAATAGTACTCCATTTTATGTACTATTTTATTTTTGGCACGCCCTACATGTTTCGTGGCCTTTATGCCACCTCCTCAGGGGCCACTAAATCCCCATGTGTGGATAGCTCGCCACCCATACTAAGACTTACGACTTAAGTCTTAGCTCGCCACCCATACTAAGACTTAAGTCGTAAGTCTTAGTATGGGTGGCGAGCTATCCACACATGGGGATTTAGTGGCCCCTGAGGAGGTGGCATAAAGGCCACGAAACATGTAGGGCGTGCCAAAAATAAAATAGTACATAAAATGGAGTACTATTATTTCGACCTGTGCCATATTTATAAAAAATAAATAAAGCTTTATTATTGGCTGCACTACATAATTCTTGGCCTTCATGCCACCTCCTCAAGGGCCATAAAATCCCCATGTGTGGTCATATTTTTATTTTATTTGACCTGCGCCATATATATCAAAAAAATATACATATACTTAATTAATGGTCAAAAATACAAGGAATAGAAAAAAAAAGTTTTGTTGTTTTTATATTTTTAATGAACAGTTGACTCAAGTATTATTTTATTAATTTTTTTTCTGGATTTTTGTACAGTGACTCAGAAAACAGTTGCAATGATATGTAAGTTATATTATATTATAGAAAAAAAATTTAACCAGTATAATATTTACTACTGAATGTAAAAATAATTTAATTGGGACTAGGAGGTATAATTCTGAAAGGATATTGAGGGGATTAGTCATTGTTAGTACTCTCAGGGGCAGGCTTTCCATTTTTGGTTCATTTCGACAGTTTTGTGGCCAAAAAAATTTGGCCAACGGCAAAAATTCATCAGAATCAATTGAATAATTATGTAAGCGCAGCAAATTGATATAGAACAACATGCCGTCCTAATTTTCAAGCAACATTGTAAAAAGGGTTCCAAATAGAATTGAGACCACAATCAAAGCCAAAGGAAGCAATACAAAGTACTACTAAATTAGAAGGTTTTATAATAGTTTTCATTCAGTCACAAAAGGGTTGCAATCAGTTCTATTTTCATTGTTTTTCAGAATTTATTTTTAAAATTATTATTATGTTAATTTCTAACTATTAAGAATGTGTTAAAGACATATATATTAGTTTCATTACCTAACACGCATTTCAGACAGCGAGGTATTGAAATTTTGTAAGCAAGACCTATCATTGCAACGGTTTTGTGAGTCACTGTATATGCGGGGTTCTACTAAAAATATTTTATCATCTTTAAATAAAGCCAAATTGTATATATCGTCTAAGCCAAAATCCCAGTCACAGATTAATTCAAATCCTGAAATTTACTTCAATCACTCAAAAATTGCTAAAAATAAAAAGGATCCAACAATTAAATCACAGATTGAACACTATATTAACCATACCTATGAAAAGCACGTAAAAGTCTTCACGGACGCATCAAAAACTAACCAAGGTGTTGGAATAAAAATTTTTGATAGTAGTTCTAATATTAAATTAACTAAAAGGCTTTCAAATCATTTTTGTATCAACAATGCTGAGTTGTGGGCTGTGCATGAAGCACTGGAATACTTCATTGAATCACCCAATAGAGACAAGCCACTCGTCATTCTCACAGATTCTAAATCTAGCTGTTTAAAACTCCAACATTACCACACCCAGAAGAGATCCAGCCACATTGCAGACTCCATAGCATCCATCATTCACCGACATTCAGCTCAGGTTACTATACAATGGGTCCCGGGTCACACAGGTATAAGAGGCAACGAAATCGCCGACGCCTTGGCTAAAGCATTCACCTCCTGCATCGAAGAAATGTCATCTCCGCCGCTATCTGACTTTATAAGGTTGGTCAGAATGAATATTGTTGAAGAATGGCAGCTGTTATACACCGAGACGTCAGCTACCAAAGGAAGACATCACTTCAGCTTCCAACCCATTCGCTCCCCCACCGCCGGGACATCGTCACCCAGACCAGGCTACGGATCGGCCACGCCAGGACTCAGGCCTACCTGCACAGGATGAAGCTTGCCCAGCTTTGGGAAGTAGAAGACATCGCCCATATTTTCAACACTTGCAGAAGATACGCCTCAGTCAGGCAGACTATTGCTTGAAGATACAGACTATCGGTACTACTTGGCAGGAAACATAGATAGACTGTTGACTTTGTTACATTTTATTAAGAAGAATAACCTAGTATTGTAAATTTTATTTAATTGTTCATACATTTAGTTACTCATAATGGTTATGAGTTTGTAACTTGAAACCAATAAACGATTTAAAAAAAAAAAAAAAATATGCGGGGTGCTACAATATTTAATAAACACACACTTCACCAGAGCCAGTTTAAAAATAGCAAGTACGGTGAAACTACTCACAGTTTGAATACGGTTACCTCGCCAACTTATTCCAGGCTCTCCTGTGGTGATCTATGACAGCAGAATGTGCGATCAGCAGTGTCCATTTCTGTGTGTTGTCCAGGAATTCACCAGCTGGCACTTGGTCATCATGGCTACACTATGTACACTATCTTTTAGATCTATGTTATCAGATCTTAATATCTGATAAAATGATCGGTACGCTACAAACAACTATTAGAACGCGAATACCAGAAAGAGCCATTTAAACGCATACACCAGCGCCTCTAGTAGTGTCCACTACAACCAAGCTCCTATGTTTGGAGGTTTTATTCAATTTGAACATGACACAGAGTAAATGCTCTCCCCGTGGTCTAGTCGCTAACGCCTTGGTTTCTTTTGAGGGAGATAAGGGTTCGAGTTCCATCTGCAAGAGGGAGTTTTCTAAATTCAGCGCCCATTCATTGTACAAAGTAAACATAAAGTATACTATAGGCAAATTATTAATTAGTAATATTTCGCTTAGTTTCTTCTCTTTCTCTTTTATTCCTAAGGGATAGAATATGTAAAGGTTTTAAGACATCTTTCCACAATTTCATGAATACACAAAATGTGTTTGAGTACAGCCTTTGGAATGTGCTCAAGACGAAATGGAAAAGTATGATACTTTAGAAATAGGCATCACTTTGGGACATTTTTTTAGAAAACTAATCGATTTTGTTTTTAGTCTACTGAAAACTAGATTAAACTTACAAAGACACTTTTTTTCTTATAAGGTGACACTTTTCTTCCAATTAAGGTGCACTAAGCTTTACTGTCATGTATTTTAAATGCAAACGTTTCTTTTCTAAAAGACAAGCCATTGAAACGTTTAGGCCCCTATTAAAACATTCATTGTTGTATTGTAATCCTATTTTTCAGGCACCTGAAGGCCATTAAAAAAGACAATATCTTGTATTTTCATTTCTGGAGAAATAAAACAGCTGAGAAGAGGGCGTAGCTAAGGGCGTGTGCTGTTTCTGCTTGACGAGACAGCGTGACGGAGGTGCTGACAATGCAGCTGGAAGAAAGGACCACGTCCCTATTAAAGATTCTCCTCGTTATATCCAGGACAAAGCAGGGTGTCGTCCAGTTCTCCTCGCAGTGAAAAGGAACGGATTGTCTTCTGTGGCGGCGGGGTGTTCCACTTGCTTCTCTGGGATCTACTGGTTTCTATAGTTCTGATGGATGGAATAGTTCAATAACACATGCGTGAAATTCTGGGGTCAAAATATTCCTCAAGAGTCCACCATTTACAAATTCCAATTATGCATCGTTTAAGACGGGACTGCACAGTTTGGACTCAAGATTTGGACTGTACGAGTCTAGCATACAAACGATAAGTTAATAAACCTCAAGGCCAGAACTCCACAGTCCAGTTATAGTGGCCTCACTGTATGCGAAGCAAATATCCTCTTGTCCAGACACTTTAGGCCAGGCCTGCACAGTCTGGGCCTCATTGGTTGGTTCTGTTAATCTATTGGTTTTTTCATTCTAGTTTGATGGACTGTACAGTTCAACTCTGACTTCTAAGCTGTCCCGTACAAGGTGAGGAAAAGCTCATGATTTGGACTGCGCAGTCCAAATCTTGAAATATTCCTCACCGTGTATGGCCACCTTTATGTTTATCAATACCTGCCTCAAGATTAGATTGAAAACAATATAAAATGGAGTGAATACTCACCAGTGATAAGGTTATAAAATAGATAATTTTTATGCCTTCTCCACAGCCAGGGCAGTTACATCTCGTTGCT
Organism: Gonocerus acuteangulatus; assembly: GCA_946811695.1. Lineage (NCBI taxonomy): Eukaryota > Metazoa > Arthropoda > Insecta > Hemiptera > Coreidae > Gonocerus > Gonocerus acuteangulatus. The sequence continues at coordinate 27,250,890 of OX328127.1, forward strand.
CCATTTTCCACGACCTACGTCTATGCATAAGAAACATTTGAAGACCAAGAATAAAACGACCGAAAGAATAAAATTAGTTCAAGGAGACAAGAAAAAAAAAAGGTTGCTTACTATTGAATAACATTGTTGACGAGCAAAAGGAATGAAAACATCGTGGTACATTCATTAAATTATAATCACTACAAAAAAGCGAACAAAAAAAAACATGTTGTTACGAAATTGAAAAATGACAAAATGAGATTAGAATAACTGTTAGAAAGATATAAAAACTGAGAGGATTATCCCTGTTTTTTTCATAAGCCATTGTATCACGTTGCTTTCTACCGCTCTAGATTATGCTAGCTCAAGATGAAACAATCTTTCGACACAAAATAATTTTTCTCCTACCAGAACAAAAGGTCCGCCACGCAAGATCTGCATAATACCAACATTCCTTTGATTCTGGGTAGGGTAGGCTGCATTCCTGAATGATTTGTTTAAAATAACCTGTATAAAAACAAACAAAAAATGAATAGTTTTGACCATCTTTTATATTCAATACTATTTTTTATATTAATTTTCTTCCAGAGTGTTGTGTATCCGAGGTACTAAAGTGGTTAATAAATTCACAAACATTTCTCTTCTTTTTGTTTATCGTTTTTGACGAATAATAATCGCGTCAACATTTACGAAGAGAACATCCTACCAATTACCAGCTATTCAGCCCTCCTAGTGGTAGAAGTAACAGCCAATGCCAGTTTGGCGCGTTAATTCAAGATGAACATAATACACAGTAAACCCAAAAAAATTTTTTTTTTTTCTTTTTTAATCATCCCCTTTAGGTACTCAGTATGTATCAAAGTCAATTCTTGTTGTTTCACCCCGATACTCTTAAAACACAACATTCCCAGACAAAAACGATAAGCTGAGCTCCTTAACCAGCAAAATCGGCCTATTTGGCGTTAGGAGTGGCCTGTCTTGAGTTACTCTAGTTAAGACCAACTTATTAATATGCCCTCAGCGGCCGTAACTTTTCATTTAATGTTTGTAACAAAACTCGCTAATATTACCTAGAGCTAGACGAAGAGATGTTTCATGAATATTACCAAAATCGTTCCATTAGGAATAAAGCTTAATCCTAAACCAATTTATTAATTTTTCGTTACCGACTATAATTGTTCATTGCTTGCTACAAAACTCGGTATCCATTTTGCCCAACTAACTAAAGAGGCCAGTCACTCATCATAAATCACTGATGACTTGATGTATTCATCATGCCTTATTAATACATAGGATCCTGCTTGGGTAACTGTGACTGTACACGGGAGCTGTTAGGTTTTTCTTGATTAACGGCGTATCAACAATTTGGCTATTAACGCCGGGCTATCTTTAGGTTGCCAACCTTTTATAATGCCAACAGCACGGGGTCGGTCGCCCATTCAGGTATTGGCCAAGCCCGACGTTCCTTAACTTCGGTGATCAACAGGAACCGCATTCAAAGTGCCTATGTCCGTTGGCACGGCGTGGGAGGTGTTGTATAGTTAGTATTATTATTTAGGTCATGGGACCCAAACTGTACAGAGGAACTGTAGTAGAAACAGTAATCATACACTATTATTTATACATAGCATCCTCCTATTTTAAGTTTCTTTGTTTTTTCTACGTTATTTATATTTTTATCTGTTTGTTTTTAAAATGTATTGTTTTTACAAAGTTATTTTTATTTTTAACTGTTTTTTATTCACAAACTCGACTAATTTTATTATAAAATGGATATGTAAAATTTTATTATTGTGTAATTTGATGAATATGTATTTCCATTTTATATCTGTATTTGAGCAAATCGCCTTCGTTGCGGGTGCTCACATATAAATAAAGAAAAAAAATTAAAAAGGTGACTGAGCAGTTATTTTTGCATCCCTGTAACAAAAAAAAAAAATCCCTGCATTTACAAAATCCCTGTTAGCTAGTTACAAAAAAAAATAAAATAAAAATAATTAATAATTTTTACACCAGTCGAATAATAAATAAAAATGTCCAAGTGCATTCAGTATTGCAATGAACCTAACGGCTGCATCATGTGAAAAACGTTTCTGCACCTCTGGGAAATCGCATTGTTCCCCAGCCTTTATACGAAACGTTTATAGTTTCATGGCGAGTTTTGCATAACCACCATCTTACAGCTGCCTAATTTTCTCCTGCACGATACACGCGTGGAAAAGCGGCCATATAAAAGTCCGGGAATAACTCAACAGGTCCAATGGATTCGAAGTTATATCTTCATGTTGAATGCGAACAAAGCCCATTATTAAGGTGATTATCTCGAGGGAATTTAGTTTTGCAAGTGCATTGTCTTTTTTGGTTGGGCCAAAGCAATGTGCGAAAACGTGTCCGTTTGTTTTATTAGTTGTATTTTTTTGCGTAATACTTATTCAAATTAATTAATTCTTTTATGTCCGGTGTTTAATTGCACACTCACTATGCAATGATTCAATGACTACACCTTAGGCACCAGCAGATTTATACTTCTCACAACCACAGATAATGGCATTTAAAAAAAAAATCGTTCAATAACACAAGACATCAACAACAACACGTAAACAATACAATTACAGTGTACATCAGCAATTAGTAGCAAGGCAGCTGGACTTGACTAACTGGCAATAAATTACGAGCCATCGAATTAACAGAAACCCCTGTACGAAACGAAAGAGCGCAGACATAGAATTGGCCACACGACAATTGGTGGTAAGCAAGAGGGGGCAAGCGGAGGGTAACATTCAGAAGCTTACTAAATTCTCTACAAAAATGGTTCTAAAGTAATTTTCCATGGGACGATCTTAGTCAAAGAAATAAGTACTTAAAACATCGAAAGTGTTCGTTTCATTGATTTCAAAGTACTTTGTGTTTTTTTCCCCCAGTTTTTTATTCCTTATTGTTTTTAATACATTTTAGTAGTAAAATGTATTTGCCTGTAAAACAAGATACCTAAATTGAGAAAGTTTTTTTTTTTTTTGCAATGGAGCTGTCCGAGCGGAAGTCGAAGAGAGCGTGATTTCCGGTAATGTTTTCTGTTCATAACGGCGCCTCATATCTTATTTTTCATCAAGTATAGATTAGAGTAGGTGTTTCAATTTTTCACAAAATAGTAACTATATTTACTCTATGTTTCCGAAATGACACCAGGTATGACTTAACTTATGTTCATTGTTCGTAGACATTTTCCCTACGAATTTAGTTCAGTATACTTTCTTGAATTTTTTCATTACCATGACTGTGCAATGTAATGCAGCACATCATTGGGCTTCATAACTGTATTTTAATTCCTTTCTTGTTTTGTGTATTTAATAAAATGGTTAGGCCTACAACCATTTTATTAAGCCGAGGGCGCGCCTGTAAAAACGTAGCTATACTTAAATGTTGGGTGGGGCCAGCTAACCTTTCATGGAATAGCTTTAGGATATCTCAAATAAAATATTGTTATTATTGTCAATTATTTAATTGATTTATGGGTAAATCGGAGAATTCTCCGAACATATTTTTATATTTAAATATGTAAACAAAAAAAAAATCGTTTTTTTTTTTTTTTACTTCATTCTCTCATAACTCCGAAAGCACTCAAGCTATAAATTTTCCCTATGCATCAAAATATTAACTAAATTTCCTACAATTTTCTATTATTAAGAACAAAAAATAGACATTTTTTTCGGCCGCTTAAAATGCATTTAGGACCTTCTTATTCCTGGAGGAATATTATTATTATCATTTTCATCATCTCATTGTTGCTCCGAAGATATTTCCACAAAAAATAGCTTGTCCCTCTCAACAGCCAACTCAAAACTGATGCGCCCTGGTCTACTATAGGTGCTGTTGATTCGAACATATGCTCTTCTAAGGTTTTGGGTGTATATTTTCTATGCCTTCTGTATGTACAATTATTTAACCTAACCACCTAAATAGCTCTCTCTCTCTCTCTCTCTATATATATATATATTCAACATTTACTGTCGGGTTTTTGTATGTGATTGTGACAGGCAGTCGATTTAACACGATTGTCCATCATCGATAATCGCTGAGTATCCGGTTTGGTTCTGCGACAAGAACAAATCGTTTATCCTCGCTTTAGGATAAAAGAAATGAGGAAACAAGTCGAAACCTTTCATATGGATATCTTTTCTCCTGTCATGTAACGTCTCTCTGACAGAAACAATATTTATAAATTTGTAGTTGATATTAAACTACCTGGTGTCAGTTGATTAAATTACATTTCATATTAATTGATTGTATGTGATAATTGTTCTTTGCACAAACATGGCTGCATCGACATTATTCAAAAACGCCTGTCTCTTCTGGACGATTTTTATGGTGTATTTTATTTTGGGGCCCGGTGGCCGTGCGAGCTATAGCGTGAGCACGTCGTGTATAAATTTGTGGGTTCGATATCTACTCCAGGCGAAAAAAGGAAAATACATCACCCTATCCTGGTTTGAAAAGTGTGGTAACCTGTAGATAATCCTAAAAATCTCAGTTACTTATAAATGGACTTGGAAATTTAAATAAATATAGTTTATTTCAAGGGAGAGGATCCATATTCATGCGGAGGACAAGGTCTGGATCCAGAAATAGCCCCGTTTTTTGCCTTTAGCCAGCGAATACTGATAGCTTGTATTTTTTTACAATACATAAATTTTGTATATAATCAAAAATAAGTGTACTTTGATAGATCTTATCGTTTGAACAAAAAGTGTTTCAATTTATTTATTTATTGATGAAGCTCTGCTTCTTTGGAGAATAACAGCTATTCCTCTGAAGTGAGTTAATCCATGAGATTATCTAACTCAGTATGTAAACTCAGTTGAATTTGTTCCTAACATCATGCTTCTCTTTTAGGTTTTATTATTCAATTTCAAATGTGTCTACATTTTTCAGGAAATATTAAGATAAAATGTTAGCTCTTTCTATTCTAATCTTTCAAAATCAGGACATTCGAAGAGAAGGGGCGAATCTGAAAAATCGACTTTTTTTTTTTTTAGTTTCTGAGTCAGAATGATGTAGGTAACACGACGCTCGCCTTGTTTCTCTGGATCGCTTTTAGTTAAAGTTAAAGTGATTACCACTATCATCTATGAAAAATTCAATGTTCTATTTCAAGGGTGAATCCCGGGTCTGAAACTACCCTTCTAGCATTGTGTTACCCAGAAATCACTCGTAAAAATTATATTTCAAATGCTTAGTTTTTCAATCAGGTTTATGAATCAGCAACCCAGAGTCAACATTCGCCCTTGCTATCCAGAAGCACTTCTAGAACTTTGACTTCGATTTCCCAACATCCGGAATTTGTGATTCGCCCTTTCTCTTACAAGGCCCTGAAATTACACTAGGGATATGAACGGAAACGCGCTAAGATGACGCAGGTCCTGCGAGTCGGACTTTTTAGCTCATTCATTCATTTTAAACTACATCTTCCTAATGCCTCATATACACAAAGCACTTGTTTGTTAAGTATTCATCGACAAGTAGGTATGTTTGTATTTTATTCATTTTTTCAGTAGGCTTTAATCCCTCTCGGATGAGACATCACCAATTGGAAGAAATATTTTTTCATGGTGCCGGTTTCATGCTCAGTCAAACTTGACAAGGTTATCATTCTCACTTTGATAATCTGCAATTGAGCTTAGAGCCTCAAACAATTTTCGTTTAATAATTTATTTATGTTAACTTCTTATATATATTTTCCCAACAACTTATTAAATTATATTATTATTAACTTATTAAATTAATTATTATATTTCTGTTTCAGGGATCTTGGCGTGGTGTTTCCTGGATCTGGCCAATGCACGAGCATCCACACGGGTAAGATTTGAATAATAGGTACATTAATATTAATTAGTTATGACTCTATAAATGCCTTATTATTCACTACATTAGCGACAGTAAAATTATTTGACGTAATATTGTACATTATATTGATCTTATCAGAGCAAAGAAATGAAAGAGACAAAAAATAACAGTTTTACTATGTATCATACTCAGAATATAGTTATATTAAAAAGTAAATTGTATAAAAACACCCTCTCTTGAGACAATCATCTAAGATAAACAAAAAAAACCGTTATTCTTCGAATAATGACGTAAATCACTTATAAAGAAAATTTTGAATTAAAAAAAAAGGCTCAGTATAAACTGACTCAAAAAAAAAAAAAATAACATTAAATAATATCCCCTCTGACTCTCCAAATTAAAAATTTTGGATTAACCGCAGCTTAAATCGTGCAAGCAAGATTGTTGCTTATCAAAATGTTATTGTAAAGTAAATATAACATTTATTGAGTCCCCGACCGAAACAAAATTCTCCCTTCTGTTATATAAGATGTTGGTCGACAGTTTACCTATTCCTCCTCAGGCCTTAGTAGTCGCTAAATAGCGATTCTACAAATTTTTCTAGTCGGTTATATAAATAAATAATAACAGCTAGCTATAATAATAAATAACAGAAAACTCTTGATAAGCAAATTTCAGCAGGTCGATTTCTCGGTAATTGTTACAATCTGTGGAAGCAGGAAACCTCTATTCTTGAATAAGGGTATGATGAGCGATTCCTTCCAGCTATCTGGCATCTTCTCAGCGTCTCAGATATTAATGATTAGGTACGATATTTTTTTTCCAATTGAGTTAATTATTTCCTTCAAAATCCCCGTTCAAGCACGTTAACGATGATTCATACTTGACAAGCGACTAACTTGGAAACCAATTATTATTTATAAAAGGCAAAAACTCTAACCGACAGACACATCTACAACATAAAGTATTCCAAAGAATGTTTTCATGGTGGCAAGATCTCCTTGGAATGCCTGAAAGTGAGCTCTCACGTATTTTTTACTCAGAGCTGGTGAAAATTTTAGGAGTTTTTGACATTCCGTATAATTGGGCGGGCATGATGAAGGCTAGCCTCTTAACACTTGGATGCGATGACATATGGGAAAGGCAGTCAATAGAGACCAGTGAAACTAAAAGGAGCATCCTTGAAAAAAATTCTCTAACAAGTAAAGACATTAATAACATATTAAATAGTTCATTCAGCCTACAGACTCCTGTGCCCTTTTAATCTTTTCGGCCCCTGCTTGAACACAAAACTCTAAATAAAGTCTCTCCGCTTGATAACTCAGATTCGACTAGCTGGACATCACCATACAAAATTATTTTATAGCCATTATAAACATACTTTCATAGCATCTGAGCCATGCCCGTTATGTAAAGCTGATACCAATACATCTGTTACTCAACTGCCCAATCCTCCAGTGTCTTAGATTAAAATACATCCCGATGGTTTGCAGAGGAGCTGTGCAAGACCAACTAATAAGTCTTCTTACTGGAGAAAAGGAAGAACTAAACCATTTATTAACATTTTTTGACAAAAGTTTGCAGCTCAGGAGATTATTATCAATATAGGTTTACCTTTAATTTTGTAATCATAAGAAATTTTTTTGACCTGAAATTATACATGTATCACTTTTATATAGTTTTTTCTTTTGGTTATTTTTTACTTACAGACTTTTTTTGATTTAAGTTCCTGTTTCTTTCTTTTTCATTACATTTAGACAAATATTTAATATAGTTGAGGAGCTAGTCTAAAGAATTATTTAGAATACTTTATTTGTATATATTGTTATTCCACCTTGTATATTGTAAGAAATTATGAATCGTATATACTTTTTTTATTATTATAAGGGTCAACCCTTGCTATAAATACTTTTGTATTAAAAGCAATAAATATAACATATCATATCTCTAACCGACAGAAAATGATTTACAAATGATTTACACTATCCTTTTATTGCTAATATTTATTACTAGTTCTTATATACTTTCGGAAGGTACAACTAACCTCAAAGGATACCAAGTGTTATACGAAAACCACCTAGTAAGTCTATCTTCCCACAGGAGTGATATGTGGTAATACTGTGGCCTTTTAGGTTTTCTCAAACCTCTCATTAGGTTTATATGATTCGCTTATCCTACTCGGAATGCGATCGCTTGATGACCGGACCGAATTTTGGCCCCCCACAAGATTGATGTCCCGAACATCATATATCCTTTGTAACATCAATCGGTCTGCTTGTCGAATTGATGGGCGACAGATTACTATATAATTCGCCGCATGGAGGTCGGCCTGTAATGTATGTGATGTTTTCGATTCTGAAAATGCCAAACGCATCAGTGAAATTTGAGTTGGCCAACGAGAAAACCATTTTGGACCGATTGTTACGTCATTGCATTTATTTATACTTTGCAATATTATCTAAGGAATTTCATCATTCTTGGTCATAGTTTTACAAATATCCATCCGAAATATAAACTCCAAAAACTTTATATATTCATTATCCGTAAATTATAGTATACTAACTAATGATATTGAAGCTTAAAAAAATATGTTTGTATTGGCCCTACTTACTTTTAATAAACTTTAAAAAGCGCAATTACCTCTTCAATTAAATATTTAAAACTAGCTGTGCTCGCGACTTTGTCCGCGTAGATAGTGACTCGTCGAATGGGTGTTTTTAAAAAATCTGCTTTACAATAATGCTTATCTTTACACGAAATTAGACGTATAACCACCGGGGATCAAGCCTCCATGCTAAGATTTATAAAACGTGACAGAGTCAATAAGCTGACCCCTTAGGGATTGTAAAACCCTAGTGTGTATAGAGTGTCTGACAGACAGCAGACATACAAACAGACAAAGATTCGAAAAATCATCGATTTGGGTATTATTGCATTGATAAAAGCCCTCAGTAGTATTTTTTCCCATATATCTTCCATGTACAGACAGCGATCCGTTAGAATTTTATTATATATATAGATTAAATCATGGGCGTATATAGAAAATAATTTCGGGGGGGGGCTGGTACCATTTCCGGAGAATGGAATGCTAGCACTTTACAACTTTTAATAGTTTTAGGCAACTAAAACGCTATTACAATATAAATAAAATATTTTGTATGAACTAAGTGATCTTATTTAATTTATTTTTAAGGGTTTTATGACACATTTTTACCATTAAATCAAAATTTCGGGGGGCTGCAGCTCCCTCAGCCCCCCCCCCCTTATATACGCCCATGGATTAAATGGCATTTTGACAAAATCTACAGCTAGTCGTGAAGAGCAAAAGCCGCCAAAACAGACGGGTGAATCCCCTAGATCCTGTGTCCTTCAACAACACCACCAACTGTTGATCAACAATGGGTTGCATTAAGGGAAGCCGAGATGCACACCAGCTGATAATGGTAATTGAACCATTAACCTAAGAGAAAGACATACTGATAACAATCTTCATTGCAACCTGCGCTGCTTCCGAATCCGTCCAGAGACTCAACTTGCTTTATAGGTATTCCACGAAATGCCTATATTGGAGACACCCCAACACTTTTTCACTTTTAGCGCGGTTCCTCCCTCCCCCATAGGGAGGAACCCCGCTTATAAGGTTGATACAATGAAACAATCCGGAAGTGCCGACTAGAAAATTTTGCGTTTCAGAACCCCTAGAAACCGAAAATAACGGTGGTTCAAATTTGTATATATATATATATATGTATATATTTATTTATATATATGTATATATTTATTTATATATATATATATATATATATATATATATATATATATATATTTGTCTGTTCGCTCTCTAAATAGAAAACGAATGGTCCGATTTTTATGAAATTTGGTACAAAAATCTGTCGTCCAATTTGAAAGGTCAAGTTCGTTAACCAGCAAAATCCGCCCACTGGAAGATGGCGTTTGGGGCGAAATTCGCGCAGAAAAAATCGTAACGCTTACGTTTTTGAGTTCATAAGCTTGTAAGTACTCGTTTTATAGGCTTCTTGGGCTAGAAAAACGAATGAAACCATTTTCAAGGCGATAGCTTTAACCGTTGTCGAGAAAATTGGAAAAATAGTTTTTGAATACCGTTTTTGGTTTGGGTACTTAGAATAACGGGATTCAGTTGAAAAATTATCTGCATGTTCTACTTTCATTAAAACTAATATGTTGAAAGTTATGTTACGTTTGGAGTTAAGGAAGGGTTAGAATAAAATATTTTATGAACAGATATGAAAAGTTTTGGAAACTTCGTATACTTTCATTAATATCTCGAACACGGTTGGGAAATCATGGTAAGTGGATTGAAACTATTTGAAAGCTTACTAAATTCTCTACAAAAATGATTCTAAAACTATTTTTGATTAGGTTATGTCAATCGGAGAAATAAATGCTTAAAACTTCAAATACGTCTGTTTTGTTCTTATGAACGGGTTTTTGTCGTTCTTATTGTAATTTTTGTCTCTTTCCCTTGGTTTTTTATTGCTTTTTATTTCTTTAATTTCTTATGTTGTATTTGTAAGGAAAATGTATGTGTGTGTAAAACAGGATAGGTAAAATGAGACCAATTTTCTGTTGTCAGAAATAATGAAAAGTTTTGGGAACTTCGTATAATTTCTTAATATCTCGAAAACGGTTGAAAATCTTGGGAAGCGAAAGGTTACCATTCGAAAGCTTACTAAATGGTCTACAAGAACGGTTCTAAAGAAAGTTTTGAATAAGCGAAGTAATGTCAGCTTTGGATTTGTCGATTTCCTTCAAATGTCTTGAAACTGTCGAGGCTCCTACTCTGAGTTCTTTGGCATATTCCCTAGTGTTTTTAATTGCTTATAGTAGTCAAATGTATTTGTCAATAAAACAGGATACGTATAATTAGAATCAATATTTTCTTTGTTAGAATTCGATGATGCCGTATGAATATCTAGATTACAGTACTGGTGTTGATTTCGTTCTTTAGAATTATTCTTGGTATTCCCTATTTTCATCTGTTACCCATAGTTTTTTATTGTTAGTAGGTTTTTCTTATTCATTAAAGAATATAAATCTATTTGGCTATAAAACAGGATACGTAAAATTAGTGACAGTATTTCGGAGATTTCTGAGCGAAATACTTTTAAGATTTTCTACCACCACGAACGGCTTTTTTCCTCTATTTTTATCCACTAGATAGGCTTTATTTTGCATATTATTCTATATAAGTTTTATTCAGCAGGGGATTCTGATGAAATGTCGTGTTTTTGCTGTGGATTTTAAATACGATGTATCAAAGATTGGATAACATTAGCGAGTCTACATAGTTAAGAACCGACGACGGAGGATTACTTCTTGCTATGATTTAGTCTACATATGTATATTAAGTCCTAAATCCAAAAAATAAACTTCACAACGGTTAGATACTATGAGCGTATATGGCGGTTCAATGCCCGTAGAACACAATGGGGCCGCAGGAAATTTACCTGCTAAGAGTTAATCCTCAAGAGCTGTAAATATACCCCAGGTATCTGCCGACACAAATACAAAGCCTAGGCGGAGAGCACCCCAAAAATACAGATAGGGTATATACTAAATATTCATAAAGACTACTTAGTTGTAAACCGATTCATCAATTAGCAATCAATAATTTTCAACAAAGGTTATATACTAAATATTGATAAAAAGTATTTAATTAGAAAAAAATCAATATTCCACAAGACTTGTTTTTGGTCCATTTGTGTCTACTCCGTAGACTTAATTAGGTATATTATTCTATTGTAGTTGGGCAACTAAACTTTGTTTTATTTTGTTAAATAAAGTTTTTTTTTTGACTTGTTATTCGTCAAGACTTTTATTTGTCCTTGTGTATTTACTAGATACGTCTTATTCGGCATATTATTCTATATAGGCTATATTAGGCAGGGTATTCTACTCAATCTTGTGTACTTCTTCTTGATCCTTCTGTACATGGGCGTATATAAAAACAATTTCGGGGGGGGGCTGAGACCATTTCCAGGGTATGGAATACTAAATATTTAGAGCTTGGAATAGTTTTAGGCAACTAAAACGCTATTGCACGTAAAATAAAATATGTTTTATGAACTAAGTGATCTTATTTAATTTATTTTTAAGGGTTTTACGAGAAGTTTTTATCATCAATTCAAAATTTCGGGAGGGGCTGCAGCCCCCTCAGCCCCCCCCCCTCATATACCCCCATGCTTCTGTATCCTCTAGAAAGGCTTTATTAGGCATATTTTGTATTGATTTATAGAGCTTTGCTTTAGAATGAGAGCCAGATTCTGTAATTTCCGCTTCTGTGTAAAAGTTAGCTACTGTCGGTGTCCCTGACGCCTTAATATCACTTTTATTCGAGATGTTCGAGAGGATTTTGACAATTTTCACGAGATATATAAAAAAAATAAGTTTATTTCTTTTCTAAGCTTATCAAATGGCACTAGGGACATGAACGGAACCGCGCTAAGATGCTGCAGTTCCTGCGAGTCGGACTTTTTTTTTTGTAAAACTAGACTTTTCATTTTTGTTTTGGGACGTTGGATATATTTTTAGATATGTCGAAGCCGATCAGGAAGTCGTAGTAAATGTAAAGAATTAATTCGAATGCCTATTATTTATTTATTTAAATTTTAAAGTCCACTTAAACATAACTCAGATATTAAGGAAGGGTTACCTACAGGTTACCAACCTTGTCTAGCCAGGATAGGGGTAATGTATTTTCTTTTTTATCGAAAGAAAACCATTATTCCTAGAAGGAATCGAACCCACGACCTTGGGCAGGAAGTGTTTACGCCTTAGCACTCACAGTCAGTTCCATTTAATGCTTATTAAATATCCTAAAATTTGTTTATGCCGGCTTCGATATTTTGAATGGTTTTTGTCTCTGTTTGTCCCAGTTTATGATTGGTAGTTTTTTTTTTTTCATTGTATATAACAGTAAAATGAGTATTTTATTAAAAAATATAAGGAAGTGAGACAAATATTTGTAATAGTGTTTTTATAGAACGAAGTTTGGAACGGAGGAGAGAGTAATTCCAGCTTATGTCAGTTTCCTGTTGTGGTGCCTAAAATCTTCATTTTACATTTTTACTCGTATTTACGTTTTTCAGGAAAGATCAAAACAAATCATTTACTGTTTCTATTTTAAGCTTTCCCAATCACAGTGCGTATAAGAACGAAAACACGCTAAGATGACGCAGTTTCTGCGAGTCGGATTTTCTTAATTTCCATTCACTCTTCAACCAATTTCTTTCCCCTTCTGTTCGTATGGTTTTGCTCAAGTCGGATTTCGTCAAGGTTTCTACGCCAGTTTAAGTTCGGTTTGTAATAAGTTTACCTGTAAGTATGCCACTGTATTTTTTTTTTTCTAAAAGTAATATTTTAAATAATTTTAAGCACTAATAGAAAATAATAAAGAACAAAGGAAATGAATACCTTTGAGTAAGCTAAAACGGGTTCTACCCCTAGGCGGCTTAGCTGAGAAGAAAGAAAAAGACTTTATAAAAATCTCAGGAGGTAATGATGAGAAAATTATAGTTTTCTTTTCAAGTTCAAGAATCAGACTTGTGTACTTTCCAATGAGATCTGTTCAGTCCATTAATTAAAACTTGATTTCTAACATCGATCTATGTTATCAGTCTAAGTAAAGTTTTTTCTTTCTTCTTTGACGGGATTCCATTTTCAAGAACTTTCTACAAAGATATTTTGATCTATTCCATTCCCAAGTCCACGGTGAGACTACAAACATTTATTTTCTTTTTAAGCAAGAGAAAGCCTTTCATTGCGACTGTTCGGTTTTCTCTCGTATTCTTAATTCCATTTGCTTATATATATATATATATATATATATATATATATATATATATATATATATATATATATATATTCTCTTCATAGTATCCCTATGAAGAGTGCCTTTATTTGGAACACATGTGCCATTGCCTTATTTGGCATATATACCATATATATATATATATATATATATATATATATATATATATATATATATATATATATATATATATCTGTTCGCTCTCTCATAGGCTCCAAAATGATCCTATCTAGATGAAATTTGGTACATCTTTCATCTGATTTGAAAGATCAAGTTCATTAACTAGCAGAATCCATCCACCGTAACATAGCTTTTGGAGCAAAATTCGCGCGAAAAAATCGTAACACTTACGTTTTCGTGTTCATATGCTTCCTCTCTCCCCCCCCCCCAACCGTTTAAAATTCATTTCATATCTATATTCACAAGACCTTTTCCTATGAATAATTCCATTCTGCTGGTACACGTTTTCAGCTTTTTTTTGTCTGCCTATTAGTTAGCAAAGGTGTTCAACATTCTTAATTAACATCAACGTTCGTGCATTATTAAATAATTGTTTTAAAAAATTAGAAACACTCCACAAAAAAAAGAAGCCTACAATAGTAAACGAATGAATGAAGTCATTCAAACTTAAAGCAACTTGACATCCATTTAAAAAACAGCTCTCCTGTACAAACAAACCCTAATTGGGCGACAGTTTTAGAGGCCTAATTATAAAATCACCGAAATCCTAATTGAAATAACAAGAGTTAAACAGAATTTTCGAAACTCCTCTATGTTTTACTTCATTAGCATAAAGCTCTTCGGCTAAGTGGCTCTCTTTTTTACCAACCAGTTAAGAGTACGTCACGCAGGAGCTGCATAACTAAGCACTTTCAACAGAATTTGGGTAGTGTCGAGTGCATTCCTGAATAATTTGCTTGAAATAACCTAGATAAATAAAATAAAAACATGAATTCTCTTTTACATTTGTAATGATCAAACTGTTTCATTTATTAATTTTAGCACTTTTCTCCGAAGGAAAGTAGCTATTGAGGTTGCACTCATGACGGAATTTTTGAAAAATTTCTTCAAGTCTTTATCGATCCTACCTAGTAGACACCGAAATTGAACCCCGTTAAAATGTATATATATCTATATATATATATCTATATATATATGCATATACATATATATGTGTGTGTGTGTCTGTTAACACGATAGCGGCCAGAGTTTTTGTTTTTTCGTCACGAAAATTGGTATATAGCATTCAATTATCAAAGGATGGAACGAGTTCGTTAACCAACAAAATCGGTCCACCGGAAGGGGGGGTTTACCCCGAACCCAAAACACTAATTTGACCATGCCAGCCCATGGGTCCGGAGTAAACCCCCCCCCCCCCCCTCCTAAGGAACCGATTTAGTTCATTTATGTATCTCACTTTTCTCTCTATATTACCACTACGAATACCAAGTTTCGTTAAAATATAACAAATATTACGGCTGACATGGTCAAATTAGTGTTTTGGGTTCGGGGTAAACCCCCCTTCCGGTGGACCGACTTTGGTGGTTAACGAACTCGTTCAATCGTTTGCTAATTGAATGCTATATACCAAGTTTCGCGACGAAAAAACAAAAACTCTGGCCGCTATCGTGTTAACAGACATCTATATATATATATGCATATACATATATGTGTGTGTGTGGTGTCTGTTAACACGATAGCGGCCAGAGTTTTGTTTTTTCGTCACGAAAATTGGTATATTGCATTCAATTATCAAAGGATGGAACGAGTTCGTTAACCAACAAAATCGGTCCACCGGAAGGGGGGGTTTACCCCGAACCCAAAACACTAATTTGACCATGGCAGCCGTAATATTTGTTATATTTCAACGAAACTTGGTATTCGTAGTGGTAATATAGAGAGAAAAGTGAGATATAAAAATTAACTAAATCGGTTCATAAGGAGGGGGGGTTTACTCCGGACCCACAATACCAATTCGCCACTACCAGCCGTGATTTTTGGTATATTTCGACGAAACTTGGCATTCCTAGTGGTAATCTACAGGTAAATATGTGTTGTAAAAATAAACTAAATCGGTTCATTAGGAGGGGGGTTTGCTCCGGACCCAAATTACTAATATACTCATACCGGTCGTAATTTCTGCTGTATTGTAACGAAACGCGGTATACGTCGTGGGTAACTCATGAGAAAGAAGTGTTGTAAAAATGAGCTGAATCAGTCAATCGGAAAGGGGGGTTTACTTTATAATATATTGCAATAGAAAAGCCCGCCAGACGTAGGTTCACAAAGCCGCCAGACGTAGGTTCACAATGCCGCCGCAAGGAGCGCTTTCTACCACTAGAGGGACTGTATCCTGTTCCTGCGTTAGATCAAAATACGATAATATGAGGTGTTTTGTATTTATTACGTAGTGTAGTAGGTGCCATGTGCAAACAGAACTCTGGAAACAAATTAATAATTGATCAGTTACTCATTACAAAATTAAAAGAGAACTATTCATGTTTTTATTTTATTTATGTAGGATATTTTAAGCAAATTGTTCTCTAAAGCAGTCTACACTACCCAAATTTCAAAAGTGCTTAGTTATGCAGCTCCTTCGTGACGGACGTTTTTAAAATTAATTTCCTTCCAGAGTTTTGTGTAAGCGTGATACTACAATACTTAATAAATACACAAAGCTTCACATTTCGTCTATTGATCTTGATGAATAATAATAAAAGAAACGGGATACAGAAATAACGCAGGGACAGGATACAGCGCCCCTAGTGGCAGACATCAGAACTCTACGACCCACACATTAAATCATATCAAAACAAAAGCACTCCTACTGGGAGTTTCGTGTCCCTACGTTTGGCGAAAGAATTCAATTCAAACATAGTACAAAGTAACCTAGTAATGTCCTATTATTAATTGCTACTTTACAAAATAGCAGTAAGTATGAAAATAAGGTTAAAAAATATACATTTTTTTATGGCAGTATCCTTAGCAGAAATCATTCCATCTGGCTTCTCAACTTTCGTTTTAGGAAAACATGATTACAAATATGTTTTTTTCACCCATTGTATTACAATAGCCATTTTACTATTAAATGCAATTTAAAAAAAAAAAAAAATAAAAACGGAGGCAAACAGGCAAAAAAATGTTCGGAAGAACTAAACCGACATTTTCGAATTTTAAGTAATAATTGCTCGGAATGAGGTCACTCAATCAAATATTGCATAAGAACCGGTTTGGAATCGGAAAATACAATATTTTTAACATGCATAAAACAAAAGTTATAAAAATTTCAGACCTGTGATTCAATTGATGTGGTTTCATGATATCTAAAATCATTTTTTTCGAAATTAGGCCAAGTGCTTCTGTATGACAACATTTCATGAAACAGATTGACGTTTATTTGTTGTTTTTATTTGTTCTTTTTTTTTCCTACTTCAATAGAGAATAGTACTCTATTGCCCTCAATGTTGCAAGCTGATAAGAGACTAATGCTAATAGTTAAACATTTGCTTGTAATGTGACGAAAGTGGATAATTTATTAAGTGATTATTAAAAATTCACTTGCAAATATAGCAATAACGTGTTTATTAAATAGGAAAATATATTACAGTATTAGTCTGAAACTACACAACTATTACACACAATTCGTTGACTTTTTTATATTAAGACATTGCACAAACGACTTATATACAATACCATACTCCGACCAATATGGACTTATGGGCTTAAACTATGGGATTCCACTAAACCTTCCAATTCATACAGAATACAAACAATGCAATCCAAAATCCTTCGAAAAATATCCAATGCTCCTTACTACGTCTCGAACCTAACCCTCCATAATGACTTCAATATCCCTCTATCCAACCCCTGGCCAAATCAGTCTATCAGAAGTTTCATTCCAATCTCCCTGGCCATCCAAATCCGTTGATAATCTCTCTATCCTTCTTCCATAATTCACAAAATCCTCATAGAAGGCTGAAGCGGCAGTGGCCTAGAGACAATTTGTTTTAACATGCCATCTGCAATGCTCAAAATTTATTGTGGGTTTTGTAATTGCACATATTCCCACATCATGCCTTACATTGTTAATTTTCCAAAACCAGCAAAATTACTGGAAATATGTATACATATTGTTGTAATTATCAATAAAGGTTTAAAACAAAAATATTAAGACATTATACATTAGTGAGAACGACTGAAGAAGACAATCTGGTTAAGTTATGGACATGATGGTATACTTAAATTATTTCAGAAATACAGAAACATACTTCAACCAGATTGAAAGTAGTCAATAACTGGTATGCTGACTAGTTTTATTTGAATGACAACAAGCTTCGGGTGGTAAAGTCATGGACTCCAACTAGAGAAGAAGTAGTCATTACAAGACTTAGAATTGGTCATACGCTACTATATCTTCCTCGCTTAACCGCTAAATGACAAAATTAGTATTAAAAATTGTGCCCAAAATACCCAATTTTGTTAATACCATTTTTATTACCTGCAGATATTGTTTTCCAGCGCCTTTTGCCTTATGCAGAGAGGGAGTTAGGCCCCCTTATCAGTGTGGTTTTAGAAGGGGCAAGTCCACAACTGACCAGATTTTCAGCCTAAGGACGATTCTTGAGAGAGGTCGTGAATATAATATTAGGACACATCATCTCTTTGTCGACTTCAAAGCTGCCTATGATAGTATAAACCGACAAGAACTCTATATGGCAACTAAGTGAGCTCAACTTCCCTCAGGATCTCATACGTCTAGTTGAATTGACCATGAAAGACGTGAGATGTATGGTGGTAGTGAACGGGAGCAGATCCAGTGAGTTCATTGGCGGGAAAGGACTACGTCAGGGAGATGCACTGGCTTGTCTCCTTTTCAACTTGGCACTGGAATATGCAGTTAGGAAGGCACGGATACAGGTCGGAGGTACAATCTTTGGTAGGCTCGTACAACTTCGGGCCTATGAGGATGACGTAGACATCATTGGGCGCTCTCTGAAGGATGTCACCGAAGCATTTCTCGCTCTGGTTGGCCCTGCGAGGAAACTTGGCCTTGAAGTGAACGCAGAAAATACGAAGTACCTGGTTACAGAGGAGGATCCTAGGCCGGGAGAAGTTGTACAGATGGGGCAATATAGCTTCTCGAAAGTGGCTGAATTCACCTATCTCGGGTCGCTTGTGACAAGTCAGAATAAACCAGATATGGAAATAAAGCAAAGGATATTAGTAGCCAACCGGTGCTATTTCAGCGTACGGAAACAGTTTTCGAGCCATGCCTTATCCAGAAAGACTAAGCTCCACTTGTACAAAACTCTAATTCGGCCAGGCCTTCTGTATGGCTCTGAGTCTTGGACAACCTCTCAATCCTGTGAGCACGATCTCATGGTGTTTGAGAGAAAGATTCTGAGGAGACTATATGGAGGCAGACAAGTAGCTGGACAATGGAGGCGTCGAACTAACCAAGAGCTGTATGGACTGTTCGGGGAGCCAGACATAGTCCAGTTAATGAAAATGAGTAGACTAAGATGGGCTGGACACGTAGCAAGAATGGTCGAGGAGGACATTCCGAAGAAACTCCTTACTGAACCTCTCTACGGGAGCCGAAGAAGAGGAAGACCAAGATTGAGATGGTGTGACCGTGTGGCAGAGGATGCTAGGTCTATCCTGGGGGTCAGAAATTGGATGACTTCAGCACAGGATAGAGACTATTGGAGGAAGCTGTTGGAGGAGGCCAAGACTCGACATCGGGTTGTAGCGCCGTAGGATGATGATGATTACCTGCAGATACTGATCAATAGATGTAGCTTTGTAAGATGCCCAAAAAACAACAATTTTTTCGATGAAAAAACGGGATATTTAATATTGTTTATAACATTACCCGACTTTACCTTCAATGAACTAGCAAAAGTCTAGATAATAATTATTAATAAGAGCTAAAGTAAAAATATTAATGGCCGTAAAATTTTCATCGCCCGAGTTAACTCGTTTATGGAAAAATCGAAACATCAAAATAATGACAAAATAAGGCGTACCAAAATACCCGCAATGCAATACGAAGTTTTCTAAAACACTTGCGGACTTCGGACACACATAGCCGCTGCCTTAAAATTTCTACGAAATATAAAAATATTAGAACTCATTTAAAAAAAAAAAAAAAAAAATATAGCATTTTCATTAAAAAAAAAATACGTTTTAACTTTTCTGTTATAAGCTTTTAGCAATTATCAAAGGATAAATTGATTTTGCACTAATTTCTACAAATATTCATCGACCCTACCTACTAGACACCTGGAAAAGACACTCATAAAAATGTGGCTGTGTGTGTGTACATGTATATGCAAATTCTTGGTTTCCATGTGTTTATTAAGTAATGAAGTAAATTTTTACATTTTGCTTTCAGCTAAAGAACAAGCATAATGTACCACCTTAGGAAGCCGGTTGCAATCCCGGGGAAACTTTGTGGTTTAAAAAGCCGCACCGCAGGTGATATTTGCCGGAATGCAGGAATCGATGAATATAATTATTGAGTCAGCTGTTCATTACTTATATTAAATCTCAAAACTATCCATGTTCAACCGGTACGGTCCCTCCCCGTGTCTCTCTACTTATTCCAAATTTCCATATCACTTTGGCTTTACCCACATTTTTCTAGCATAGTCCCTTCTATTACCTACTGGTAGAATAATGTGTATTCTCCACACAGCTCCAGGTTCCGACTCGTCGGTTCTCGAGTTCTTTCTTTTGGTTATTTTTCGTGGGAGGTTTGGAAAAAAAGTCCGTCACGCAGGAGCTGCATAACTAAGCACTTTCCTCAGAATTTGGGTAGTGTAGACTGCTTTCCAGAACAATTTGCTTAAAATATCCTACATAAATAAAATAAAAACATGAATAGTTCTCTTTTAAATTTGTAATGAGTAACTGATCAATTATTAATTTGCTTCCAGAGTTATGTTTACACATGGTACCTACTACACTACGTAATAAATACAAAAAAAACCTCATATTATCGTATTTCGATCTAACGCAGGAACAGGATACAGTCACTCTAGTGGTAGATAGCGCTCCTTGCGGCGGCTTTGTGAACCTACGTCTGGCGGGCTTTTCTATTGAAATATATTACAAATTAAACCCCCGCTTTCCGATTGACCGATTCAGCTCATTTTTACAACTCTTCTTTCTCGTGAGTTACCCACGACGTATACCGCGTTTCGTTACAATACAGCAGAAATTACGACCGGTATGAGTATATTAGGAATTTGGGTCCGGAGTAAACCCCCCCCCTTCTAATGAACCGTTTTATTTTATTTTTACAACACATATTTTCCTGTAGATAACCACTACGAATACCGAGTTTCGTCGAAATATACCAAAAATCACGGCTGGTAGTGGCGAATTGGTATTGTGGGCCCGGAGTAAACCCCCCCCCCTCCCTTCTAATGAACCGATTTGTTCGTTTTTATATCTCACTTTTCTCTCTGTATTACCACTACGAATACCAAGTTTCGTTGAAATATAACAAATATTACGGCTGACTTAGTCAAATTAGTGTTTTGGGTTCGGGGTAAACCCCCCCCCCCCTTCCGGTGGACCGACTTTGGTGGTTAACGAACTCGTTCAATCGTTTGCTAATTTAATGCTGTATACCAAGTTTCGTGACGAAAAAACAAAAACTCTGGCCGCTATCGTGTTAACAGACATATATATATATATATATATATATATATATATATATATATATATATATATATATATATATATATATAAATATAGATATATATAAATTTTAACGGGGGTCATTTTCGGTGTCTACTAGGTAGGATCGATAAAGATTTGAAGAAATTTTTCAAAAATTCCGTCACGAGTCCAACCTCAATAGCTACTTTCCTTCGGAGGAAAGTGCTAAAAAAAAATCCATGTTCATTTTGTATTTAAATTAATCGGGAATGCTTGATTCAATTCCACATTTTGAGTAATGTGATTAGTTATGCAGGTCCTGTGTGACGGACTTTAATACATACAAGCCAGTGAGACTCAGAACCGCAATTAACACTCTATATTAAATTTATCCTGATTTTGTTATTAATTTTATAATTGTTTTTTATATTTGTTCTTTTTTTTTTGAGTTATATTTTATACATTCATTACACAGTTTGTTTAATTGTACATTTAAATTTTATATGGCTTTAATTTTGGCTGTATCCTTACAAGTATTAAGAGCAAATCGCCGAGCTACGGTATATTCAAATCAACTCAAATAAATAAATAAAAAAATATTTGCTATCAATGGTTTTCACCCCGTTTAAATTCAGAGTTGTTATTTCTAACGTTATTTACTTTTGTCTAAATTTAAGGGAACGTTTTTCTTAAAAGAGAATTTATCTGTTATAATTAAGATTTATTTGAATTCTCAATAATGGAAAGTTAAAAGACAAAAAGTAAAATTATAGAAAATATTATTCTAAACTGCAACAGCCTTTGGCTGCTAAGTTGAAACGCTTTACACGTTCGATTGGTTTCGACATTGTGGAAATAGCTCAGTTAATTGCTGGCGTTGGTGGGAAGTGTTGATTGTAACAATCTCCATGAAAAGATTATGAAACGTTCCGATATCTGTGGGATAATCTTCTCACCTCAACTTCCGATCTACCGGCGCCTTAGAACTTCTATTAGACAGGTCTGAAAAAAATGTTTTCGGTTAGCTGAATTTTTTGGTTATTGGTGTGCTGAATCCAAAAATTACCGCCTCTTTTGTCCATCCCGTACAGTTTTCTTGCAAAATATGAGGGATGGGCACATAAAAAACATCACCATCACTTGTTGTGGTGTTTTGTTGTGAAAAATCTTCTATTTTCTTAGAAACGAATTCACGACTTTTTATGGCAAGATTTTGGGCATCCTTACACATCTCCCACCCCCTTCTCCATATCGCTTCTCTTTTATTTCGTATCATCCTTGGGACTGAAATGACTAAATATAAATTATTTTTATTATTATTTATTTTTTTATTTTTTTTTTTATTTTTACGGCGCATTAACAAATCTTGGCTATTAGCGCCGACATCCAGGGTGCAGCCAGGAATCTTCTCAGCGAGCCCTGAGATGAGAAAATGTCTGGCGCCGGTGGGGATCGAACCCACCATCTCCCGCTTATGAATCTAGCGCGCTAGCCACTAGACCACGGGAGACCCCCGACTAAATATAAAAGCGGAAAAACCTATACAATTCATAATATTGACAATCTGGCAGCAACTACCCAATTTGAGATTTAATGCTGAAAAACTACACAAGCGACAGGTATTCAGGAAAACAGTTTTGCTAAAATACTTAGACGTGAAGGCATTTTTGAGTATTTTCTGTATGCTTTAAGCTTGAAAAAATCCATGGGATACAGTCTACAAATCACATGTAGTTTCTCGGTCGCTGACGCATAGTTTAACTCTATTGGGAAACCCCTTTTGTTGGAAAACCCTGTTGGGAGGGCTGAAATGAGTGCAAAATTCTTAGCAGTTGTTCGGTAATAATTCCATTAGAAGCATTAGATGTAACGCCATAATCACAGCTTAATATCCGGAGATAATGTTAATCTTTGTTTCATCTAGAGGGCGATGAACCACAGCTTATCATTAAGCCAAGAATGGCGCAACTGTAAGAAATATCCGCAAGGATGTGATGCCAGCAGCTCTTAATGGAAGTATACTCTTGGATTACAACATGGAATTATATATTATAATATTAAACAAGGTGAATCGAAAGTAGATGACAATATTCTAGAGGGGAAAACTAGACAAAAAATGGAGTTCAATGCTGCCAACCGCAAGTTTCTATCTGTTTTTTTTTACCGGAGATATGCCATTCTAAAGGTTAATTCGAAAAAAAATCCTGAGGGTGGTTTGTTCAAAGCCCCCAATTTTCTCTGTTTTATACATTTTTTTCAGCTCTACATTACTTTCTTGAAATCAGAATTAAATTTACTTTCTGGCTAATGCATTTTCTTTGTTCAAAAGTGCCTTTTTCAAAGCGCAATAACTGTTCAAAAAGTTTATGTTAATAATAAAGTCTTATCAGCAACCAACTTTGAGGAATCACTACTCCTCAAAAAAAAAAAAAAAAAAAAAAAAAAAAAAAAAATCTGCAAACTTCCGAATCTGACAAATGTTCTAAAATTTAATTACCTTTCTAAAAGTATGCTCAGAACTGAGATTATCTCTGAATTTGATAGTGTAATTTCTAAATTACCCTGTCTAATATGGGGCGAGTTTGGCTCATTGGAAAAACTCTCGACTCTATTATGGGGGAACTGAGATCGAATCTTACTAGATCATTTCATTTTCAGGTGTCGTCGTTGGGGTGTCGTAATCCTGGTCCCAGATCGTCTCTAGGCCTGTCCAGCCTTTAATGGGACACTGATCGCATTATGTCCCTTGTCTGGACCCTCAAAAATTTCTTAAGGGGCTAATTAAATATATATTCGCACATACACACTCAGTGTAAATCAGAGTTGGGGGGGGGGGGGTCAATCCACCAGGCACTAATATATATAGAAAATAATTTCGGGGGGCTGGGAGGCCCTAGGCATTTGGGGTTTTGGGAAAATTTTAAATATTTTAGTGTAAAATGGTGTTTTAAGGTCCTCTGGACCCCGAGTAGACCAGGGTAAATGTAGAAGACATTTTTCGTTGTTATAGGTTTTTTTTACATTAAATATTCTCACCAAAACAAAATTTCGGAGGGGGAGGGCTGCAGCCCCCTAAGCCTCCCCCCCCTTATATACGCACATGCCACCAGGAGGTGATTCTACGCCTCCGTTGCAACGATACCTGCATTAAGCCGCGTTCACACTAGGCTGGTTACCAGCCGCTACTAGCCAGCAGCTGGGGAATTGCCAGCAAGCAGCCTAGTCTGACCCAGGACCAGCGACTGGGGAATGCCAGCGGGCTGGTGATTACCAGCCAAAGTCAAAAGTTGAACATGTTTAACTTTTTAGCGCTGCTTGCCAGCACTGGCGGTCACGTGATCTTGCTGCCCGTCACGTGATCTACTCGCTAGCCCCAGACAGCCAATGTGAAATATATATTCTCATGGGCGTATATAGGGAATCATTACGGGGGGGGGGGGCTGGGACCATTTCCGGGGTATGGAATACTAACAATTTACTACTTTTAATAGTTTTAGGCCACTAAACGCTATTACAATATAAATAAAATATTTGTTATGAACTTAGTGATCTTATTTAATCTATTTTTATAGAATTTATGACACATTTTTACCATCAAATCAAAATTGAGGGGGGGGGCTGCAGCCCCCCTTATATACGCCCATGTATATTCTATTCTAAATATTCTATCATTTATATTATAATAGTGAGTGATATCATTTATATTATAATCTGAGTGTTAAGGCGAGAGCATTCCGTGCCAAAGGTCGTGGGTTCGATTCCCTTTATGGGGTGGTGGCTTTTCTTTAGAAAAAAGAAAAGCCACCTACCTAGTAGACACCGAAAATGACCCCCGTTAATATTTATGTGTGTGTCGGACCTCCGGGAGGGGGGTTTACCCGGACCCAAAACGCTAATTTGCCCATGCCAGCCGTAGTTTTTGTTATATTTCAACGAAATTCGGTATTTGTTGTGGTAAACTAAAAAGAAAATTACGTTGTAAAAATATTCTAAAGCCGTTTATTAGGGGGGGGGGGGGTTCCTCTGGAGCGAAATTACTAATTAGATATTATTTCTCACGTCTACCGCTAGGGGTGCTGTATCCCGTTCCTGCATGAGACCAAAAGGCGAAAAAGAGAAGTTTTCTTGTATTTATTAAATAGTTTAGTATCACGCATACACACAAATCTGCAAGGAAATTAATTAAGAAATTAATAATTAAATCAAAAATGTAAAAGAGCAGAACTATTCATGCTTCTATTTGATTTATATAAGTTATTTTGAACAAATTCAAAACTGAATAAGCGGCTATTCACAAGCTAGTGGCTGGTTAGTAGCGGCTGGTAATCAGCCTAGTTTGACCGCGGTTTATCCGCTGGCTGCTGGTGCTGCTAGCTAGCGGCTGATTAGTAGAGGCTGCTAGAGTGCCTCGTGTGACCGCCGCTTTAGAAAGCGCGCTAGGCATCTATTTCTTTATCACCTGCCTTACAAGTAGCCTATGAACAACCTTTCCTGTTTTCTTGGTCACGAAACATCGACAATTCTAGTCAACACTTCCGGATTGTAACAACGAGTCGACAATATCGAGTTTTCCTTTCTGTAGGGCGGAAGGAACACACTCAAATCTGAACTTACCTTCAAATGATCTGGAATAGACCGGAGAGAGAATGTCAGCTCCGACGGAAATGTACCGAATTCTCCGGAGTTCAAATATCCCGCGGGTAGAAACCTACAGTAATAGGAATGTTTAAGGCGCTTCCGTACTTCTGCGCACTTCCGCTCTCGCTGGGATTACTCATCAGGATGTAAATTAACAAATATATAACCATTAAATCTAGCTAATCAGAAAGAAAGTTCCGGTATTGTTACATTCATTACACTTATTTGATGAGGAGGGCTGGCGTTAAAGGGCAGAAGAAAAGCTCCAGGCCATCACCGCACAAAAACTATAGTGAAACTAGTAAAATATTAGATAAAAATATTTTTTACAGGGCATCAGCTTCTAGGCCATTAGTGCCGGCCTATCTACAGTTTGCCATATTTAATCACTTACACGAAAGAAATACATATTAAAAATTTCTACTATTTTTATTCCCCTAATTATTTTTATTATTTATTAATAATAAATATGGTACACTGGTAGTGGACAACGTTAACTTCATCGACATCTTGTGAGGCCTCAATGCCAAACTACTGTCGCTCTCCTCAGATTCGTTGACTGTGGGATCTCTCTCTTGGTTTCCGTTACCTCGGTTTAAATATGCCTCCACACCTGATAGAGACATTTGTTATCAGATCCACTCCACTTTTGCCCAGTATTATTAAATGTTTGATATATTTTTGGAGGCCAGTCCCCCCCCCCCCATGTGGCTCCCTTCACATCAGCAGCTGTTTCTGTCAACTTTTCTTCCTCTTATCTCCACATTTCTTGGCACTTGAAGCCAACGTGGGAATCTGTGACAATAGAAGCAACCCTCCCCCACCTTTCCGTACTTATACTTCGTTTCAAGCAGTCTCCATGGCTTTCTCTGATGAAAAATATTTTGATTTTGTAGTGTATTGTGTTAGTAGTGCCCAATATTACATGTAGCTGCCTGGCAAACCCAAAATCAAGACGTTGTTAATAGTTAAGGATTTGAAGTGAATTCAGACTGTTTCCTAGAGGGAAAGAAAACCCCCTGCACTAGTAGTGGACTGGTAGTGTTCATCAATAAAAAACAGCAACTATAAAAAATTAATCATCACTATATTAATCTACGCAATGTGGTTCATTGGATAACGCTTGCACACATTAGATAAATATATAAATAAATGAAAAAAATGTAGAGACTTGTACTTACCTTCGACATCCATGGTGTGTTGTCGATCCATAATTCACCACCAGAGTGTGTGAGCTGTGTTGGTTTGAAGCTGATTCATGGGCGTTTATAGAAAATAATTTCAGGGGGGGTGAGACCATTTCCGGGGTATGGAATACTAACAATTTAGAACTTGAAATACTTTTAACCAACTAAAACGCTATTACGCCCAAAATAAAATATTTTTTATGAACTAAGTGACCTTATTTAGTTCATTTTTAAGGGTTTATGACACATTTTTATCAATCAACTCAACATTTCCGGGGGGGGCTGCAGCCCCCTCCCGTATATATGCCCATGAACTGATTCAAATGCAAAAGTCTTATTTTTTCAACTTAAAAGTCTAAGTGTCTACCGTGGGAGCACTGTCCACTACCAATACATTTACCTATATTAAATTACCGCTCCTTCATCAGATCTGTGAGGAGAGGAAGAACTGATCTGAATGGAGTTGCTATTTCTATTTTGGTATCTGAAATAGAATAAAATTAGGGGCCAAAACATCATATTAACCACATTATCTCCCTAGTGAGCGATAAGGCCAAGAAGAAGCTACCTGTACAGTATAAATACTTCTGGCCCCCGCAGCCTGCTAACGGACTATCTTTTTTTTTTTTTTTTTTCTTAATTTACATAAAATATATTTTGCTAAAATAACCACTCCCACATGTTCTAGGTCCGTCTGCCAATGCCAACAAGTGAAACAATCCCCTACGTAGCAGAGGTGATGGGAGCCACTAGCTACGAGGAGAGCATTGAAGAAGTCGGTGGAAAAGTGAAGAGAGTACAGAGGAAACTCACTGGCCCAGAACACAAAGAGCCCGATCTTGACCAAGAGGAACAGTATGCTGAATACCAGGGTATTCCTTATAATTATACCTTGTTAAGTTTACAGTTACATTTTTACTAAAAGTTTTCCTCAAGCTAATATCCCTAAACTGAGGAGGCTTATTACATTTTTTGTATGCCCCAAAGTTAAATACTGTATAATTGATGTATTATATAATATAATTTGTAGAATCACAGTCGAGTCTTGATGCTTGTGTGGAAGGAAGCTTCACAGTAAAAACACCACAAAGCAGTATGTTTATAACATGGAAGGAGGACTATTACTGAAGCTGGTCTCTAGGCCAGTTACACTTCATCTGGCAAACGGGGTTATTTGGGATTTGATTAGATGATCGGGAGTTCATTAGAGTATTAGGGTGGCTGTGTAATTTTGAATTAAATTTTTGATAGACATTTTTTGATAAAGGTCGTTATGGAGAGTCAAATTGGAAACAAAGAATGGAGCATCGGTTATTTTACAGAGGATTTTAGACTGCAACAAATTTATTAAATAACAGTATTTATAAGGAAAATATTTTAAAGTGAAATAAAAGAGATTTAAGTTTCTAGTAAGTGTAAGTACTTACACCTACTAGAATCAGTAAGTACTCATAACAGAAAAAAATGTCCTCTGAGTGTGGTATCTGAATCCCTATAAATTCAGAAATTTATATATTACTAAGATAATAAGTATACAATAACTTTTACTGGAAAAAGTAAACTTTTATTTCCTGAAATTAAAACCTATAGAATATTAAGTTGTAACCTAGGAAATTACTTTTCATTCATCCATCAGTGAACACGTTGGTAGTGCTGGGATATTGATGCTTTCATGAATGTTATGGTTGAAAATATCTGACTTGAGTCCTAAACACAATAATTGACCTGCAAAATAAGGGGAATTAGTAAAATATAATGAATAAGACTTAGACGACACTAATAGCCTAGTTGTCGAAGCACCGTAAAAAAAAAAAAAAATAAGACTTAGAATGAAAAATAACTGCAGCTAGACAACAGTAATTTAAATGCCAGTTATTCATCTGGGATCAAACACAAAGAATCAACCAGGAAAATAAGTGATATATGCGTACAATATAAGGACAAAGATTTAAAATTGAGATGAAAAGAACATTACTTGCAATCTATTAAAACAAAATCAGTTGTAATATAAATTGATAAAATCATAACAGAAATGGAAGAGTTTTCATAGGTTTACTTAAAATAAAAAAAATAACTGATACAAACATGGACGTTTATAGGAACTTATTTGTGGGGCAGAGAAAATGTTGGGTGGGGGCTGGGACCATTTCTGGGGTATGGAATACTAACAATTTCGAACTTGGAATAGTTTTAGCCAACCAAAACGATATTGCACCTAAAATAAAATATGTTTTAGGAACTAAGTAATCTTATTTAATTTATTTTTAAATGCTTTATAACACATTTTTACTGGTCAAATAAAAATTTTGGGAGGGAAGGCTGCAGTCCCCTAAGCCCTCCCCATAATATACGCCCATGGATACAAAATGGAAAAGATTCCAATAAAGACCGTTAACCTAATCCGTACTCACCATAGTTGTTAACCCATTTGCTGCTACTAACACAGATCTGTACACTGAGCAATTTATTAATTTATAATATTTGTAAATAAAATATAAATTTAAACTTTTGCTGCAAGAACTCTTAATAAATGAAAATTATTAATGTCAATTATATAATTTTAGGAGTTATTGGCCGGCCAGGTGTTGACTTTCCAGTCCTGCCCAGTATCCCAAGAACAGATTTCAGCTGTAGGAAAGTGAAGAGTTCAGGATACTATGCTGATTTAGAAACTGGATGCCAGGTAATATTCTAATTGTAATTTGTCATTGTGTGACAGGTGTTAGGCTACGAACTGAGTGGATAGCATAGAGAGAGCAAAGAGCATAAGAGAACAACCACTATGAGAGCTGCAAAATCAAATTGAGTTGAAATTGTTTGTATACTCTCTGCTTTGCCAGCTGAACCACTGTATGTACTTCCCTTTAACCTCATTTCTTTGCTATGCTCTATGCTCTTCCTCTTTGCTCTCTCTAGTTCTACTCGAGCCTTAGAGAGGTGCGGGCCAGAAAATCGCCCCAGACCTCCTTACAGAAAGTAACAGCTTTTAAAAGTGTAAAATAAAGCGAGTGTTATAAAATTGTTTTCAAATATTTAAGTAGTAACAAATGATTACAATGGCAATCATTTCTGATTGTGTATTGCATTCGATGGATTTTGTTAGCCATAAAGCCAAAATTTACCCATGGCTCTACATCTTGTATAGGCAGAGATTTCTGCAACAGCAGTTGTTATGCTAAAAAAAATATAAACCTACCCTTGCTAGGACCCTTGGGCACCAAAATGTAAGAGTGGCATTTTGGCTGTAAATGTGAACAAGTAAAATAAAATCCCAATTAATCAAAAAATCTCATATCAATTTATTCGTTCCATACAAATGTACAGTACTCAGCACACTTATAATGTTTACTTCTTAAATTTAAATATATGTAAACTCTTATTGAATGATAATAACTCATTTGTCCTTCTGCTTTATAATTATCAATGTTATTTTATGTTATATCTCCCTTTGTGAACATATTCATTCATTAATATTGAATAAAGTAAGTGGCCTGATCGTCATGATAGTTAAAATGTCAACACTCTGTGCCTAATTAAATATTAAATAAGTTAAAATTAAAAGAAACTTTTAACAAACTTTTTTTTGTTTGTTTAAGTGTATAAAATGTTTACTTTGGTATTAAAAAAAATGATTGAACTAATTACATATAATAATCGAATTATAAAATAAAAAAGTTGTAGTGCTGTGAGCATGTTTTTTTGTAATTCTTTTTCTGGTTTCCTCATACTTAAGGCAATACTTGATCATATATTCATCCTTTTGACAATAAAGATGAAATACATTATTGTCAAAAGATGGATTTAAAAAAATTGAATTTTCCTTGATCTTTAACACTTTTTTCCTGAGTAATATTAGAATCTTCTGATTAATTTTTTTTTTAATTTCAGGTTTTTCATATATGCGATGGAGGAAGAAAAATCTCATTCTTGTGTCCAAATGGTACAATATTCAGGCAGAGCCATTTAATTTGTGACTGGTGGTTCCGAGTCGACTGCGAGAGGTCTGTCGAGCAGTACGAAGAGAGCGCAGAACAGCTAGCTCATGACCAGATGATTTACAAGAAGAGGGCAGAGGAAATAGCGCAGGCGATGGCTATTAAATCAGGAGTATCCACAGCCGCACCAACAAGGGCCTCAACGAGTACGAGCTACGAACAGCGTCAACAGAGGAGGAAACCACAGCCCCAAGTGCAGCAAGACGCAGATTCTTCCGAGCTCGAAAGGCAAATACCCGCGGAGACTGCTTCTTTTGCCAGCAACAGGCATAGATTCGGAAATCAAATAGAAAATCAGTACAGGCAATATCTCCAATCTACTTCGACGTCGACTTCGATTCCTTATAACAACGGTCAACAGAATTATGAATACAATACTCAACAATTCAGAGGGCCTGCTCAGAACAACTTTGATAGGCAGAGGACTTATGACAGTAATCAAAACGACTATTCAAATGTTAATAGAAATTCCGGAAGTACAAAGAATACAAATAATTTCCAATTGTCAAACAGTGATAACTTACCAAGTAGAAATAATAACTACACCTCAGCTGTAGGAAGTAATTACCAAATCAACAATAACAATTATCCAACTCCATCCAATAACAATTACCCCACACCATCCAATAACAATTACCCCACACCATCCAATAACAATTACCCCAATGTCAATAACTACCCATCTTCTGGGAATGCTGATTATTCTCCGACCAATAATAACAATTTTGCTACTTCTACCAAAAGTAATTATCCCAATAATAATAATTACCCTACTTCAACTGTTAGCAACTATCCAAATACAAACAACAATAACTATCAAACTTCAACAAACAGGAATCCCAGTATAACTAATAATAATAACTACCCAGAATCCAATAACAATTACCCAAAAATAAATAACATTAACTACAACTATACTAACACAAATAACAATAACTTCCTCCCTTCAACGAACAGCAATTATCCAAATGTGCAAAACTACCCAACGTCAACAAACGGAAATTATGCTGCAACTAACAACAATAACTTCCCCACTTCGACATACAGGAATGCTCCTGAAACTAGCAACAATAACTACCCTATTGCTAGTAGTTACAAATACGAAAACAAAGAATATCTAGCAAACAATAACTATCCTAACAGAAACTTAAGCAATAACAGTCCACCTTCATACAAGGAAAATCAATCCTACACAGTCACAAACTACTCCATAACCACAAACGTCAATAAATACTCTCAAGGCAATAGCAAGAGTAACTTCCCAAGCAGGGGAAATACCAACTATTTTAATAGTAACAATAATTACAATCCTACTCCGAGCAGTACAACGACCATCAAATCACCAGTATACAGTGCCAGCCCTCAGATAATCTCGGCCTACAATTATTCAAGTTCGGAAAAAGGATCTACTTTTGCTAGTAAAAATGAAAAGTACCGTGAATATTCCAAAAGTGAGACACACTCAGAACGTGGACGAGTAAAAACCAATCGTAATAACCAATACATCCCCACTGCATCGACAACTGTTAGGTCTGTAACAAATAAAATCTACAACGAACACACTCCTCGTTATGAAAAATATCCATCAA
Source organism: Gonocerus acuteangulatus (assembly GCA_946811695.1). Taxonomy (NCBI): domain Eukaryota; kingdom Metazoa; phylum Arthropoda; class Insecta; order Hemiptera; family Coreidae; genus Gonocerus; species Gonocerus acuteangulatus. The sequence goes on from OX328127.1 coordinate 27,283,642, forward strand.
GTGGAATAAAACAGAAACCTATATTTAATGTCAAAATCAAGCCTACTAAAGATACAAAAGATTTTGCCTATGTAGAGCTCTTAAGACACGAAGAAAAGATGAGGAACTTTCAACGGGTTACATCTGAATCACCAATTTATAGTTCTTCTCTCAATCCTTCTTCTCAAGAGAGCATTCAAGAAACTATTGCAGTTTCCCAATCCATCAATACTGTACCACCTACAGAAGCCCCAACTAGTTCAAGGCATACCTACTTGCCAAAGAAAACAACAACCACGACTACTACTCAAGCAAGTGATGTGAAAATAACCCCCATAACAAACAGATATGCTTCAATAAACATTTCAGGAACATCTGAGGAAATAAGACCTGAAGTAGTGAACGCATTAATGGAATCAGGAGTTACACCAACATCCGCTAAAGCGCTGCATTCACTTGCTTCTTACATAAGCTCTGGTGCTGCAGAAAAAGATTACACAAATGTTTATGATGACAAAAATCATCCACATGTTTCTGATGTCATTCTTAATTTCCACTCGGGTAGTCCAGTTACAACCGCTTACACTTCAGGTGAAGCAACCACAACTTTACCACTGACATCTTCAGGAGAAGACCTCCCCTCTGTACTTACGAAAGCCACAAAGGAATCTTATTCTTACTTATTTTCAGAAAGCAAAGAGCAAACTGATCTCGGAAAGGATGAGCCAAATATACAAGTAGATACTGTTACGATTTCTCCAAAACCCGTTACAACGGCAAATCCAAGCACAAGTACAAAACCTGTTTCTTCAACTTCCCAGAAACCACAAACTACTTCACAGAATGTAAAAGCGTCAGGTATCAAACAAGGAGACCTAAAATTGAAAGATTCGACTGAGCTTAGAGAACTTGCTCAAGTATTCAGCCGTGCTCTTTCAGCTTATCTTGAAGATCCAGAAACATTTAAAGAAATTCTCGCTCAGGTACGTCCAACAGAGCCTACTAATGTAGATAATACAACACCTTCTATTGAAGATGAAGTTCTCGATTTCTCTGACGCAATGCTTGGTAGATTGGGTACCACTGTTGCTCCAATAACAACCATTGGAAATGCTGATTATATTGACGACAACATCAATATTGGTGAAATCAATAGTTTAGCGAGTGTAAGTAAAACTTATGAACCAGATAATTCTCTAGAACTGAATACATTCCCACCAACTGCACCAGAAGCATATAGAGACAGCCGTTATTCTTCTGCTACTCCCAAATTACTCCTATTTAAAGCAAACCCTCTAGTAAATAATAGTGAAGCAAGTGAATATTACAGTAAATTAGGTTCATCAGAAGACCAATCATATTTTCCAACAGTGGGAGGTGTGAGCGATACAAGTAGGCCAAGGTATGGAGGATTCCAGAATAATACCGGAAAGACACCTAAACCATATGGATCAGATGTTCCAAAAAATATTACTGGGACTCCACTTTCTAACTCTCCAACGACCACAATTCCTGAGGATTTAGCCAGTACAGAAACATACAATGCTTCCTCCACTGCTCAAAACATCCCTGAACCTCATGATGTGAATAGCCTTATCAAAAGTAATGTTTTAAATTCTGATCGTGGAAGTAGTGAAGAGTTGTATGACACTTATCAGACGTCGCCCACATTTGTTGGACAGGATGCCATTTATCCTTCTGTAGAACAGGAGAAAGTTCTTATTACATCAGGAAGCCAATCTTTAGTTTCTAGCAATAATTATGTTCAATTTGCAAAGAATTTTAATGAACAAGCAAAACTTAAAGGAAAGGAACAAACCGATCAGAACTATAAACCTAAATCTGCTCAACCTTCTTTGGACTCTACAGAAAATTCTGGTAAACAAGAAGATTTGAGCCCCTACTTTGGTCAAGAACCTCCTTTAGAAAATTTAGCTGCACCCTCTGGCTTTAAAAGTCCAAGTTTGACTACGTCGAATAATGATTTGAATACACAAATAAATACTACCAATAGCAACTTTTTCTCAGAAGCTGATCCAATAAATTATCATATTGGAACAATCAATGAAGAATTAGCTACTCCTTCGCCATTGCTTCTGAGCAGTCGAGACTATGACGCTTCCTACAATGACTTTAGTACAGGTTTTGGTGTTTCTTCAGAAGAACAAAAGTCTTCAACAGCATCCGTTTCCTATGATCAGCCTGCATGGACCGTTTCACCTCTCTTTGATGTAACAAGTGCCGGTACTAGTTTGCAGTTCAATTACACTCAAAAACCATCATTTCCTTCAGTACACAACAGTTCACCTAAACTGAACCCCACTACATATCACCCACCGCATTCCAGAGATTCTTCTGAAATTACCGATTCCCATTGGGATACAACATATCAAACTGAAAGCCCTTCTGGCGAAACGACTCCGGCTTACGATCTCAATGTAGCAGGAACGACTTTGAGTTTTGACGACCAGTTTCAAAACTTCAAAGAAGCCGCAAAAGAAATGTTTGGTATGCTCAACGAAACCGCATCAGCAAAATTAATGGATATGATGGCAAAAGGTGAATCAAATATGACAATAAGAAGGCTTGTGTTGCTTTTAGTGAACGACAAAGCAAGAGAAAATAAGACACCTCAAGAATCGAGAGAGAGCCTCATAAATGCTTTGCTGACTAATATAGAAGAAACTTCTGTTCCTACGCATCCTCCAAACATTGTAATTTCTTCTACGACAACCACTCAAGCTCCCAGAAAAAAGGTTAGAGTGTCTAGGATAAGAACGTCGACAACGCCAGCCCCTTCGAGATATGAACAACGAGGAGGGAAATCCTACAGAGGAACCGACTCGATGACAGGAGTATACGGAAGTGTCTCATCTCCATCTGACATCAACAAAATTAACTCCGCAAAACTGTACATACCTTCGCCCTCTTCTGCGCCGCTCACTAGCAAACTTCCCCTCGATTCCGACGCCAGGGCAGTAGAATTACTTAAAACATTGTACAGCCTGGCGGCGAAGTGGGGTTAGAATTTTAGCTATATCTTCAATGTGACTATTATAGTAAGCCGCCATGATCGATTACACTTCCGACATTGACCTTAATTTAAGGATATGCGAAGTATTCTTGATCATGAATGGTTAGACTCATTGTCAAATGTAGTTTTCAAACTGAAAACCGAGGAAATATCATAAATTCCCTTTGCATGTAAAATTCTTCAGCGAATATTATGTTCCTCCAAAATTTATGCAAATTTTACATAATTTCAATATTTAGATGTAAGTTACAATTGAAAGTGACGTCTTAGAAATGATGAAAGTATTTATTATTTATGACTATTAAGGTACTTAAAGTGCTATTATTTTTTAGTGAGGGCCAAATAATTTATTTTATTTCAAACGTAAAAGAATATAAAAAAATGATTTGTAAATAATTTTTATTTAATATGAAAAATCATAATAATATCTCTGAGATATGAGCGCTCAGAGGTAGAGTGATGATATGATTTCTTAATCATAATTTGGCCAAAATTAAGAATTCATAATTATTTTTACTTAAAGAAAAAGTTAAATGGTTGATGTAAGATCACAAACTTGGAGGTAATGTGTTGCCATTTTTGTATGAATGACTGTTTTGAGTGTTTATATGTATAATGTAAGTTGTTAATTTTGTAAAATTTCTATTAAAGTAATTGTAAATACATTATTACATGTTTCATTGTTTCCTATTCCCAAAAATGTATTTGACATAGTCTCATATGTCATATAAACAATTGAGAATACCCGAGTAATCCTTCTTCACCAGGTGTACCAACACCTATGGATAATTTGACTAAATTTTACATCATTACCAGTTCTATGAAGTATCTGTTCCTCTTGGCTATTATGGGACTGCGTTTATCTGAGTTGATGGACGGCAATATATAAATTGACAATTGTCTTTATAAATAAACAAAAATCTTACTTTTCCTCGATTTAGATAATTCATATAATTAACTATTTATATTAATTTACAAAAAAAAAAAAAAAAAAACTATGAGATTTATTTAGTTACATAAGATGTACTAAAATATCCTTCATACATTATAGCATATCAAGGATAAAATTTCAGTTTTAATATCACAATCACAAAATTTATAGGCAAAAGAGGAACTTGAATTTGGCTCAGAATGGAGAGTTTTTGGTAAACCCCTATTTATAATGCACCAACTCTGAAAGAATGAAACAAGCCTGGGTGCAAAGAAAAACAAACTTGTCAAAACAGCGTTAATTCTTCTTCACATACTGTGCCCATATCGCTCTAGTATTTCTAAAGTGACACGACTCAAAAATCTGTTATATTCACACCGTCATAGTTAGGACTATAAAAGACATGGTAAATATCTCTTTATTAATCATCAAAACTGTATGTACCTAGCTACAGAGCTTGTACGCCAGGGAGGGCACTTGTGGCATCCTTCCAGTCTTAATCCTGAGGCCCCTACATAGGCAAGAGTGATACATTTTCAGTTGAGTTTTATTTTGAGTTGAGTCACTTTAGAAGTACTAGTGCGATATGTGAATAATAATTGTAATAAATAATGAATTATGGAAAGAAGTACGTTGTTATTAAAGTAGTCTATAATTGAAATATGCAATAAGTTAGCATCTATCGCTTAAGAAGACTCCTTATCTGTGCATTGAAATATGAAAATGATAAGGTTGTTGACATAGTTTGATGTTCTTAGATTGTAGTTCTATGGTAAATATCAAAAGAAAACATAAAGCAATTTTTGTAACATTATAGATTATACGGCGCTAATGGCCAAGTTGTAGATGCGCCGTAAAAAAAATAAAATAAAATAAAAAAATTATAGATTATATTCATATTACATTCAGCTCATAGTAAAAAAAAGCCAAGGTAAGGTATGACGTGACAAGAAAATGTTATTAAAAATATTATAAAGTAGAATTAATATATTGTGTAAGTACGTAAACTAAACATAGCATGTACAATAATACGGACAGACAGAATCTTGTTATACCATAAGCGTGTTAATTGCTTAAGAAGTGGAACATCTTATTATACAAAAATAAAAATAAAAAAAAAAATCAGTACATCGTTTGCTAAAAGATCTATAGAAATTCTTTTATCTCATGCTATTAAAAATCTTATATTCAGCAGAGGAATGCCTCAATATGGCCGCAAATTTTGTTGGCATATGCAGCTTATTTAGGTATAAAATGCACTATCAAATAAAAATATTAAGAGGAAACAAATTGCCTCGGATGAATGTGGAGTTCTACCACAGGTGGGAATGATTGTATGCAGGGGGTGCTCCGATGGTCTGCTTTACGTTAAGAACAACACTAACAGATATGTATTTTTCTTTGAGCATCCAATCCGGTTCAGACTTTATTTGGAGGAGAGTGATTTCTCCTACTCGAGTCCGATATATGTAAAGATGATCCAAACAATGCAATACTAAAGATGATATGAGGCAACAAAGTTAAAGTTGCACGATTGGACGATAGCCTTCAAAATTGCTGGCTGAATATTCCACTAGTTTCTGTATTCTGAACTATGATTCATTGAATGTTTTGCTCAGTGAATAGCATATATAATTCTAAGGAAAAAATATTGAAATCATCAACTAAAAAAATTAATGAAAATGTTTATTGTTCACAAAATTACATTACCATCAATCAAATAACAACATCTAAATGATTATAAATTAACATGCAACTGATTATAGTTATATTCGAGAATTACTCTAATTTAAATTGATACTGTCTTATACTAATTAAAGAAATGTTTAACATCAGCTTTTAAACATTTAGAGTTTTTAGAAATAGTAACTAAATAATGAATAAATTATAATAATCAAAAATATAATTTTGGAAAAAGAACAACAAACAAAATAAATTTATGCAAAAAGAAAACTTTAAAAAATAAATAAAATTAAATTAAAAATAAATAATAATTTAAAAAACAATACAAGAGTAGTTTAGTTACATTTAGTGATATGTACTTTTATTATGTAAGTGTTCAAGTAATGGCTGCCATCAGTCAAAATTACTGGGTGGGAAATTGTACATGTTCTTGTCCTCTGCATTATTTAATAAATGTATTATGGTCAGTAGTTCATTGCACTGACTACATATTGGTGTGTCTTGTTAGTCGTGAATGGTCAATAAAAAGTCGAGCTAAAACTTCTCTCCTACATAAAAACGTTTCCTCTACATAAAAACGTTACCTCTACATATAAACGTTTAAATTTTATAGCAATAATAATTCAATCCCAATTGATTCTGAATTAGCAACCCAACAACTTGGTTATAAAAATGGCGTTAAAGCCAGGGCCGCCACATGGGGGGACAGCCGGGTACAGTTGTCCCGGGCCCGGGCCGGGCCTCGCTAAGTGGAAAAAATGTATAGGTTATGAGCTTGTAAAAAGAATGGGGTTTAGAAATATAGACGGGCGTAGCCTATATTTATTGGAATTGGATCTATATTTTTTTTAATGTACATAAACGACAAAACAAGTGCAGTCCCAGAATAGTATATTTCATTAGGAGTCGTAATAAAACTACAAGTACCGAAAGTGTCCTTTGCGGCTCCGGTTGTCGGCTTTTATTCTCATTTCGCTCAAAACTCAAGATCAAAATAATGTTAAAATTCCCAAAGTCCTATAGTAAAGTACTAGAATTTTCAGTCTGGCTCTGAGAAGTGGGGGGCCGGCTTTGAGAAGAGGGGCCCGTGATCTGGTCCCGGGCCCGGCTCTGAGATGTGGCGGCCCTGGTTAAAGCATCTAAAAATAAATTAGTTATAAACTCATTTTTTCAACAGAGGTTTCTGCAAACCTCTCAATGACAGCACAGCCTCTCGATTTAATTTTAATACCTTGTTTTATTATTGGAAACAATTTTATTTATGGACATTTTCTGTGAAGAGAAGGACAGTGAAAACAAAATTAGATAGAAAAAAAATGGCACAGCAAAATAATAAGATACATTATATAAAATATATTTTAAATAAAAAAAATACAAGAAAAAAAAGAAGGGAAAGAGTTAAATATATATCTCAGACAAATATATATATATGATAAAACATGTACATCTTCTCAGCAACATTTCCATTGAGTCAACCGCAGTATGCATTCCTGGCTGATTGAGATGATGTTACAAATGAATAGATTCACTCGTGTAACTGACCTCTCATCAAATTTGAAAAAAAAACAGAAGCTTAAATCAGAATATTAGAACTTACCAATTTAGATGGCATACCTAAGAAAATAATTTCTGGTATGGCAGCTTTCAATAAAATCGTATTTATAAAAAGTTCAAATCATTCTCAAGATAAGATTATGACACCTAGTTGGACACATTTAACTTGTAGTATTCCAGAAACTTATGAACATATTTATTTTCCAACATATGAGACACCATTGCGGCCACTACTTTCTGGCCTTCTTCTCCAGCAGCGTTTTGGAAATAGTCAATTTGAACTGATTTGGGCAACTCTCGCACTTCAGGCAGAGTCAGTGGTCTTTCTCGCATCATCATGGGAACAAAAAAAACTGCATGAATGTAACCGTAAACTGCTCGAGTGGAAAAGTGTTCCAAAAATTGTTCATAGTCTGGCAAATCTGTTTCAGTAGAAAGATTGCTTCTGACCGAGTTGTAATAGATTTTCAGAAACTCGTCCCAATGTTTCGCCCGAATTTCGGCTGTGGTATTCATATAAAGAAAAAATGACAAATCGGTAGCTGGAGAAGTATATAAACTAGTCTGGAAATCAAAGAATACACAGTCAATTGGTTGACCTGATTCATTGTATTTATACAATATATTGTTTCTATTAAAATCTCCATGGCAAATGACATTAAAAATATCATCTGGTTTCATCAGAACATCCATAACTCTTGGCAGAAACTCAAAAGCTTTAATGAAATCTCGGAATAAATTAACTTCTATATTTTTTTCTACAAATGGTTCAATGCTACCAATGACAGCTTCAGTTATTAGTAAATTCCGGTCAAATTCACCTGTGCTTTTAAAATTGATTCTTTTAACTTTTTTAGCTAAGTCAAGAAATTCACTTTTATTGGTTGCTTTACTACTGTAGGACCAAGAATGTAGCTCCCCAAGACGCTTAAGTGTTATAGCTATATGGTCAAAATCTAAGAAAACCTTTTCTTTTGAAACTACAAAACCTACATTGTTCAAATTTTCTAATATCAATACACTGCTGCCTTCGGCTGGACTAGAATATTGTCCGTACAGAAGATTGGGATAAAGCTGTGATTTTTTAACGTTTAGGAAAGGCAGTATCTCCTTGTACATTATTACCTCGTTCTTGAACTGAGTTTCAATGTCTCTCGTTTCATTTTCAATCGGGTCCATGAGTTGATTCTTGATCACAATTGGCACATCCGATTCCTCGCCAGAGGGCAGAACTTTACGAAGTGTAGCGAAGCAAATTTCCGAAGCGAACTGTGCTGCCATTTTGGCGTTGTTTTCGACGAAAGCGGATGCAGAGGTACAATCGCCGAAGACTCCTTCCTTGGCGAGCAGCGGAACTAGCTGAGACAGTACTGACTCCATTCTGCTACGCAGCTGATAGCGAACTGACATTCTCGTATAGTATCAAGGCACCCCCTCCATGTTGAAACTACTCATGTAGACACTTCAGACTTAAGATGCACGTATATAATCTTCACCTTGAAAATAATTAAGGGACAAGGCCGATAGGGTATAGTAGATATTTCATTTAGAAGTGAAAGAATTGAGGGAGGCTAGATTATACTTTAGTTGACACATATCCTCCACAGTGCATTGGCGTATATAAACAATTTCGAGGGGGGGCTGAGAGCTTTCTTTTGGCTTTTGCAACTGATGCCACTTTGACACAGAATATTGATACTCCAACAAATGACTGTAGACCCAGAGATGTCGTTTCCGATCCGTGTGTTGCCAACTTGTCTGTTTTCTCGTTGCCGAGGATACCTCCATGTCCCGGTACCCAGTAAATGGCAACTTTATTGTTTTGGGTTGATTCATTTAGCCCCACTTGACACTATTCCAAGATTCTGAAAAATTGAGGTAACACTCATGGAATAATTAACACTGTAACATATTAATCAATTATTATTAATCAATTTCTACTCTTGACCTCCCACTTACCACCAATTCCCAATCGTTTTCTAGATATCAAAAAAAATCTCCAACTGCTCATGTTTGATTTGTTAATAAAATATTTTTTTGTACTACTTCCTTAACTCCAAACGCAACCAAAATGTTTATTATTATTTTTTATTTTAATTTTAACGCCCGTTTATTATTAACTACGAATTTTAGGACGGGTTATCTATAGGTGACCACCCAAAATGTTTACATTGTTGTTAGAAAGAATACTGAATGTCCTGAAAGATGTTCAACTCAATCCGCCATTTACGTGTAACGTAAGTGAATATTGTAGAAAAGTGTACTTCTTTTTCACTTTTCTGAAAAGCTGCTATGACCTTGAAAATGGTTTCACTCAATTCCCTACGTGACATCAATTGTATGTAGGAGAAAGCCCAAGCTACTGAAGACATAAAAAGTCCGACTCGCAGGAAATGCATCTTCTTAGCGCGGTTCCGTTCATATCCCTAGTGTCATTTGAAAAGCTTAGAAAAGAAATAAACTTTATATATATCTCGTGAAAATTGTCAAAATCCTCTCGAACATCTCAAATAAAAGTGATATTAAGGCGCCAGGGACACCGACAGTAGCTAACTTATACACAGAAGCGGAAATTACACAATCCTGCTCTCATTCTAAAGCAAAGCTCTATAAATCAATACAAAATATGCCTAATAAAGCCTTTTCTAGTGGATACAGAAGGATCAAGAAGAAGCACTCAAGATTGAGTAGAATACCCTGCTTAATATAGCCTATATAGAATAATATGCCGAATAAAGCCTATCTAGTAGATACAGAAGGGCAAATAACTAGTCTTGACGAATAACAAGTCAATATACAGAACAATATACCTAATTAAGTCTATGGAGTAGATAGAAATGGACCAAAAAAAAGTCTTGAGGAGTCTTGTTTTTTTCTCTAATTAAATACTTTTTATCAATATTTAGTATATAACCTGTGTTGAAACTTTATGAATATTTAGTATATAACCTATGTTTGGAACTGTGATATTTCAGAATCTAGTATAGTTTAAGAAATTTTGGTGAATGATATCATTAAGTTGCTCTCTGTACCCTGGCTAGGCTTTGTATTTGTGTCGGCAGATACCTGGGGTATATTTACAACTCTTGAGGATTAACTCCTAGCAGGTAAATTTCCTGCGGACCTTCTGTTTCTATGGGCACTGAACCGACTTTCTATTCGCTCATAGTATCTAACCGTTGTGAAGTTTATTTTTTGGATTTAAGACTTAATATAAATATGTAGACTAAATCATAGCAAGAAGTCTACCTCCATCGTCGGTTCTTAACTATGTAGACTCGCTAATGTTACCCAATCTTTAATTAGGAAAAACGCCGTTCGTGGAGATAGAAAATCTTACAAGGCATTTCGCTCAGAAAGCTCCGAAATATTGTTACTAATTTTACGTATCCTGTTTTATAGCCAAATAGATTTATATTCTATAATCAATAAGAAAACACTAATAGCAATAAAAAACTATGGGTAACAGATGAAAATAGGGAATACCAAGAACAATTCTAAAGAACGAAATCAACACCATTACTGTAATCTAGATATTCATACGGCATCTTCGAATTCTAACAAACAAAATATTGCTTCTAATTATACGTATCCTGTTTACTACAAATACATTTGACTGCTATAAGCAAGTACAAAAATAACGAGCAGTGAAAAAAAACTGCGGGAAACACACAAATAGATCCGTTTAAATAAACGAAACTAACTAACTAAGTTTTAAGCACTTATTTCTCCTAATGTGACGACCCCATCAAACATTTCTTCAAAACATTTTTTGTAGAGAATTTAGTAAGCTTTCGAACTGTTTCATTTCACTTGCCACGATTTCTAACCCTTTTCGAGACATTAAGGAAAATATACGAAGGGGGCCTAATAGATATTCATACAGCATCTGAGAATCCCAAGATTTCGCAAAAATAAAATATTTTTTCTAATTATACATATCCTGTTTTATTGGCAAATACATTTGACTACTATAAGCAATTGCAAACACTACGGAATATGCCAAAGAACTCGGAGTAGGAGCCTCGACAGTTTCAAGACATTTGAAGGAAATCGGCAAATCCAACTGACATTTCATACGGTACAGCCTGATATATTTCTAACAATGAATTGTTTTTCTTATTTTAATTAATCTGTTTTATTGTCAAATACATTATCCAACTTTAAGCAATTAAAAAATAACAAGGAATAAAAACAGACTAAAAGAACCGTTCGAATAAACGAAATCAATTACTTCAAAGTTTAAGCACTTATTTCTCCGATTGAAATCGCTTATTCAAAACTTTCTTCAGAACCTTTTTTGTAGACCATTTAGTAAGCTTTCGAATGGTAACCTTTCGCTTCCCAAGATTTTCAACCGTTTTCAAGATATTAATGAAAATATACGAAGTTACCAAAACTTTCCATTATTTCTAGCAACAGAAAATTGGTCTCATTTTACCTATCCTGTTTTACACACAAATACATTTTCCCAACATAAGAAATTACAAAAATAAAAATCAATAAAAAATCAAGGGAAAGAGACAAAAATTACAAAAAGAACGACAAAACCCCGTTCATAAGAACAAAACAGACGTATTTAAAGTTTTAAGCACTTATTTCTCCGATTGACATAACCTAATCAAAAATAATTTTAGAATCTTTTTTGTAGAGAATTTAGAAAGCTTTCAAATAGTTTCTATACACTTATCAAAATTTCCCAACCGTGTTCGAGATATTAATGAAAGTATACGAAGTTCCCAAAACTTTTCATGTCTGTTCAAAAAATATTTTATTCTAACCCTTCCTTTACTCCAAACGTAACCAAAATTTCAACATATTAGTTTTGATGAAAGTAGAACATGCAGAAAATGTTTCAACTGAATCCCATGATTCTAAGTACCCAAACCAAAAACGGTATTCCCAAACTATATTTCCAATTTTCTCGAAACCGGTTAAAGCTATCGCCTTGAAAATGGTTTCATTCGTTTTCCTAGCCCAGGAAGCATATAACAAGCTTATGAACTCAAAAACGTAAGCGTTACGATTTCTTTTGCGCGAATTTCGCCCCAAACGCCATCTTCCAGTAGGCGGATTTTGCTGGTTAACGAACTTGACCTTTCGAATTAGACGAAAGATTTTGTACCAAATTTCATCAAAATCGGACCATTCGTCTGGGAGCTACAGAGCAAACAGACATATATATATATATATATATATATATATATATATATATATATATATATATATAATATTTATACAAATGTGAACCACCGTTATTTTCGGTCTCTAGGGGTTCTGAAACGCGAAATTGGGTCTTTTTGCGAAGACCACATCCAGTTACTTTTGAAGTAGCGTACTCGCTGATAAGCTTACTGATTAGCTTATAGCTTCTTTGCTGGTTATCTACTACTTCTTGACTCGTTATCTACGGTTATAATTCATATTAGATAATGGCAAGCAATATTTATTAATAAAAAGGTAAATATGATCAAAATCAATTCTCTCAGCTATGAAATAAGTTATTAAGCATTAAAGTTGACTGTTTTGAAGGTTATGAAGGATAACAAACAACGTTATTTGTGAACAAACATATTTTAATCGTTTTCTCTCTTTTTTGGATATTTTACATTTATTAGGCATTACATGCTATGCGTTTCCGCTCGCTACGCTCGCTCAAGAAGATATCAAAACCCTAGTCAATCCAACTCGCAATTAATAGAATTACATTAATTTTACCGACTCTAGTCTGTCCAACTCGCTAAAATTAATAGGATTCCATTAATTTTTCCGAGTAAGAAACCAATCCCTTTTTCTTTGTCAGGAACATCGCGAACTAATTGTAGAAGACTCATTTTTCTCACTAACATAAACAGAGCTTTTTCATACACCAAAGCTAATTCACTGTTGAAGGTTACTTTACTCCCAGCAAGAACCAAAGCAATTGGTCATCGGAATCCTCCAATAGGAAAGCAAAGGAGTTATGCGCATGCGCTGAATCACTGATACAATCACTACTGCTACTTCAAAAGTAACTGGACGTGGTCTTCGCAAAAAGACCCGCGAAATTTTCTAGTCGGCACTTCCGGATTGTTTCATTGCATCAACCTTATAAGCGGGGTTCCTCCCTATGGGGGAGGGAGGAACCGCGCTAATATATATATATATATATATATATATATATATATATATATATATATATATATATATATACATACATACATATATAAACAGTGGAACATGGATAATTCGAACTTCGATAATTCGAAATCGCCTTTAATTCGAATATTTCTCTCGGTCCCTAGAATTTAGTGCATCAACAATGTAAAAAAATCTTGGTTAATTCGAATAAAATTTTGGATAATTCGAAGTTTTTACGAGTCTTTACCTCCAATGGGACGTGTTCGATCTTAAATCTTGTAAAAATATTCTCCCCTCGGGTAAGAATTACAGTAAGATACGGATGTAGGGGTTCCTGGATAAGAAACGCAGCAGTCTCATAGTCTAGTCCTTGGACTCTAGGAGTTCTGCAAAGTGGTGGATCTCGCTTTCTCCCTTCCAGGGGTTGTTATAATTCCATCGTGTCCTTTTATCCGAGATTTCCCTTCCACTATCCTTCCGATCTTCATTTTGTATTAAGATATAAGTGAATCAGTGCCTAGTTCTTCTGTATTGTTTGTACCTTGAATTTCCGGTGTACAATGCAGTTCTGTGAGTTGTTGATTTAAAATGTCGAAGCCTAGAAGTTATAAAACTTTAACGTAATCAAAGAACATTGCGATTAAAGAAGTCGAAAAAGGAATAAAGAAAAAAACTGAAATTGCCAAGGACTTTGGAATTCCTCCTAACACTTTATCAAAAAATTCTTCTCCATGAAAATGACTTTTTTTCACAATAATAGACTTTTATTTTTACTTTTTTGATCAATTATTTATTACTTATGTACTTAATCATCAATTTATGATATGTTTGTTTTTCTTTGAATAAAATGTATTTTTTTTCTAATTAAAAAATGTGAAAATATGAAGTTCGATTTGTAACCCTTAATTTTCAAACTTTTGTAATTCGAAGTTTGGATAATTCGAACTTTTTTATCGGTCCCTAGGGGTTCGAATTATCCAAGTTCTACTGTGAGTGTATATATATATACATATATATATATATATATATATATATATATATATATATATATATATATATATATATATATAAATCACGTGTCTGTCTGTTTGTCCATCAGTTTGTTCCTTATACAAATCCACACCGTTTGACCGAATTGGACCACACTTGGCACACATGTAGGTCTTGATCTGGGAAGTGTCATAGGCTAGGTTAAAATCGTCTAGGAGTCACAGTTCGATGTTACGGTTTCGAAACTGCGAACCCGAACACAGATTTGTGTTATTAGATTTTAATATTACTTGGTAAAACTGGAGGAGAGCGTCCTCAGCACCGATTTTCTTCAAAGTTTGCACTATAACGTATTTTGATGCACTAAACACGAATCCGTTAAATAAAAGTCCGACTCGCAGGAAGTGCGTCGTCTTAGCGCGGTTACATATCGAAGAGATGGAATAGATTAGCATCACAAATCACAGGAAACTGACAGTAGCCAACTTACACAGAAGCGGATAATTCTTAATCAGTCAATACAATACAATTATGTATTGAAAACGTACTTGCTCTTTGACTACTGCTGAAAAGGCTCTATTATAAACAACCAAAAATTCGTTGTCATTTTAAGTATCTTGTTTTATTAGCAAATTCGTTTTACTGTTATAACGAACTGTAAATATGTGCTTCATGGCGAATAAAATTCCATTCTGTCGTGGGTTAAATCTTTCTATAAAATAAGAAATAATGATAACTTCAGTTGGAGGCTGTGAGGAAGGTTATAAGACAGGAGAATTCAAAACAAACTACGTCATCATGATTAGCCACAGCCATCTTGATTACCACAGCCACTCCAGACTTATTATTACCAATACCTTTCACCGTTTCTTAGCTTATTTTACTATTTTACTATACTAATTTTACTGATAAATGCAATTTAAAACAAGAAACAACCATTTAAAAAGTGAGATAAACAAAGAGAAAAACCCTTTCAAAACAACAAAACAAACACTTTTTAAGTTTTAAGCGCTTATATCTCTGATTGACGTTGCCCCATCGAATATTGCTTCAGAACCTTTTTTGTATAGAATTTAGTAAGCATTCGAATGGTCACCTTCCACTTAGCACGATTTCCCAACCGTTATCGAGATATTTACGAAAAATGTATGAAGATCCGAAAACTTTTCATGTCTATTAATAAAATAATTTTTTTCGCATACTTCCTTAACTCCAAATATAACAAAAATTTAAACATCTTAGTTGGGATTAATTTCCAAGTTGTAGAAAATATTTCAATTGAATCCCGCGATTTTAAGTACTCACAAAAATATAATGACTTACAAAAACATTGATTCCACTTTTCTCAGGAACGGTTACAGATATCGCCTTATAAATGAATTCATTCGTTTTCTTATGTCAAGAAACGTATAAAACAAGTACCTGCAAGCATATAAACTCAAAAACGTAAGCGTTACGATTTTTTTGCGCGAATTTCGCCCCAAACACTATCTTTTAGTGGGCGGATTCTGCTGGTTATCGAACTTGACCTTTCAAATTAGACGACAGATTTTTATACCAAATTTCGTTAAAATCGGACCATTTTTGAGCTTGCTAGAGCGCGAACAGACAAGCATATATATAAATATATACATATATATATTATATATATATATATATATATATATATACAAATTTGGGCCACCTATATTTTCGTGATCTATAGGGTCTGAAACGTGAAAGTTTCTAGTCGGCACTTCCGGATTGCGTCATGAGGTCAACCTCATAAGCGGGTTCTCCCTATGGAGATAGGGAGTGACCGCGCTAAAAAGTTGCTCTCAACTAGGAAAGAAGTTATTTTTAAAAAAAGTTCACTGTTATGGAGGTTACAAAAGATCGCATAAACAACGTACTTGTATACACGCGCTTGCGCAATAGTCCTTAATAAAGAAGTGTAATTGAAATTTATCATCAATTATTAAAATTTACCAACACTTGTTTATTGAAAACATTTTTTTAAATAATGAAATATTCTTCAAATTTCTTGTTTCGCTCCTGAAAAGTATTATATAACAGAAATCCCTTAATAATTAGCTAATGCCTTTATAATTTGTTCCCTCTAAGCTCCTCTAATTCGCTGTAAGCTCTAATTACCTTATTATCGTTATAGTATTTTGGAAGTGTTAAATAAAAATGAAGTTACACGACTTCATAATTCTTATCCACAATCGAGAAGAATTACTCAAATTTTTAGTACAAAACAAAATTTTGAATAATTCTATCAATTGTGGAAAATGTGCGGAAAAGTTGAAGTGTAAAGTTGAAAAGTGCGGAAAAATTAAACGTGCCCATAAATATGAAGAACGCATAAATGCTTTTTTCGGTGCGATTGCGGATTTATATCCACCGAACATCGCTGATGATGTCTAGGAGGATTAGAAGAATGCCTTGGACGACTTTTGGGCATACGTGCTATGCGTTTCCGCTCGCTCAAGAAGATATCAAAACCCTAGTCAATCCAACTCGCAGAAATTAATAGAATTCTATTAATTTCTGCGAGTTGGATTGACTAGGGTTTTGATATCTTCTTGAGCGAGCGGAAACGCATAGCACGTATGCCCAAAAGCGACAGCTTACAACAGGTCAGCTGCGACAGGAGAGTCTAAATTTCAATTATACTTTTTATGAAGGACTATTGCGCATGCGCATGTTTACAAATACGCTGTTTACGCCGTCTTTTATAACCTCCATAACAGTGAACTTAAGTGCTTAATTACTTCTTTCCTAGTTGAGAGCAACTTTTTTTTTTAACGGATTCCTGTTTAGTGCGTCAAAATACGTTATAGTGCAAACTTTGAAGAAAATCGGTGCTGAGGACGCTCTCCTTCAGTTTTACCTATTACTTATTTGGTTTCTAATTTATTTTGGCTTTTCTATATGCCGAAATTAGGTGTAGCATGGCACGCCGGGTAACAGCTAGTATATATATAACATTAAAATAAAGTAATTTTTGAGACATTGTAGCCATAATAAATGAAGATTTTAATTTATTTATCAAACATACTCATGAATGCAACCTCAATAGCTTCACAACCTAGAAATATGCAGGCGTAAGTACCGACAATTCCCAGACCTTGGGCCTTGTCGTGATTGCATAGCCCCGCCATCAGCAGCCTCCGTTCTGAACCGAGTAGAGGGGCAGAGAGTCAATGAGTTCGACAATGTCTAGGAGTAGAGCCAGTTCGCTATCATCTGCCTAGCAGGATGGAGTCAGTACTGTCACAGCTAGTTCCAAGTCTCGCCAAGGAAGGAGTCTTCGGCGACTGTACTTCTGCGACGGCTTTCGTTGACGACAGCGCAGAAATGGCGGCGCAGTTTTCTTCAGAGCTCTGCCTCGCTACACTTCATAAAGTTCTACCTTCTGGCGTGGATTCGGATGTGCCAATTGTGATCAAGATTCAACTCATGGACCCGATAGAGAATGAAACTAGAGACATTGAAACTCAGTTCAAGAACGAGGTAATTATGTACAAGGAGATACTGCCTTTCCTAAACATAAAAAAATCTCAGCTTTATCCCAGCCTTCTGTATGGACAATTTTCCGAGGAAGGCAATAGTGTCTTGATTTTAGAAAATATGAACACTTTAGGTTTTTTAGTTTCAAAAGAAAAGGTTTTCTTGGATTTTGATCATATAGCAGTATCAATGAAGCGCCTTGGTGAGCTACACTCTTGGTCCTACAGTAGTAAAGCAACCAAAAAAAACGACTTCCTTGACTTAGCTAAAACAGTTAAAAGAATCAATTTTAAAAGTGTTGAAGAATTTGACATAAATTTTTTAATATCTGAAGGTGTGATTGGTAGTGTTGAACCATTTGTAGAAAAAAATATAGAAGTTGATTTATTCCAAGATTTCATTAAAGCTTTTGAGTTTCTGCCAAGAGTTATGGATGTTCTTAAAAAACCAGATGATCTTTTCAGCGTCATTTGCCACGGGGACTTTAATAGAAACAATATATTGTATAAATACAATGAATCAGGTCAACCTATTGACTGTGTATTCTTTGATTTCCAGACTAGTTTATATACTTCTCCAGTTATCGATTTGTCATTTTTTCTTTATATGAATACCACAGCCGAAATTCGAGCGAAACATTGGGACGAGTTTCTGAAAATCTATTACCACTCTGTCAGAAGCAATCTTTCTACTGAAACAGATTTGCCAGACTATAAACAATTTTTGGAACACTTTTCCACTCGAGCAGTTTACGGTTACATTCATGCCGTTTTTTTTGTTCCCATGATGATGCGAGAAAGACCACTGACTGTACCTGAAGTGAGAGTGTTGCCCAAACCAGCTCAAATTGACTATTTCAGAAATGCTGCTGGAGAAGAAGGCAAGAGAGTAGTGGCTGCAATGGCGTCTCATATGTTTGAACATAGATATTTTCATAAGTTTTTAGAATACTACAAGTTGAATGCCACGAACGATGTGTCTTAAACTATTGTTAGCCTCAGGTATTGTGTTCCTCAGAAGAATATAGTATTTTTTAAATCCACATTCCTGAAAACTACAATAAATATACATTTTTAGCGTCACTAATAATTAAATGATAAATCAAAACATTGCTCATGAATATACTTTAATAATTTCAGGTTTATTGGGATAGAATTTATTTTTTTCATATATCGGCCAAAAGTAATTACACTTTTCATCCATTCTCAAAAATTTGACAAATTATTAACATTTATCTAGGATTTTAAGGTTACATGTTTTAGAGTATATCCTCAAGGTTCATTTTCTTGATTACCTAAATACCTAATAGCTAAACAATTTTTAGTCAAGGAGCAATTTTTATTTGTAAACAAGTATTAATACTTTTTTTTTATCATTTCACTTCATATCTATTTCATTCTAAATCACATAGAATTCTAAGAGTTTTATCCTGAGTTATACAATTTCATTTAAAAAAATATATATATATATATATTTAAATAAGAAGAAATCATGTGTTATGCGCCTGTCTAAACAGCCATTCAATTATGTACTCAAAAAATTATATGAAATAAAGCAAAAATTATCATTGTGATAAACAGTAATTTGTTAAGTTGCAAAATATTAAACGAAACATTTTTAATGGTATAATTCCTTCAGCCATAATTCTAGGGATTACGATTGAAGGAATTATTATTAATTAGAATTTTTATGCCACTCCTTTTTTAAGGAATGTTATTGACACTTATTTTTTTGCATTGTGATAGGTAGAGATTTGTGGACGAGAAGGGAGGGATTTGTAAGTTAATCGCCCTTGCTGGGTAAAATGCTTACCCAGTTAATAAAGAAAGTAGAAATTTATTATTTTTATTATTTATTTGTTATTTATTATTTAACTAAAGTATAAATCTAGAAATGTAATTAAATTTAAATGATAATTCCGTTTTAGTATTAGGAGATATTTCAGAAGGGGTTTTTGATAAATATTGAATAATAACAATTTAGCTGTGCAATATCTTTTCCATCCGAGTTGGATAAAATAAAATAAAAATCATAAAAAGAAACATGGATTATTTTTGCATGATGGAATAATTCAAATGATTATAAAGTAGAAGTGACAGAGAAAAATAGATAGAAGGGGAAAAGTTGTATGTAGATAAAAGATTTCTTTTTTTTTGGTAAGATATTTTTGAATAGAATCTTAATATTAATTTATTACTTCAAAAGTTGTAAATATTTCCATTAGAGTTCCTTATTCTTTGTCTTATCTTATGTAAATATCTTTTCTTTTTTTTTCAGTCACACACCTTTTACATTTATCATTCAAATAATAAATAAATATTTATGTACATATTTTAGTTTTTTTTTTATTTCATGAAAATTCTTATTCCTTGCACCTACTATAAACATTGTAAATTATTATAATTCTAGGAATGCTACTTATCTTGAGAATTATAAAAAATTTCATTTATATCAATTAAAATGTCTTTATAACCATAACAAGATTCTTCCAGCCCCTCCCCGAAATTATTTTCTATATACTCCCATGGAAAAAAATATTGATAGGAAAACTAAATATGTGTCAAAACGCCTACCAATGCCTCGCAAAGCCTTTCATGCGCCTAAACTAGACATAATAAGTTTTTATATTGATTCACGTTAAGTTTTTGATCATTAAACTCTTTGCAAATGGCGGAACAGGAGGAAGAGTGCAGGGAGAAATTCCTTCCCAGACGCTCGTGCATGCGCAATTGAACTCCTGGGTTTATGTGAACAGGCAACGTTATAGCGCAGCAGGCTGGGTCAGCAAGAGAAGCAGATCTGTTATTAATTCTAAATGTTTCCTAAAATATTTCAGATCAAGCTGGGTGTAAGATCATGACCACTTTTTCCTGCTAGCTCTCTCAATGAGTTATGCGCATGCACTGAATCACTGTTATAATCACTACAGATACTTCACAAGTAACTGGATGTGGTCTTTGTAAAAAGACCCCTTTAGACAAATAAATTTATTTTGTTATTTTCTAAGCCCACCAATAATTCTAACAACAAAAAAAAAATTTTAAAAAAATTGCCTGTTATTCGTTTAGGAGAATGCTGTCAGCCAATGTTGTCAGCTACCACTCAAATTTTTCTACATGAAATAAAAAATAAAGTTATTACCTTTGCATTTGTAGAATATAAACTAACTTATGTTAAATTTCTTCTAAATGTACATTATTTTTCTTTATTTACATCCTGAGCGGAGTTGAGTGAGGATCTGCAGTAGAAACAGCTGATATGGCTGGGGGATCCAAAACTCACGAGTGACGCAGAAGTGTAACCCGGAAGTGTCGTACCGAGTCACATGACCGGAAATTGAATTTAGGGAGAAATAAAATTCGTAATTTGTAAATAATTAAAGTGTAGACTCCGGATTACTTACAGTTTGATATTTGAGCTAGGAAATAAGGATATTGTTGGCAAGACTGGACCTGTTCTGTAAGACTGTCCTATACTTCCTTGGAGATGTATAATACTTAATTGTTTTACTTCGAATCGACCCTTCAAGATCAAGGTCAATTTGAACACTGTGAACCAGTTATTACAGAATAAACTGGCCCAGGGTTGCAATAATAATCTTACAGTACTTGAGAAAGTGGCTGAGTCTTGAAGGTGGGGCAAGGCCATCCTGAATCTGGAGACATTTCAAGTTATAACTATAAAATAATATTTTGTTGAACAATTATTGGATCAGTTTCTGCAATGATTTTCCTTTAAACCTATGCATCTCAACAGTTGTATGTGACATATGTAGAGTGTATATGTAAACCAAACACTTAATAAACAAAAAATCTAATTTAATATGTTGCTCGTTATGTATAATCATGGAAAAATTGTAAATAATGTAAACATTACCACTATATTTTAGTATTTACGCTTAATAAGGTAGTAATATAAACAAATTTCTTCAAAAATCATGGTGTATCTGATAAAAATTTAGAGATAAATAAAATTGAGCTTAGAAAATGGACTGTATGTGTGTGCTTGTTTTTACAAATAATTCAAAAGCTTTAAAATATAGTGAGAATAATAGAAATTATAAGAGAATTAATTTGTATAACAATTTTTCAAGATAAATAATAAGTAAATGCGAGATAAATGTCCATTCAATTTGAGGCAATTTTAATTTGATCAAAAAGGTTTTAGAAAGATAAGCATATATAATGATAAATAAGAAAATCTTAAATTACAATACAGGTCTGTGATTTTTTTCTATATCACCATTTCTCTAACTGGCATCTGTGGGGGAAACAATTATGTTTTGAATTCTTATAATAAAAATGTCCTCTATAAATGTGCAAGACTGTTTATTAAAACATCCAGTGATAAATTTTGTACAAACCTTTATTATATCATAAATCCTATATAATTGTGAGTAAGAAATTAATTCTTAAAATGACTGGAGTTGACGGGGTCCCCCAAAAATAGAAGAGTCCTGTTCAGGAGGGGGACTAAAGAAGTTTGAGAAAGCCCTGTTGTAAATGCTAGTAAAACACTGTAAAAGAAGTGTAGAAAATATAAAATAGAGATAGTGAACCCAGGGCCTCAACATCTCAGAGCCGGGCCCAGGACCACATCACGGGCCCCCACTTCTCAGAGCCAGACTGAAAATTTTAGTACTTTGCTGTAGGACTTTGGACATTTTAAAATTATATTCATCTACAGTTTTGAGCGAAATGAGAATAAAAGCCGACAATCGGTACAGCAAAGGTCACATTCGGTACTTGTAGTTTTATTACGACTCCTAATGAAATATACTATTCTGGGACTGCACTTGTTTTGTCGTTTATGTACATTAAAAGAAATATAGATCCCATTCCAATAAATATAGGCTACGCCCGTCTATATTTCTAAACCCCATTCTTTTTACAAGCTCATAACCTATACATTTTTCCAATTAGCCATACATATTTCCATATTTTCCATATTCCAGCTATACATATTTCCAGGGCGCCAGGGCCCGGGACAACTGTACCCGGCAGTCTCCCCCATGTGGCGGCCCTGAGTGAACCAGATAAACATTAATCAGGTATTGACCTAAGAAGATATAGAACAATCGAACACTTAAGATTACTTCAGCAAGGCAGCTTTTGACTCTCTACATAGACCTTCACTATTCTATAAGCTCCACACCTTAGGGATTTCTACCAAGTTCATCCGCATCCTGGAAGCTATGTACCAAGCAACAGAGTCTGCAGTATGGCATGAAGTGAGAGGTAACGGAATACTTCAGTACTGAAGCTGGATTGAGGCAAGGCTGTTTACTCAGCCCACTCTTATTCTCGTTATTTATTAATGATCTGCCAGCAAGTATCGGAGGAGGTGTGAATATACTCGGGACCAGGATTCCATGCCTCATGTATGCAGATGACATAGTCTTGATGAGCGAAGACAGAGCATCTCTTCAGTTAATGATACGGAATCTGGAAGAGTACTGTCTGACCTGGAAGTTGAAGATCAATCTAAGGAAATCAGAGGTGATGGTCTTCAGAAATGGCGGAAAGGCAGCAAGAAGCGATGCTTGGAGATTAGGAGCGGATGCTATTGAAGTTGCTAAGGAATATAAATACCTAGGAATCACCTTCACTCCAATGCTATCTCTAAGCAAGCACTTCCAAGAGAAGAGTCGCATAGCCAAGTATGCAATTAACTCTATTTGGAATCGTTTCTTATATAAAAGAGAAATCCCAATATCGGCCAAATTTCAGATATTCGATGCAGCTATCGAGGCAATCCTTTGCTACGGAGCGCAGGTGTGGGGTTGGAAAGAATATGATCAAATCGAGCGAGTGCATAGATGCTTTATGAAACGACTGTTAGGCCTTCCATCTTACACTCCTAACTATGTCCTCTACTTGGAGACTCGCAGGTCTACTCTCTATTTAAAAGCTCTAAAAATGCATCTACTCTACATAAATAAAGTACTGAGTATGCCTAATCGCCGCCTGCCGAAAAAGCTTGTTCAAGAAGCAGTTCGTAAAGAACGGGCCATCTATAGGGATTTGGAGGGAATCTTCCTTAAGACCGGGGAGAGGATTGAAGCCTTTTTTCATGGATCCATGGAAATGAGATCAGCTGCAATCAACAGGATCCTGACTAAATTAGCAACCCTGGAGGAAGAGAAGAGGAAGGAAAACCTGCTTGCTACACAGTCCCACCTCCTGTACAAAGAGCTGGACTTCCAAGATAGCGGTACTTCGTACATAGCAGATGGTAGAAATCTTTATGGAATAAGACTGATAATAAGGGCAAGATCAGAGATGTTCCACCTTAATAAGAAGCCTTGGCGAGAAGGAGAGAGATCCCGCTGCTCTATGTGCAAGTTGAAAGAAGACAAAGATACTTTCCATTTTCTGGCAGTGTGTCCCGTTCTGAAGGAGTTCAGACTGAGGTATTATGGCAAAACATCTTTTTCTAAGGAAGACTTACGGAAGGAGCTAAATGGGAGAAACTGGGACGTCCTTGGCAAGTACCTCGACGCGATTTATAAGTATCGGCAATTTTTGGTCCAACAATTTAATTATTAGTGGATTTGTGTTTTGATTTATTGATATTGTTGAATATATGTATATATATATATATATATATATATATATATATATTTTATTATTATTATTATTATTCAGAGTTTGATATATTTATTATTTTGTCTCTTATATATTTATTTATGCTTTTCATCCAATCTGGGTACGCAGAATGCCACTCCAGCTAACGGGCCTTGCCCAAGCTTTTCTTTTGTAAATAGGCATTAATTATTGTTAAAACACTGTACATATTTTAAGAGAAATATATTTACTTATTCATTCATTCATTCATTACTTCAGCAGCTGAACTTTAAGATTTGATCTTGTCACAGATTACTTACCAATATAAAAACAAATTCTCATATTTATTTATGTTTTCCAATCTTTACATAATTATTTCCCATTTATTTATTATTTATTATAATTTTTTAAAAAAATATCATTGTCATCAGTAAAAATTAAAAAAATCCTGTTCATATAGAAAAGTTCAATTCCACATGCGCAAAATATTCCTTACTGTTCCACGATTTGGAACAACACGATACGTGAAACATTATAAGAACTGATTATGCCTCGTTTAAGACTCGAGAAGGCTTTGAGAGGTCAGACATTGGAAATAGTGTCTAAAGTTTATCAATACTCAGCCAAAGCTATGACTAAAAACGTCTTAAACCTCCTAGAGATAACGTTAAAAACAGAGAGAATTTTTACCACCAATTTCTTGCACGGGGAGTATAGGCCACACCCTTTCTTCTCCAACTAAACCATCTATTTGAACATACTATTCGGACAGCTTAAATTGTTTTTAGCCTTAGATTTGGTTAAGTATTGATAAATATTAAACACTCTCTCCCTTGCCTGACATCTCAAAGCCTTCCCCAGTCCTATACGAAACATAATCAGTTTTTATTGAGTTTAAAGCAGCGTGTTGTTCATTATAATGGAAATGCACTGCAATAGCAGAACCGTCAGGAATATTTCCCTCAGGCTATATACTTCTAGAAAAATTCTTTAATTTGATATAAACCTTTTTGTGAAATGGATATTTCTCAATTTTAGGTGAAGAAAATTACAACAATATTTGAAAATGTAAACAATACAATAATCGAGTCTCCTGGGTCCGAGACCTACCTGCAGCAGGGCTTTCTCTCGTTTCATTCTCTGTTGAGAAAATTCCCTGCTCCACCATGGATGTTTAGGAAGGATGGTAAGCAGAAGATAGACTGGCACTAATTGTTTAGATGTAAGTGCACCATAAAAAAAAAAATACAATAGTCCATTCTATTCCTATAAAGCTCTCATGTATTTATTCTTTTATTTCCTCTTCTTCTTTTCTTTCATTGAATAATAATTGCCCTCTGAATATACTCCTTATTAGTCTGATCATGTTTAAATTTTGCTTTACATATTTTAATGTTACGATGATATAGAGAAAATTATTCAAATTATGAGAGGGGAGCTCTTTAAAATACTTTCTTGTTAGAATCACTTTTTCTAATTAAAAAAAAAAATAAATAAATAAAATTAAAAAAAAAAATCAGTCCCATAACAGGCCACGAGGGCCCCGAGAGGCAGATACTATAGAGGTATCTGATTCATGACTATATGGCACACTAGTGAGATAGTGTGGTCAGTACTATGCTCTGACCACATGATTTTCCCCTTGCTGCTTTGACTGCTGGGGTCATTAGCACCAAGGTACCCATTAATAAATTAATTAAAGGCTGGATTGGCCTAGGGAGGTTCAGGGAGGCCGAATCCAACCCACGAAAGAAGACCAGAAGATAAAAATCGTTAGTGCTTGATCGGGATTTGAACTCAGGTCCTCCAATATATTAGTCCAGTGCTCTACCACTGAGCTCAGTTTCTTCACCTCACCCCCTTTCTAATTTTAAAATGTATCTTATTGTTTTTTGAAATGGTAAAGTTTGAATATCACTGACTTGTGGTTTGTTGCCCCAATATTCGAAATTCTGAAACCAAGATCATTGTTATGACCTTCAAAATAAATTATTCATTCATTTTAAATATCTTAAAATTCTTTTTGAGGTCACTAAAACCATATAATTATAATAACCGTTCAGCTAACAGAGCACTATGATTAGGTGGTCAATGCCAGGCAGTCCACCAATAATGAATGTAAATTTATTTTATAGATATATAAAAATGTTTTACAAAATAATTTTAAACAGAACAATTTACATCGGCCTGGATATTGCTAGAATATACAAATAGAAAACAAAAATTGCATAAAAAAAAATGTTGAAAGAACTCAGCAATAGAACCTGTAAGTCCATTGGATATCTATGGGAGATAAGGTTATCTTATTTGAATTCCTCAATTTTTTTTGTTTTTTAAATTATAGGTGCTTCTACTGCCAAGGTCATTAGCACCATACAATTATTATTATGATTATCATACATTATATTATGGGTGCCTGGCCAGAATAAGCTGAGCCGAGGCCTGTAAGAACTATTGAGCCAACGATTTGCATAAAATTGATCAGTAAGATCTATTGAGACAATGAGTTGCATAATATTGAGCAATAAGATCTAGTGAGCCAATGATTTGCATAAAATTGATTTGTAAGATCTATTGAGCCAATGACTTGCATAAAATTGTTCTGTAAGATCTTGTAGCGGCTGCTACGGGGAGGAGAGGATAGGAGGTGTCGGGAGCAGGTACCCGGGCGAGTACTCAATAATTGAAGTTGTAAGCTTCAATACTACAACAAAATTACAGGTGTTTTATGTTATTAGTGTACAATTCTACATTGATTTGTTTATTTCTCAGGTTCTACTGATATTAGAAGTTCAAAAATCTCAACAGGCAGCATGACCTCAGGAGTTCTGCAAAATTATGAGCACACATTTTTTCCCTCGATAACACCCTCCATTACAGCTGCTTTATACTTGCTTTCCATAATGGTAATATATCTTATCATGAAAAAAAAAATGTATTTATCAAAATAAGGCTGATAAAATGCAATTGATGGATTCATTTCTTAGACATATTATAGTCCTTTAATTAATTATTAACACACATTTCATAAAAATGTTTGGATATTCTACAAGATTCCATACAAGAAACCTCCTAAAAGGATTTTTTTTAATTTATTTATTTTATCTTTACGAATGTGATTTACTTTTTTACTTCCATCTGAAAATATAAATTTAAGTACATTCTAGACCTTCTTTTTAAGTATTGTTTTTACTTATGATGGTCTTAAATAAATAGGACAATATGAAAAGTTAGAACAAATACAAAGATATTTTCAAAAAAAAGCCTATTGAAAACCATAAAGTTTTTTTGTTTTTTTTTGTGAATATTTACTAATTTGCAAAGTTATAAATGTTTAAGCCCTTATTTTTTTAGACGGCGCTTCAACATCTTGGCCATTTGCGCAGGCATCCTGGTGCAGTGAGGAATTTTCTCAACGAGCTGTGAGATGAGAAAATTCCTGCCACTGATGGGACTCAGACCCACCATCTCCCACATGATGAGGCATTAGCCACTAGACCATGGGGAGACCCTTTAAACTCTTATTATTATCACTGTCAAATTTAATACAGTATTCTCTGTAAAATATTTAAATATTTGTTTCAACCTTTGCAAAATGTATTGTTATCTATTTAAAGGTAGGTAGTAAAATATCCCTGATCTCTCTTGAGAGTAACTTGATTTCCT
The DNA here is from genome assembly GCA_946811695.1 of Gonocerus acuteangulatus. Classification (NCBI taxonomy): domain Eukaryota; kingdom Metazoa; phylum Arthropoda; class Insecta; order Hemiptera; family Coreidae; genus Gonocerus; species Gonocerus acuteangulatus. The sequence goes on from OX328127.1 coordinate 27,311,660, forward strand.
TTAGCAGGACCTTCTATCACAAAAACTGATTTCTTTTTATGGGCCTAACTTATATATATGGCGACTGGGCACTAAGCCTTAGCCGTTCCACCGAGTTAGGGAGAGGATGCTCAGTACTAGGCCGGGGCCGTTCCTCAAAGCGGTAGCTGGGGCAATGGTGAAATGATAAGTCATGGGTATTGAGTAGAAGTTGAGGAGCAGACGTGAGGAGAGCAGTGACCAGTGACTAGAGATGGGTCTTCCAGATCCTGAGAAGGTAGCGCCTGGTTAGATGGGTGTGCTTGAGAGTCCTGGGCTGGCTGCACTTAGGACATTCCTGAGCCCCTGGGCAGGGATGTGCTTGATAGGTCTGGCTGGCTGGCTTGCCCTTAGAGCCCTAGGTCCTTCCTGGTGAGAGCGCTGGAGTCGAATGCTCTTGCCCTTTTTTTTTGTTTTTTTTTTTCCCACCCTCCCATGCTCTTGCCTCCAGGGGCGCCCCTATTTAAGGCCGGCTCCAGGGGGAAGGCCCGCTCCTATTGGCTGTTACATCGTTGTCTCTCATTGGCCTGCTGGAACTGTCTCTAGGTCACTGTCTCTCCACAATCTATTGAGCCAATGATTTGAATAAAATTGATTTGTAAGATCTATTGAGCCAATGATTTGAAAAAAAATTGATCAGTAACACCTGAATTTGAGTATGTATTGAAGTCCAGGAGCAAGAGCAATAGGAATAATTTTTGCCAAGCTCAAATGGCCATGAGATCAATGGAAATAAATCGAAGTACATGACTGCCGATAATCAGAACACCAACTCCAATTTAATCTGTTATCTTATCTTCTTCTGATAATGTTTTTAGTGCAATCATTCATTTGCTTGATGACTCAAGGGAATTTTATTTTGCCAATCACAGACATATTTTAGCTGAGTCTTAGTGGATGCAATGACTTTCTATAAAATCTGATTACTAAATTTTCGGCTATAATTCAATAAAACAAAAACTATGGTTAACGCTATAATTTGAATTTTGAGTGCCCTGAAGAACCATCAAGAAGACGAGTAACACGAGAAAAAGAAAAGATTATTGAAGAACAGTGTGTAGTAAATGTGTTTTGACCTTCTACTTGATAAATAGTGTCACGATCTTATAATATAATATGATAAAAACAACATAATAATAATGGCTCTTTTTCGGGCGACAAAACCCATAAAAATTAGTTCTGTTATTTTTTTTAAGGAGCCAAATTTTAAAGTTATTCATTACATTTATTTTGATTTTTTTTTTCCTAATATAATCATTTTTTTAGTGAGATAAAGATAGTTAGCCATTGAGGTGATAGGAAGTTCAAGGGATGGTTGGAACTCGGCTAAGAGAAAAATGGCAGATGTTCAAGAAAAATCGATATTGCAAACGTTTCGGCTGTACTTTGGTAGCCGTCTTCAGCTAAAAAATAAATAAACATAATTAAAAACAAGAATTATCAAAAAGAACCCTTTAAGAAGAAACCTTTTAACATCATGACAATAGATTAAGATCCAATCTTTTTTAAAGTTTACCTAAAGTACACTTTAAAAATGATTAGTTCTTAATATATTGTTAAACAATATGATGTTCAAAGGTTTTTACTGTTTTCGGTCATTCTTGTTTTTAATTATGCATATTTATTTTTTTTAGCTAGGACCCCAGTTTAAGAAAAACTGTTTTATATTGTTTTTTATCTTCTAACATTCTATATTTCCTCTCTACAATAACCATATACAGAGGGATCTTATTATGCACATCCCGTATATTATATGCACGTATTTTATTATTTTTTACATTTTGATTAAATAATTTGTCTTGATGCATTCAAAGCATTGAATAAAGATACAATTTTTGAAGAAAAAAAATTCAGCCAGAGAAAATGATCTTACGTCATATGGTTTAGCCGCCAACGTGTTAATCAGCAATTTGTTTCTTTTCCAAATAAAAATTCAAGGCTATGAGCCCGTTCTGCTCACTGTTTTTCAAGCATTTTTGATTTAGGTTGTGTAAGTGGAAACAATTTTGCGAACATTTGTAATAAATGCCTTCAATTTTCAATCTAAGGTTAGTTCCATAATGTTAAGGCATGAACAAATATTTGTTGTAAGTTCGTAATTATGCTAAAACGAGTTTGAAATCTTGCTGGTCACATCTATGACCTAAGAATAATGCTAATATTTTAGCGAACCCCATTAGTGCTTTTCAGAGTCAGTGCTTAGTAAATATTTACAAGCACTTCAACATAGCCTTGACAACATAAGTTAGTCTAATGACTCATAAAATTCATTATATATGCTATTCTATTTGCTATAAATGCGGAGCATCAACAAAAATAATTAAATAAATATATATACTATGTAATGGCAAAAAGAGAAATAGAACAATATTCAGAAGAATGAAAAAAGTCCAAAATTTCCAAAGGTATTTTATTTTTTGCAGAACATTTTCAGGGACTAGGCCCCATTTTCAATGCACTGTGTCACAAAGCCTTAATTATAAACAAGTACAATGTAAAACATTTAAAACAATACAATTTTTTTTTAAATAGCAAACTTAAAAACCTAGGACAAAAACAATAATCCGGCCAGACGAGGTTGCTTTAAATTTTATTAGCTTTCATTTTAAAAAAATCTCCATTGAAATCAGTTAAGATTTAGAGGCTGTAACTTTTTTTGAAACACAAAATGTCGTTTGGCCCCACTGAGCGCCGTGAAAATGTGGCTTAGTCCCTGAAAACGTTCTGCAAAAAATAAACTACCTGTGGATATTTTGGATTATTTTCATTCTTCTGACCATCCAGCAATTCCTACAACAAAACTATATTGTTTTTCAATGCCTTATAGTGTCACAAACTTCTCAAACCATATTAGAAGCACATCAGAAGGCCAATGAAAATATAATTAAAACATTGATTTATTTATTTAAACAAGGTCTACATGCTCCTCAACCATTTAGGTGACTCTTTATGAGCCCCCTCCCCCCCCCCCCCCCAAAAAAAACAAACTCACTATTCCACTATACAGCTTAATTATACAGAGGTGAATGCTCCCTTACAATGATCAGTTCAAGAGAGGCTAGCTTTTATTTTCTTTTTTGTTAGTTTTGGACTTATTTATTTAAATGGCCATGACTAGTTATAGGGCAATTTAAAATAAAATTATATTAATAAATAGTTTAAGATTTTAAAATTGCAGTAGTAAAAAAAAAATAATTTCAGAAAAGTGTCTTGTGAAGAGAGGCCAAGTGCCAGAAACGAATTGAGTTTTAAAACAATTTTTTGACCTATAAAGCCTTTACAAAAAGAAGAGGAATATATATATATATATATATATATATATATATATATATATATACATATATATATATATACATATATATATATATACACATAATGTCATTGGGGGCGAGGTTAGCGCAGTGGTAGAGCACTCGACTAATGAACTGGAGGACCAGGTTCAAAACCCAAGCGCGCATTAAAGATTTTTTCTTCTAGTGCTGCCGTTCGAGGGTTGGATTTGGGGTCCCAGATCGTCCCTAGGCTCACCCAGCCTTTAATTAATTTAATTAATAATGGGTACCTTGGGTGCTAATGACTCAGCAGTCAAAGCAGCCAAGGGGAAAATCAGGCGGCCGGAGTATAGTATTGACCACACTATCTCCCTAGTGTGCCGTATGGTCAAGAATCAGATACCTCTACAGTATCTGCCCCTCTGGGTCCTTGTGGCCTGTTACGGGACTGATTTTTTTTTTTTTTTTTTTATGTCGTTATCTAGTAGTATCAGTGAAGATTTGAATTTTTTTTCTAAAACTTCTTTTATCAGTGCAACCTGAAAAAGTGAATTCCTTCGGAGTGTGGTAAAAGCAAAACGGTCCATTTGAAGAACGGGTTTTCTCCAGAAAAAAATAAATACAAAATTAATAATAGAATCAACATTTTATTAAAAATATGATTATAAATAGCAGCAATTAAATTTTAAATCTTTACATCTGTATACAGAAACTTACATAGAATAATACTATTAATTTTTGGACCAAATTTTTGAATAATAGTTAAGAAAACTTTGAATGTATCCTTTTTCTAGTAGGTGTGATACAATGTCCACAAGGCATTTTTCTCCCTTTTCCCCGCTTAGATTACTATAAAAAATACCTATCGCTTCTTCGGAAAGCCCCATTATTTCTTCCATTGTATTTTTTGTATCTTGAAGCATGTAAGGCGCGAAATAAGAACAATGAATGTAGCCGTATATCGCTCTGGTGGAGAAGTGGTCAAGAAACTCTTGATAACTTGGAAGATCCGCGTCATTTTGGACGTTACTTCTTACAGAATTCCAGTATACACTTAGAAATTCGTCCCAATGTCTTTTCCTGGTTTCTGCGTTGGTATGCATGTAGAGAAAGAATGACAAATCTATTGCAGGGCTCCCGTACTTTGAGAGTTGGAAATCAAAATACATACAGTCATTAGGCTTATTGGCGGAGTCATATTTATAAAATATGTTATTTTTGCAAAAATCTCCATGCAGAAAGACACCAAAAGGTTCTTCTGCGTCAAAAAGTTGATTCTGTACTGTCCATACTGGTTCCATAATTTCGACAAATTTGTTCAAAATATTTGTGTTCTTTTGTTCTTTCAAAAGGGGCGTAATTCCTCTTTTCATTGATATGAAAGTAATTTTTTCAAAGTCGCAGGATTCCAATTTCTGTATTGTTAGTTTTCTCACTTTTTTTGACAGATCGAAAAATTTATTTCGATCATTAGTTTTAGCTTTGTATGACCATGCGTGCAATTGTCCTAATTTTTTGAGTGTAACACAAATATGGTCGAAATCGAGAAAAAGGTTTTCTGGGGACCCGGAAAAACCGGAATGCTTTATATTTTCTACGATCACTACGTCTTTTTCGGGTTCATTTCCTTCCGAGGCGTAACCGTAATAATATTTAGGATATGTAATAATATTGTTACAATTTAAGAACGGCAGAATATCTTTGTACATGTTGACTTCATTGGAGAACATCGTGGCACTGTCTCTAAACGTTCTAGTTTCCTCGTCGGGGTACTGGACTTTTATGACGACGGGAACAGATTTTTCATCACCCGAGACTTGGCGCATGTTGACTTTGATGATTCTCACAAGCGATCCTAACTGAACATCGAGATCAGAATTATCGTCCGAGGTGGTGCTCATGTATTCTCCTTCGCCGAAGATTCCTCGAGCTGCGAGCGACGGCACTAAGTTGTTGACCATTTCTTCCATATTTGACGGCGTCTGAGAAATAAATGCGCGCACGAATAGAAGCACTGAGGAATCTCCCAGCAACTGAAGGACGCTGTTTGATTGCTGTCTAGCCGCCAGACAATCCCCACTCTTGTACTCGCTTCGGCGGTACATATACTAAATCCCCACTCTTGCAGCATCTAACCCCGATTTCGTTCCCCCGCCAAAATGTATACACATTAACTCAGCAATTTTCCAACCTTTTAGAACATTCTGAAGGTACTTCAAAAGGACCATGATAGAGTCCTTGAAACATTTCTTCAAGTCATCCTCCTTCCTACCTCCTAGACACAGAAAATATATATATAAGGGTAGAAATGTTGATTCCCTTTCAAAAGGGTTTAAAGGACATACTTCCACTCTCCCTAAGGGGGTGAAAAGAACTATGGTATTGATACATGAACCTTTCAATCCATTAAAAAAAAAAAAAAAAAAAAAAAAAAAAAAAAGAATTGATTACTTGAGAGAGGTAGTTGCATTAAAAAGAATAGGGGTTCCAGTCGGTCCTTTGAAGGTTAAGGATGTAAACCAACTGCTGACTAAACATAATGGGCCGCAAACTTGCTTAGCTGAATTTTTACTTTTTTAGCTGAAGAGTATTCATTTTATCTACTCATTTTAATTCCTGGGAAGATATACATATCATGTTCTAAAATATTTTTCTATGCATTTAAAATTTTACTCCCGAGGTTGAGCATACGTTATAATATCCTACAAACCAAGACGATTAATTATTTACATTTTCTTTTCCATATTTACATTACAATACAATTATAATACACAACAAAGAGATTGTATGTATAGTGTCATTTTTCTAACATGTCTTACAATTTCCATAATCACTAGATGGACCAGATGGCTCCAGGGACCAATACTTTATGTTTGTAAATATGTTTCTGCTGTAAAAATACATTGAATTTTTCTGAAACTTGTTGACGTTGTTCATTTATTGTGGAAATTATATATTAAATAATAAATAAATTTTTAAATCTTTTTTTTAGATACATAAACTTTAGTATATCTAGAAGGACCACAGCCTCATAAACTGTTTATTTTTATTTAGGCGCTTAAAAAAATCATTTCAACTAATTCACAGGGTCTTCCCGTAATCTAGTGGCTAACGCTTGGATTCTCATGCGGGAGGTGAGGGTTCGAATTTCGCCTGCAGCAAGGATTTTTCTCATTTCAGGGCCCGTTGAGAAAACTCCCTGATGCACCATGGAAGCAGGTGCACTAAACAAAAAAAATAAATAAATAATAAATTTGCTCTTGCTAGAGTGTTTTGAAACCTTTTTATAATGAATTTGAAGCCTGTTTTCATCCTGGATAAAATGTTACGTTAGATGAACAGTTGTACCCCATGTAGGTGCAGGTTTATCCAATATATTCCAAATAAACCAGATAAATTTGGTAGACAATTTTTGGTACTGGCAGATCTGGATTCAAAATATGTTCTTAAGTTGTATTCCGTAGTTAGTAGAAAAGCCCTAAAATACCCCATTAGGAGAATATGTTCTTCTAAATATATTATTTCTCTTCTGTAGCAGTTGTAGAAAAGCTACGAGAAAAAAAGCTTCCTCTAGTAGCTACAATTTTCTTACTAACATCAATTTTCCTATATTTTCTTTGTGGGCCTTCATGTATTAACAAATTCATTTTACTCAAATTTTGCTCATTGTCACTAATGGTTAATTTTTTTGTTTTATCATATTTAATTATAAATATTTTCTCTTATAAAATGTATTCTTATTTTTAAATTGTTTCCCTAATTTTAAATGACATACTCAATTTAAAACATTTTTTATTATTTACTACAATATTTCATATATTTTTCTTAGATTACTTCTAAGTCTATTAACATGGATTTCATATGTATCCAATGATTCTAAAATACACTCTACATCTGCTATTAAATAATATATTTTTGGACTGGGGGGAGTATATTTACTTTTCCACCTAAACATAAAAAATTATTAACATCCTCTGGAATTTTTATGTCTTTAAGTTTACCACCGGTTCTTTTGCCTACAACTCATTAAACCTTTTTATTAGTTCATTAGCAGTATTATTATTTCTAAATACTAAATCTTCTTTCCTTCATTGCGTAGAAACAATTCATAAGACAATTGAAAACAAGATTTTACATTAGATCTTTCAACTTATAATGAATACAAATTTAAATATTTAAGGCTATTTTTAATTATGTACTTTTAATCCTCAATTTATTAACTTGACGAAAGGTATAAATAAAAAAATAGAATTTTTATTAATTTTAAGTTAAAATAATTGTGACAAACCTTATTTTCAAAATCGCTACAAAAATTATGAGGAATCTAATATTAATGGGCCCCTGTATTTGTATTATACTGTTACAAAACTTGCCATAAAACACTCAGAAATAATGATAGAAGTATATTATGAAAATAAGTAAAATAAATATCATTAGTTGCAGGGGTTTACCTGAAATCCCCATTCCAGACAAAATATTAGGAGGGCCATATCTTTTTCTTTTTGTTGCAACAGATCTTCCCACGGTTCAGTAGCTAACTTTTGATTTTCATCTAGAAGATGTGGGTTCGAGTCCCACCTGCAGTACATTGATTTTTTTTTACTTCAGGGCCCGTTGAAGAAATTCTCTCTTCCACTATGGATATTTAGGAAGGATGGCAACCTACAGATAGTCCGGTGATGATGGCTAGATGACAATATGCCCTACAAATAAAAGTATAATGTATAATCTAAATCAAGTAATGCACAATACAGCATGAAAAAAAAGAAAAACATTGCATGATTTTTTTACACGTAATCATATGTTTTTTATTTCACATCTATATAAATAAAAATCACTTGTCAGTTTGTCTGTCTGTGTGTTTCTTATACAAATCCACACCGTTTGACTGATTTTGGCCAAACTTGGCACACAGGTAGGTCTTGATAGGGGGAATGTCAAAAACGTCTACCAGCTGTCTGTCTGTATGTTTGTTATTTATACAAATCCACACCGTTTGACTGATACACTTTTTTAGCATTGGAAGATAGATAACACTCTTTCCACTATCTACTAACTCAATGTAGGTCACCACCCTTTTCTAGCCAGGATAGGACTGATACCTTTCATTTTTTCAAAGAAAAGCCACCAAACCTAGTGGGAATCGAACCCACGACTCTTGGCATGGATTGCTCACGGCTTAATACTCACGGCCACCGGGCCGTCTATATTGTTAAGACAAAGAATAAATGAGCCAGCTTCTATGACCTAATTGTAAATAAATGAAAAAAACGGGTGGAGTGTTATGGAATCATGAAAGCAATAATGAAATAAACCACCAATTCCATACTAAATTATTTATTTAAATTTTAACGTCCTTTATTATTAACAACGAATTTTAGGGCGGGTACATAATAAATTATTAAATGCGAATTATTAAGTACATATTTTGTACAGATTTTAAATAAACATTTATTAAAAAAAAAAAAAAATAAAAATAAAAAATAAATAAAAAAAAAAAAATTAGTACATATAGATACAATCCCTATAAAATAAGTTAAATTGGTGGTCTATTTTATAAGGTTACGTTAAGTAATTGTTGATTAAATATATCATGGAAAATGAGAGCTTCCTGCTAATATTATTTGCTCTTGCCTTCATGTAGAATGCAATCGTTTCTGCTCGGCTTTCTTCGGAACTTTCCGGCATCATAAAAAACAAAAGGAAGTTAGAATTAGTGTGCCACGAGACGCTAACAAAGATGGACGCAGTCATCAAATCCTTAATTCCATCTCTAGTCAAGAGCGGTGTATTCGGTGAAGGAGAGTGTGTCAGTGTCGATGAGGATAATGGCGCAAGTCTTGCGGCGCAATTCGGTTCAGAAATAGCATTTGTTGATCTCACCTTGCGGAGGGCGTCAGGTCATATAGATGTCATTCCGCTAGTCATAAAAGTGCAGTTTGGTCTGAGCGCAGGCTTAAGTACAACGAATTCGGACACAATATTCTTTAACGAAGTTACAATGTACAAAGACTTATTGCCATTGCTCGACGCTAATAACGTAGGAAGTTATCCTAAGATGTTTTTTGGAAACGCTACTTTTGGGGAGAATCCGGCAGAAGATGTTCTGATAATCGAAAATCTCAAATCAAAAGGATTTAGATCTTCAGATGAGGAAGGATTTCTCGATTTCCACCACATTGCTGTAGCAATGAAAAGTATAGGAAAGTTGCATTCTTTCTCGTACAATTTAAAAAATAAATGTCCGGAAATATTTTATGAAAAAGTTAAAAAGCTAAAATCTCGAATTATTGTACAGGAACATAACGAACACAAACATTTTTTATGCATAAAGAGAGGGGTAGAAGCATTCAAGAAAAAAGGTATTGAAGTAAGTAATTTAAATAATTTTTTAAAAGTTGTGGAACCTTTGAGAAGAATTTTGGAATTCTTGCATGGACCAAAGGAACCATTCGCTGTAGTAACACATGGCGATTTTTGCAATAATAATGTTTTATATAGATACGACAAAAATGGAATACCTGTTGATTGTGCTTTAATTGACTTCCAGTACACATCTTATGGAAGTCCAGTAATTGACTTGGCATTTTTCCTCTATATGCACACTTCGGCTGAAGACAGAGAAGAAAACTGGGATAAATATCTGGAAATATATTGGACATCAGTTCAAGAAAATGTTTCTCCAAAAATCAAATTGCCGAGTTTTGATGAATTTTTGGAATATTTCGCTAGCAAAGCAGTCCTAGGTTATTATCCCTGCTCTTTCTACCTTCCAATAATGGTTTTTCCAGAGAAGAGATTAACAATGAAAGAGTACGTTTTGTTGACAGAAAAACAACAGGAGGAATACGACACCACCTACGCCGGTGAAGACGGAGAAAGAGTTATTTCTGAAGTAGTTTCTCATTTAGTTGAGAAAAAATATTTGGAAAAATTCTTAAATTACTATAACAGTTGTTATGTACTATAAATTATTGTTTTTTTATCCTTGAATACTCCTTGATGCTCCTTTTTATGTTTCTAATTCTACTATCCATCGAGACCTACAAATCCCAACCGTTCAAGAACTAGCCAAATCCCGATTCTTAATATTCCACACCAAACTCTCTGCTCATCCGAACCCTCTTGGAAATCTCCTCTCCTCCACGTCGTCTCCAAAGGCGCTGGCCCCGAGACAACATATGACATAACTTTCATATACACTGTATTTGTTCCTTTTAGCACTTTCCTCCGAAGGAAAGTAGCTAATGAGGTTGGACTCATGACGGAATTTTTTAAAAATTTCTTCAAATCTTTATCGATCCTACCTAGTAGACACCGAAAATGACCCCCGTTAAAATTTATATATATCTATATATATATATATATATATGCATATATATATATGTGTCTGTTAACACGATAGCGGCCAGAGTTTTTGTTTTTTCGTCACGAAACTTGGTATATAGCATTCAATTAGCAAACGATTGAACGAGTTCGTTAACCACCAAAATCGGTCCACCGGAAGGGGGGGTTTACCCCGAACCCAAAACACTAATTTGACCATTTCAGCCGTAATATTCGTTATATTTCAACGAAACTTGGTATTCGTACTGGTAATATAGAGAGAAAAGTGAGATATAAAAATAAACTAAATCCGTTCATAAGGAGGGGGGGTTTACTCCGGTCCGACAATACCAATTCGCCACTACCAGCCGTGATTTTAGGTATATTTCGACGATACGCGGTATTCATAGTGGTAATCTACAGGTAAATATGTGTTGTAAAAATAAACTAAATCGGTTCATTAGGAGGGGGGGGGGTTTACTCCAGACCCACAATACCAATTCGCCACTACCAACCGTGATTTTTGGTATATTTCGACGAAACTCGGTATTCGTAGTGGTAATCTACAGGTAAATATGTGTTGTAAAAATAAACTAAATCGGTTCATTAGGAGGGGGGGTTTACTCCGGACCCAAATTACTAATATACTCATACTGGTCGTAATTTCTGCTGTATTGTAACGAAACGCGGTATACGTCGTGGGTAACTCATGAGAAAGAAGTGTTGTAAAAATGAGCTGAATCGGTCAATCAGAAAGGGGGGTTTACTTTGTAATATATTTCAATAGAAAAGCCAGCCAGACATAGGTTCACAAAGGCGCCGCAAGGAGCGCTAGAGGGACTGTATCCGGTTCCTGCGTTAGATCAAAATACGATAATATGAGGATTTTGTATTTATTACATAGTGTAATAGGTACCATGTGTAAACATAACTCTGGAAGCAAATTAATAATTTATCAGTTACACATTACAAAATTAAAAGAGAACTATTGATGTTTTTATTTTATTTATGTAGGATATTTTAAGCAAATTGTTCTGGAAAGCAGTCTACACTACCCAAATTCTGAGGAAAGTGCTTAGTTATGCAGCTCCTGCGTGACGGACTTTTATTTGTTCTTATTCTTTTTTTTTCTATTTTTATTTTTATTTTTTTTTATTATTTTATTTTATTTATTTATTTATTTTTCTTGTAAATGTGTGTGTATGCATGCACATGGATGTATGCATACATACATATATGTTATATATATTGTTTCTTAAACTAGTGATCAATTGTAAACACAGAAAAAGAGCCAAACATTACTACATCTTTTTCTTTATATATATATATATATATATATATATATATATATATATATATATATATATATATATATGTATATAATAGGGAGTTCAACTATGGTTGTCTTCTCCCCTCCTATGTATCCATGAGTTATAGATCATTACAGTAATATTTACATGTTGTTCTCTGTACAGGTTGTAAATTTCAATAAAGATAAAAAAAAAAAAAAAAAAAAAAAAAAAAAAAAAAAAAAAAAGAATACTTATTGCTATACCTAATATATTAAAGTGACTCATACTTCTTAGGTTCTTGATATTGTTTCACAATTCTTCTTACATTGGAACTTTACGGAATACTTTTAGCACTGGCCAACGTTCATGGTGTAGACACTATTTGTACTCGATCATTATTTGTACTGATTCCTTATGTCCCTGAATGTCCTTAAAGAACATTTATAGCAAATTTTTTTTTTTTTTTTTTTTTTTTTACGGCGCATCAACAAATCATGGCTATTAGCACCGACATCCAGGGTGCAGCCAGGAATTTTCTCAGCGAGCCCTGAGATGAGAAAATATCTGGCGCCGGTGGGGATCGAACCCACCATCTCCCGCTTATGAATCTAGCACGATAGCCACTAGACCATGGGAGACCCCGCAAAAATCCAATTATGCCAAACTCAATTCTCATTTTTACTCGTTTCAAGCCATTATGGCACCTCTTCAGGAGCCTTTAACTAAATATATTTCTGTGAGACTAAACCTTCCACCTACCCCTTCTGAGTCAATACTGATAGTGGTGTTCTTACTATTGACCTTCCCCCACATTTATATAACGCTTTAAAATATTAACTGTTTCTATTTCAAGCGTATGCGAATGACACTAAGGATCAGAACAGGAAGGTGCTAAAATAACGCAGTTTTTGCTGTTTTTTTTTTTTTATTCATTTAGACAAAGCCCATTTGAACAAGTCATTTCAAGTGTAGGAGGATATTTTCTTGTAAAGAGACGCTAGGGGGGGGGGATAAACGAATACTGTTATCAATGACCAAATATTTAATTTAATATTGTATATTTGCCTCATGGCAAGGAATACAAAAAATTATCTTATCTGCTTTTTGTTTAAATTATAATGTTCTTCTAAAGGAATGAAAAAGCTTTATTGTACATGGAAAGAAATATCAAATATGAAGCGAACATTGATCGGTCAAATTTTGATATAAATTACCATTAAAGTCTTTTTTCTTTTAACTTGCCCCCGAAAAAGGCTAGTTTTTTTTTTAATTTTTTTTTAAGGCGTATCAAAAAAGGTTGCCACCCTTTTATAAAGCATCAGCACGTTAACTTCAGATACTGGCCACGCCGCAGTTGCTTAACTTCAAGCCATGAGAACCGTTGTGTTTAACTTGGCTATGGCCGTTGGCTCTATAAATAATTATCACAAATTTGTGAAGGAATATTTTTCTCATAGCAGGAAAATAGTAACACTTGTCGAAGGAATCTACCTTCCATGGAAATCATTTAAAAAAAAAAAAAATGCCGAAATCTGCCTTAGTTATGGTAGCGAATTCCATACATATCCCCTCCATTATCCCCACTCCTTTTCTAAGCTATATAAGGTCCTATCCTTATCAACTCCAGCAGACGTCCCTTCTAGTACATAAGTGTAGGATAAGGTGTAAAAAGTACCCCCGGCACCAGGACCCAATCCGTTGGGCCTGGTGACCTCTAGCTTAGTTAAATAAAACAAGGAGGGTGAGAAAAAAAAAAAAAAACTCCAGCAGTCAATCAGTTAGTCATGTAGTCTTCCGTATCACAACGACTGCTCCTTCGGCTCAGACAGTCAGTTCCTTTCCAGTTATGGTGCACATAGTACTAAATTCTAAATTTGTATCAGTTCATGTAATTAATATTCAAATAAATACAGTTTTTAAAAAGTGTCTCCTGACGTTTTTGTATTTAACTGGCGACCGTGACAAAGGACTTCCTTCAAAGGTGAAAAAAGATACAAGTGATAGTGCGTCGTGTGGTCAAGAGGATAGTCCAGAGACAGTTCCAGGAGGACAGTTCCAACGACCACACCCATTCTTTGGCGAACCGGCACATCCACTTTTGCAACCTTTCCTCTTCAGGATTCATTGGAGGAGACCTCAACAATACAAATAAGTTATGACTCCAAAAGCGCAGGTCAGACACTTGTAAAACTTTTTTTTCTCTTAGTGTACATTATATTCTTGTTTATATATATTTAATAATGAGTACGAATAATATAATGGATAAATAAATAATGAATGATTAATGAATAAATGGAATAAATTAGTAAATAATGAATAAAAGACAAGTAGAAAGTATTCAAAGGTGGATTGACACAAGTGTTTATTATAAAGTAATTAATGATCAAAACGTAAATGACAATTTTAATATTACAACTGATAATAAGGAAGATATAATAAAACAAATAAAACAAGACATTAATATATTAAATAACTTAATAACAGACTTAGGAGTAATAATTAAAGAAATAATACGGATTAATGAGGCAATTAACTTAATAAAATAAACAATTAGCTTGATAGAATAAACAATTAAATCTCATCCAACCAACTTACACAATTTTTCATATATCAATACCAAGATATCAACATTATTATCAAAATCCAAATTACTCTCAAAATCAAAATTATTATCATAACCAAAATTATTATCAAAATCATAATTGTATGCATCAACGAAATTCAGACAATAAAATGATTAAGGACGAGAAACATAACAAAAATAATAATAAAACACTACATACTGAACCAATACCTGAACACATACTAGAACAAATACAACTAACTAATGACATGCGAGATAAAATATTTGACAAACTTGACTATTTAAACATAACTAACAACATTACCAAAGAAACTGTCATAGATATGCAACAAGACACTCAAAAACTATTAGACGCACTTGAACAAATAACAAAGGAAAATAATATACAAATCACTAACGACATGACAGAATTAGACAAAGACATTGCTTTTAAAATTAAAATAAATAAAAATGGTGCATCAGGTATGCTCAAAACCTGTCAAACATACTTACAAAAACTTAAAAGATGAACAAAAACGTATTGAACAAACAAATATTCATAAAGACTCTGAAAATGTAAAATTAAACATAAGTTCTGAAGAAGTAGTAAGTAATAAAAGAGAAAAGGAAACATTAAATGAATTAAATTTTAATAATAAAATAATGGATAACGGAAATAATAATAAGGAAATAATTAATATTAATAATAAGGAAATAATTAATGACGGCGAAAAAAAGGAAGACTTAATAAATGTAATAAACGAAGTAGTTAAAGAGAATAAAAACAATAAAAAGATAGAGAATAATGAAAGAAATAATAAAAATAAGGTATTAAAAAATAATAAAGAATTAAATGATAAAAGGAAAAATATGGAATTATTAAATAAAGATGAAATTAAACATAAGATAAGAATTATAAATGAAGTAATCGAAAGTGAGAAAGAAATGATTAAAGAAAAAAATAAAGTACATAAAGGTAATAATAACAATAAGGAAGAAAAAGTTAATATCGGAACTAATAACTGTGATAGAATTAATTATAAAAATAATGAAAGAAAAAAGAATAAAATGGTTAAAAATAAGGACAATAAAGAATTGAATGATGAAAAAAAAAATGTCGAAACATTAAATAAAAAGAAGGAAACAGAAGAGAAAACGTTTAAAGAAAATAGTAAAATAATTGAAAATAATAATAAACGAACTATGAAGAAAGAAATATTAAAAAAATTAATTAGATACGTTATAGAAAAAAAAAATAAAGAGAATAACAATAGTATTAAAAATAAAAATTCAGATGTAAACATAACAAAATTTTATTTAGGACCCCTACAACTTATAAACTGTAAAAATATCTTTTAAGTTGGAAAACCTAGATAAAATAAAAATTTCAAAAAAACAAAGACCGCCTCGAAAACGGATAAAATTATAAATAAAAATTAATTTGGATAGTTCAATAAAAATAAATGACCAACGAAATACCCATGGATTATTAATTAGGAATAATAGATATGTTAAACATTTAGAAATATGATTATAATAAGAGAATCATATTTGTCATAAAAGATTAATGAATTTAGTCCACTAAACATCATTAAAGACGAACACAGAAAGTAACTAATGTATATGAATTACAATAATAATAAATATTATATAAATAATTTTTATCATAATCTTAATTATTTTGAATATCTCAAATTAAATGACAATTTAAAGAATGTAAATAAATCAAATTATTTAATAGTTTAAAGAAAACTACAAAATTAATTAACGAAATATTATGTTAAATGACATAATTCTGATTGAATAAATAATCAAAGCATAATTTTGCTCTAACGAAAACTGATAATAAATTATATTTTCATAAGTCAAATCCCATAAAATGAAACGTCAATAAAACCCTTGAGATATTACATAAATAAATATTTTAAAATTAACTCTCACATAAAGAAAGCATTCCAAAATTACAATTGGGACACAAACATTATTAGAATTCATTGTTTTGATTTAGTATTATATTTTACCATGCCGTTAAAGAAATTATCAATAAATAACTAAAGATTTCCTTAAATTCATAATCAATTATAAAACACTTAACCTTTCTTAATTGTCAGACAAGATAGATACAAAATCAAGAAGAATGAAAAAATCTACTAATCAACCTTTCATGTAAGAATAATAAATAATAAAAATAAAATGAATAATGATAATAAGTTTTAAAATTATGACGATAAATAATGCATTATAAGGTGAAAACCAGAACCATTTGGTATAAATGATGAGTACTCAAAATCCATAAAAATATATAAAATTAAAAAGGATTAATTAAACCATTATGTATTTTCTATGTTCTATACTTAAAGCGTAACTCAAGAATAATCCTCTCTATACATCCTAGCACAGAGTAACAAACATTTCCAGGTATAGATAGATAAGAATAAAGAATCTGCCATGCTCATCCTATAGATAATTCTTCAACACACCCAACCCCTCCATCTACAAAGACTCTTTACAATTCTATTACTCATGTCCTTCATTAGATGCTCAAGGACACATCTATTATTGCTGTGATGAAATATTAAAATAAAAATAAAATTATTTACCGTTTTAATAAATTCAATAATTAACTTGAATGGTACCCACAATAATAAAAATAATTAATAATAATAATTAAAATTCCAGAAACATTAAAATAAATTGTTTATATGTTTTGTGAGAGAGAAAAGGAATAAAATATGTTTGTTTACAAATATCATTGTTTGTTATCCTTCATTACCTGCAAAACAGTCAACTTAATGCTTAATAACTTTTTCATAGTTGAGAGAATTGATTTTGATCTTATTAACCTTTTTATTAATAAATATTGTTTGTCATTATCTAAAATGAATTATAACCATAGATAACGAGTCAAGTAGTGATAGATAACCAGCAAAGAACCTATAAGCTAATCAGTAAGCTTATCAGCGAGTAGGAGTAACTGTTATAAATCACTACTGCTACTTCAAAAGTATCTGGATGTGGTCTTCGCAAAAAGACCCTAAATATTTAAACGGCCCAAAAATAAAATAATAATAAATAATCCCACAAAACACCTCAAAAGCCATCAGATTCTCGACAGTATGAGACACAAGGAAAATAGTAATATAGGACTAGATGAGAATAGGGATAGAGTGTGATAAGAACTATGCTTTGACCGCCTGATTTTACCCTTTACTGGTATCTTTTAAAGGCTGAGTGAGCCTAGGGACGGTCTGGGTTCCCGAATCCGACCCACGGCGACGACGCTAGAAGATAAAATCTTTCGGTGCCTCTCCGAGTTTCGAACACGGATCTTCCAAAACATGAATCGGCTAAACTCGCCCCCATAAATTAATAAAACTCGCCTCACAATAAATAAAAATAGCCTGCCACCTAGGAGTCAAATAAATTGCTCAGTTACTATTTACAGAAATGCATATACTTCTCCCAGTAGCAAAAACACGAAAAAGAAAAACAACAAATGAATATGAAAATAGGCACATGCGAAGAATAGCAATAAGCATATAAATACACAAAAAACATTCATTTATAATACATAACAAGTCTCATAGTAATATAAGAATTTTTCCAAATATTTTTTCTCAACTAAATGAGAAACTACTTCGCAAATAACTCTATCACCTTCCACACCGGCATAAGTGATATCATATTTCACCTGTTCTTCTTCTGTCAACAAAACAAACTCTTTCAGTGTTAATCTCTTCTCTGGAAACACCATTTTCGGAAGGTAGAAAGAGCAAGGGTAATAACCTAGGACTGCTTTGCTTGCGAAATATTCCAAAAATTCGTCAAAACTCGGCAATTTGATTTTTGGAGAAACATTTTCTTGAACTGATGTCCAATATATTTCAAGATATTTATCCCAGTTTTCTTCTCTGTCTTCAGCCGAAGTGTGCATGTAGAGGAAAAATGCCAAGTCAATTACTGGACTTCCATAAGATGTGTACTGGAAGTCAATTAAAGCACAATCAACAGGTATTCCATTTTTGTCGTATCTATATAAAACATTATTATTGCAAAAATCGCCATGTGTTACTACAGCGAAAGGTTCCGTTGGCTCGTGCAAAAATTTCATAATGAATCTCAATGGTTCCATTACTTTTAAATATTTATCTAATTTACTAACTTCTACAGCTTTCTTCTTGAACGCTTCTACTCCTCTCTTCATGCTGAGAAAATGTCTGTGTTCATTTTCTTCGGGAACAATTTTCCGACATTTTAGTTTTTTAACTTTTTCATAAAATATTTCCGGACATTCATTTTTTAAATTGTACGAGAAAGAATGTAACTTTCCTATACTTTTCATAGCTGCAGCAATGTGGTGGAAATCGAGAAATCCTTCCGTACCTGAAGATCTAAATCCTTTTGATTTGAGATTTTCGATTATCAAAACGTCTTCTGCCGGATTCTCCCCAAAAGTAGCGTTTCCAAAAAACATCTTAGGATAGCTTCCTACGTTATTAGCGTCGAGCAATGGCAATAAGTATTTGTACATTGTAACTTCGTTGAAGAACAATGTGTCCGTATTCTCTGAATTTATGCCCGCACTCAGACCGAACTGCACTTTTACGACTAAGTTAATAACATCCGTACGTCCGGAATTTGTCCGCAAGGTGAGATTGACAAAAGCTATTTCTGAACCGAATTGCGCCGCAAGACTTGCGTTATTATCTTCTTCAACGCCGACAAACTCTCCATCGCCAAATACACCGCTCTTGACTAGAGATGGAATTAAGGATTTGATGGCTGCATCCATCTCTGACTGCGTCTCGGAGCACACTAATTCTAACTTCCTTTTGTTTGTTCCGATGCCGGAAAGTCCCGAAGATGGCCGAGCAGAAACG
Organism: Gonocerus acuteangulatus; assembly: GCA_946811695.1. Taxonomy (NCBI): domain Eukaryota; kingdom Metazoa; phylum Arthropoda; class Insecta; order Hemiptera; family Coreidae; genus Gonocerus; species Gonocerus acuteangulatus. The sequence continues at coordinate 27,331,011 of OX328127.1, forward strand.
ATTGCATTCTACAAGAAGGAAAGAGTAAATAATATTAGCAGGAAGCTCTCATTTACAGTGATATATCTAATCAAGAATTAAGTAACGTACCTCATAAAATAGACCATCAGTTTGACTAATTTTAGTAATTATTGTAAAATAACTTAATTGGGATAGTATCTATATCTACCTAATAATTCGCATTTAATAATTTATTATGGAATTGGTGGTTTACTTAATTATTACTTTCATGATTCCATAGCACTCCACCCATTTTTTCATTCATTTCATGGGCGTATATAAGGGGGGGGGCTGAGGGGGCTCCAGCCCCTCCCGAAATTTTGATTTGATCGGTAAAAAGTTCATAAAACCCTTAAAAATAAACTAAATAAGATCAAGGAGCACACTAATTTAATCGTTTCTGCTTTCTAATTTGCCGGAAAGATCCGAAGAAGGCCGAGCAGATATGATTGCTATCTTCACGAAGGCAAGTCCAATTAATAATTGCTTAAACCATTCATTTTGACACATGAATTATTTATATATATTCAAGAAATAACTATTGTTCCTAAAGAAATAAATCACAGGTTTTGGGAAAAATTTTGTAAATGAATATTGTGTTGGCTTTACAATCATAAAGGAGCTATTAATTAATAGTAATAGCTGCATCTTAATGTTTATTGATTATAATTATTACTGATTAAGAATATAGGTAACTATAGCAAAAAGTAGGACTAAGAGATATGTACATAAAAGGACAAAACATATATTATTGAAATAAGTATAAAAGACTATGCCGAGTGCATGCCAAGAACTGGGTTATGCTACCAGGAGTGAGATAACTATACATAAACATTTACTCATTAATCCCTAACTGTATATTCTATTGTATACATATAAATAGTACTTCTTATTATTAACTATTTTCCTTCCAAATAATGTATTTTATATTTACTCTCACAATGTAATAGAGCAAGGAAATGAAGAAGATACATTTCATGCATTAAAGTTATTGTCATTGACATTAAAGTTAAATTGTTTTATATTGTAAATTTATCCTTGTGGTCTGTAGGTACACAATGTTTATATCATGTTTTGTTTTTTATATCAAATAAACAGTTAAATTAAAAAAAAAAAAAAAAAAAAAAAAAAAAAAAAAAAAAAAAAAAAAAAAAATTTATTGAAGGCCTTCATGCATCAAGATAATAAAAGTTCCTCTACAAGAGCATATCTACAAAATTACATTATTGATCAAATTAATAAAATAATTGAAGGGGTCGGGGCAAAATAGTGCCAAGCACCAATTTTATCAAAACCTAACTGTAGCTGCTATATGTTGGATATTAAATTAAATGAAAATTTTTTATTCTCATTCCGGGACACAAGTCCCATAGGAACAATTTTGAAATTACAAAATAATAAAGAATTAAATATATCAACTTATAAATACTACCAGTATATAATGCACAGCTTCTATATAAACCAGGGATTGGGTAAAACTTGCAGGGATTGAAAGGGGTGGAAGAGTGGGGATTTAAAGGTTTCTAGGTTGGCAGAATGGCGGACAAACAGGGGCAAGGAATTCCATAGCGAGGTGGCAAGGGTGACGAATGATTTTTCAAATACTGCTGTTTGGCGGGAAGGAATATAAAAATCGGAAGGACGAGATCGGGTGTTAAGGGAGTGAACAGTGGATAGCCGTTTTAACAACTAATGTTTATCCCACCCTGATGTCACTAATACAGTTCACTCAAACTTCAGAGGTTCGGATATTGGCCCTTTTTGTTCCAAGATACAGATATAATATGATATGAGGAAAAATTTCATTGGAAAAATCAATGATCTCTTGAGTCAATTGGCTGGCGTGTCATCAGTACTCCTGTTATTGAATGTGGCTGAAAAAATCGTGAATTGAAGCAGTCTTCACATGCCACGTTGATCACATGGAAATACAAAACTATTTATCGTATTTTCCCATAACAGAAACCATTGCATAGTATCACTCAATGTAAATAGTAATGTAAGTTATTGCTTATCTCTCTCTCTCTCTCTCTCTCTCTCTCTCTCTCTCTATATATATATATATATATATATATATATATATATATATATATATATATATATATATAAAATTACTTTAATTAATTAGTCTGTTTGTTCCTTATATCTCAACGTTTGTCCGATTTTGACCAAACTTGGCACACTGGTAGGTCTTGATCCGGGGAGTCTCGTAGGCTAGGCCAAAAACGCCTACCAGCTGTCTGTCTGTGTTCCTTATACAAACCCACACCGTTTAACCGATTTTGACCAAACTTGGCACACAGGTAGATCCTATAGAACCGTTACAGATTTGCGTTATTAGATTTGTAATATTACATATTTAGTTGTTACTCCGGTTAACAGCTTGTTTGTAATAAAATAACACTGATATAACCTGTTTGTTTAGCCATAAAGACATTTTTAAGCTTAAGGGTATATCATTTTTGTATTTTTTATTTCATTGTATTACGCATATACAACTATTGATATGTTGGCGCAGGGTTATCTACCTTGTTATAATTCCATCAGCATGAGATTTCTCCAGGTGGTCGCCCATCCGAGTACTACCATGACAGACGTTTATTAACCCTTCCCAGTCGCTGAGTGAGGGAGGTGGTTATCCTAACGTAAGTAGGGAGGTGGGGTGCACGCAACGCCCCCAATGAAAAAATTTAAAATTAACATCTAATTTATTATTTCACTTTTATAAAACCCATTACCTATATTATATAACCAAACAAATAATTAAAATGCTCAAATATGGTATTTTTTAATAATAAAATTTTAATCGTTTTTTTTTCATTTGTAATTTTGTTTTTATACAGTTGTAAAAAATACGACTTTCCTTAATATTACTTCCTTGATATCTCTAAAACGGTTGGGAAATCGTGGCAAGTGGAAGGTGGCCATTCCAAAGGTTACTAAATTCTCTGCAACAAGGTTCTAATGAAATTTTTGATTAGGCGTTGTCAATCGGAGAAATAAGTGCTTAAAACTTCAAACGAGTTTTTTTTTTGTTCTTGTGAACGGGTTTTTGTGGTTGTTAAACTCACTTTTAATTGTTTGTTGTTTTGTTTTAAATTTTATTTATCTGTTAAATTGGAATTATAATAAAAGAAGACAAGAAAATGAGAAATAGTTATAGTGTTTTCCTAGAGGGAACCTTGACAAGGCCGGGGAGTCATTTTCCATGTCAGGTAAAGAAGTAGGTACCCCTATTATCCGAGACGTATCAGGGGCCATAAAAAATATTTCATGAAAGGTCTAACCAAAATTATAATTGTTTCTATTTCAAGTTTTTCAAGTGGCACTAGGGATAAGAACAGAACCGCGCTAAGATGACGCAGGTCCTTCGAGTCGGACTTTTTGAGTATTATTTTCCGATTTCACCATGCAAAAATCCATGTGAAACAGTCAAAAAATCTCATGCCGTTTTTCAGTCGCAGATCTGAGTAATTAAATTTGAAATTGTAGAAACATTTTAGAAATTTGAAATAGCTGATGATAGTACTGAAATAATAAGTACTTATTATTTCAGACTCATTTATTATCATAAATGATAAATGTCTGGCATATTCTACTTATCTCCAGTTTTGATAATTTTCCACCAGGTGGCTCTCCACCACCTATCTCATGAATAAATACAGTCCCGATAACTAATGTTTATCTCTGTTGTGATAAGCTATCGCTCTGACCTTGTGCTTGAGCGATTTCTGATTGATGGGCGGTTCACTCAATGAATTTTGTGTAGTATTTTTTTTTTTTTTTTTTATCAATACTGAGGTTTTACGAGTATTGATTATTCTTTTTTTCCCCTGTCCCTCTTACATAAACATTTCTGCGTATGAAAAAATTAATTTTTTTAATACTTTTTACAGGTGTGGTGATTTTTATATTCGTGATTTAAGTATTTGTAAAAAAAAAAGCGTAACACAAGACCTGCATAACTAAGCAGATTCCTCTGAAAGGCGGGTGGTGTATGGGCCCTTTTACACTTTGATTAGTGCGAGTGCGAGTGCTTAGTGCAGGTGTTTAGTGAATAGTACTAAACACGTGTGGTTTAGTGCGAGTGATTAGTAATCAAATGCAAGTGATTACTAAACAATGAATAGAAGCACGTTCTATTTTCTGTTTAGTAGGCTCCACTAAACACACTGGGACCTATTTTATACCTGCCAACAAGTATAAAATAGCGTACAATTTCACTTTTGCTGGCAAAGCAGGTCTCATAAATGTATCTGATTTCTGTATGACGGGTGAGACTAGGTTTAGTAATGTATTAAATGACTCTTCAGTCATCCTGATAGTAATATTCTAAGGTATCTTCAGAGGCCAATTCCATAAGGAGTTGGTAGCTCGCGTCAAGAATGGCTCTTCTACTTATTCACTTTCGATGTCATACTCTTCTTGGTCTTGACTGTTCTAAATCCACAAATTCTTCACATTCAGACACCACCGCGTTTAAAATTCCTTAAGGATTTCTTGCAACTGCAAGCGGACATTAACAAGGTTTTGAGGCTGTTCGACCATAATATTTGCTGTTCTAAACAGTAGATGCTAAACAGTACAGTGTACACTACTCGCACTAAACATTAATCACTAATCACCCACAGGAATCACTAATCACTTATCACTTGCACTCGCACTAATCAACACTCTGTTCCTGCGGTTGTGGGTTCGATTCCCACTTCAAATAATGGTTTTGCTATCGAAAAATGAACTGGCATCAGCCCTTTATTGGCTAGAAAATTGTAGCATCCTCTGGAAAGTGCATAAATGGTCAGCTGCTCATTTCAAATATAAAAGAGCAAATTAATTGTGTCCCTCTTGTATTTATGAAAGCTATTTTAAACACATTCTTCAGGAATGCGCGACAGATTGTATTGTTTTCAATAATTTTTTTTCAATAGTGATTTCTTATTACGTTATGGATTATTATTATAGTTAGTGAGATGGCAAGAAAAATTTAAATTCGGAACAATTGGTTTCCTCCTAGCGGAGAGAAGAGTTAACTACATTGATTTGATGTGCTAGAAGACACCAAGGTCAGCAACCACTACTGGCAGGCAATCTCAAGTGACCTTGATTCTAGTTAGCTGGTGCTACTAGCGTGGATGCTAAGTCTTCTTTACCTCACAGCCTGGGTCATGTAAGACAAAACATTGCTCATTGCATATATATATATATATATATATATATATATATACAGGGTGTCCAAAATAAGACGACTCAAACTAATTTGGCGGCCAAATGGTTGGTCTGAGAAAAAAATGTCAGAGGCAAAAGTTGTAGGGCTTGGCCTGAGCTTTCTAAATATGTCGATTTTTTTTTAACATATTGACCGCGCATATGCGCTCGGCGCTAGATGAAATGTTGGGGTTTGCAGATGACCCCTATTATTTTTTTTTTTTTTTTTTTTTTTTTTTTTTTTTTTTACGGCGCATCTACATCAAGGTCATTAGCGCCGACATCCAGGGTGCAGCGAGGAATTTTACCAGCGAGCCGTGGGTTGATAAAATTCCTGCCGGAGGTTGGGAATCGAACCCACCATCTCCCGCTTATGAATCCAAGGCGCTAGCCATTAGACCACGGGAGACCCCCCTATTATTATATATAATTTTAAAAGGAATTAAAAAAACAAACCCTTTGCTGCAAACCGCACTTCGATATCTTTAGAATCAAATGAGTTTCGTGCGATTCAAATTTTATTGTTTTAAATTAAAACGATTTTTTGGAAGCATTTACAGAGGTCGGTTATGAATGTGAGATACAAGACTTTGAGGTACTTTTTCCTCAACTTTCTGAAACAAATATGGCCGATCCTCTAAAAGAAATATTTTTCCTAATAACTTTAATAAAATTGAAAATAAGGCATATTTTTTAAGTATTTATTCTTTAGGGATTAACTAAGCTAAATCTGATCATTCATGTTATCTATCCAATCCATTGGGTCCGATATTCCTTATTGGATTATGGTTCATTATTTTGCTTTTGTTCATTATTAGTGTATTATTCGCTTTCAACCATGAAATTCACAAGTTGTGAGATTGTGGATATGATTATTTTTTTCGGGGAGTGTAGACCAACTCAGGGGCAATCATTTTACTGCCCAGAATCCCACACCAAACGTTTACTGACCACCGAGACTGGTGTTCCAGCTGCCTTATCCAGTGAGAGTTATTCGTGGACCAATAATGTCAGTTATGTCTGTTCACGGACCCATCACTTACAAATGTGGCTTCATCACTGAAGATAACATTCCTCATGAATATCCCGTTTTCCCGTAGGGAGTTGATTTCCCACCTCCAGTATTCCTCCGTCACTTCCATATCCCTATTTGAAAGGTCTTGATGCAAGGATTTGTGATAAGGATGGTATTTACTGCGCTGAAGTGTGCGGTGAACATTTCTTCTTGAAATCCGTGTTTCTCTGGTAATCTCCTGAACACTGATGTGGGAATTTCTCCTAACAAGGTCCAAGATGATGTCCTGGTCACTTTAACGATGTCTTCCGGTTAAAGAGAAATGTCCTTGTCGAGCGTTTGACATCAGACGCAATATCGTTTTGTAAGACGGATGAACTCGGTTTGAGTAATATTGCGCGTAAAGTCGAGCAGCCATCCGAGCTTTACGTCTACACTCCCCAAAAAAAATAATCATATCCACAATCTCACAACTTGTGAATTTCATGGTTAAAAGCGAATATTACACTAATAATGAACAAAAGCAAAATAATAAACCATAATCCAATAAGGAATATCGGATCCAAAGGATTAGATAGATAACATGAATGATCAGATTTAGCTTAGTTAATCCCTAAAGAATAAATACTTAAAAAAAGTCCGACTCGCAGGAACTGCGTCCTCTTAGCGCGGTTCCAGTTTTTTTTTTTTTTTTTTTTTTTTTTTTTTTTTTTTTTTTTTTTTTTTTTTTTTTTTTTTTTTACGGCACATCTACATCTAGGTCATTAGCGCCGACATCCAGGGTGTAGCGAGGAATTTCACCAGCGAGCCGTGGGATGATAAAATTCCTGCCGGAGGTTGGGAATCGAACCCACCATCTCCCGCTTATGAATCCAAGGCGCTAGCCATTAGACCACGGGAGACCCCGGTTCCTGTTCATATCCCTATTCTCATTTGAAAAGCATAGAATAGAAACAGATAATATTTTCCTCGGCCTTTGTTCAAAGGGTTTTATGGCTGGCTATACCTGGGGTCAGGTCCGCAAGACCCTAGAATCCTCTTCTACCGATACTTCATTTCATACGTTTCAATGAATTGGAAAATATCAAATATTTTCACACATTCCTGTGTTCTTTTACAATAGTAATAATTCTACAGATAAAATCAATTAAAAAATAAAATAAAAAAACCAACAGCATAAAGGCAATTGAAAATATTCAAAAGACGTCAACGAATCTTTTTCTCTTGGTATATTTCTAACAATGAATTGTTTTTCTTATTTTGCCTAATCTGTTTTATTGTAAAATACATTATCCAACTATAAGCAATTAAAAAATAACAAGGAATAAAAACAGACAAAAAGAACAGTTCGAATAAGCAAAATCAATTACTTTAATGTTTTAAGCACTTATTTCTCCGATTGACATCGCCTAATCAAAACTTTCATTAGAACCTTTTTTGTAGAGCATTTAATAAGCTTTCTAATGGTATCCTTCCGTTTCCCAAAATTCTCAACCTTTTTCGAGATATTAAGGAAAGTATACAAAGTTACCAAAACTTTTTTATGTCTGTTAATAAAATATTTTATTCTAACCCTTCCTTAACTCCAAACGCAACCAAAATTTCAACATATTAGTTTTAATGAAAGTAGAACATGCTGTAAATGTTTCAACTGAATCCCATGACTCTAAGTACCCAAACCAAAAACGGCATTCAAAAATTATTTTTTCAGTTTTCTCGAAAACGGTTAAAGCTATCGCATTGAAAATGGTTTCATTCGTTTTCCTCGCCCAGGAATCATATAAAACGAGTACTTAGAAGCTTATGAACTCAAAAACGTAAGCGTTACGATTTTTTTTGCGCGAATTTCGCCCCAAACGCCATCTTCCAGTAGGCGGATTTTGCTGGTTAACGAACTTGACCTTTCAAATTGGACGAAGGATTTTTGTACCAAATTTCATCAAAATCGGACCATTCGTCTTCTAGCTAGAGAGCGAACAGACAAATATATATATATATATATATATATATATATATATATATATATATATATATATATATATACAAATTTGAACCACCGTTATTTTCGGTCTCTAGGGGTTCTGAAACGCGAAATTTTCTAGTCGGCACTTCCGGATTGTTTCATTGTATCAACCCTATAAGCGGGGTTCCTCCCTATGGGGGATGGAGGAACCGCGCTAAAAAGTATGTCTTATTTTCAATTTCATTAAAGGAATTTTATTATTAGGAAAAATATTTCTTTTAGAGGATCGGCCATATTTTTTTCAGAAAGTTGAGGAAAAAATACCTCAAAGTCATTTATCAAACATTCATAACTGACCTCTGTAAGTGCTTCCAAAAAATCGTTTTAATTTAAAACAATAAAATTCTAATTGCACGAAACCCATTTGATTTTAAAGATATCGAAGTGCGGTTTGCAGCAAAGGGTTTGTTTTTTAATTCCCTTTAAAATTATGTACATAATAATAGGGGTCATCTGCAAACCTCAACATTTCATCTAGCACCGAGCACACATGCCATGGTCAATATGTTAAATAATCGACATATTTAGAAGGCTTAGGTCAAGCCCTACAACTTTTGTCTGTGACATTTTTTTCTTAGACCAACCGTTTGGCCGCAAAATTAGTTTGAGCCGTCTTATTTGGGACAACCTGTATTTATATTTGACTGATCACTCTCTGGCTGGCACAAAAATGTCCCAATGTTAATGAACTTTTGTACACAAATACTCTGTTGGATTTCAAAGGTCAAAAATCAGATTTCGCCCACAGGAAAAACACTGCAAACGCCGCCCTGCCGCTCATGCCTATTTTAGCCAGTCCTCCCAGATTCCTTCTGCACTCCGTTCCATGGAACGGTTCTTTTTGTCTGTTTTTATTCCTTGTTATTTTTTAATTGCTTATAGTTGGATAATGCATTTGACAATAAAACAGGTTAAGTAAAATAAGAAAAACAATTTATTGTTAGAAATATAGCCTTCCAAGAGAGAGATTGGAAGACCTTGTGACTATTTTCAACTGCCTTTAAGCGGGGGCCATTCTGGGGTTGGGCGACCCATCCAGGTAAGATCATAAATCATGTCCTTTCAAGAAAGGTGGAACCAAAATAATAACTGTGTCTATTTTAATCTTTCCAAATGAGACTAGGGATAAGAACGGAACCGCGCTAAGATGATGCAGTTCCTGCGAGTCGGACATTTTTTGTTTTCTTTTTACACAATAATACCTGAAGCTCTTCGAACCCGTTGTATTCTTCTGGCGAGGTTAAGCGCAATGCGCGATAGTCCTGTTTGAATAGTCCTAGATTATCCTACCAGCTCAAGTCGCGCTTCCGTATTGCGTTGCCCGAAAAGTTCGTAGATATTTTTTAGATAAGGTTTTAACATAATTCTTTAAGTCTATAATGAATACGAAGACTATTGTTGTTTATAAACCTTCCTTTCTCCAGGAATTAGCTGGATTAAAAAATAAATAAACAAAAGTCGTTTGTATTTATATTATATAGCCTTTCTATTTACTATAATTTGAAAACAATAACATAAAACATTATTTTCAATATCTCTAAAATCTTTACGTACAACGCAATAATTTAATTTGTTATATTGATAAGCAATTCTTCTGAAAATAATAATTCGGGTCTTTATGAGAAGACCACTCGCTGATAAGCTTACAGGTTCTTTGCTAGTTATCTATTACTACTTGACTTGTTATCTACGGTTATAATCTATATTAGATAATGGAAAGCAATATTTATTAATAAAAAGGTTAATATGATCAAAACCAATTCTCTCAACTACGAAAAAAGTTATTAAGCATTAAAGTTAACTGTTTTGCAGGTTGTGAAGGATAACATAAACAATGATATTTGTAAACACACATATTTTATTCCTTTTTCCCCCCTCTCTCTTTTTGGATATTTTACATGTATTTAACATTATGGGCATACGTGCTATGCGTTTCCGCTCGCTCAAGAAGATATCAAAACTCTAGTTAATCCAACCTGTTAAACTTAATATAATTCTATTAATTTTAGCAACTCTAGTCAATCCAACTCTCTAAAATTACGTGTAGTATCCAGAAAGGACGTAGTTAAATAAACTCCCACGCTGGAGGGTTACTCCAACGTGGAAAACATGAAACTCTAAAATTAATAGAATTCTATTAATTTTTGTTTGTAATAAACCAATTCCTTTTTCTTAGTTTCTTCTTAGGGTTTTTACAATTAGTTCGGCATGTTCGAACTAATTGTAAAAACCCATTTTTCTCACTAACATAAACAGAGCTTTTTCACAAAAACAAACGCTAATTCACTGTTGAAGGTTACTTTAATCCCAGCAAGAACCAATACAATTGCTCATCGGAATCCTCCAATAGGAAGGCAAAGGAGATATGCGCATGCGCTGAATCACTGATAAAAATCACCGCTGCTACTTCAAAAGTAACTGGATGTGGTCTTCGCAAAAAGGCCCAATAATTCAATTACAAAGTTATTTCAAGACAACAACAAAATGCAACCAGTGTCACAACACATCCTACGCATACATACATGATGAAATGTAGAGTGAATGAACTTCACATAAACCCATAAACAGCAATTCCATCATCTTAGCTCGTTTTCTTCTTATCCTCATGGGCGTATATAAGGGGGGGCTTAGGGGGCTGCAGCCCCCCCCCCGAAATTTTGATTTGATCGGTAAAAATTTCATAAAACCCTTAAAAATAAATTAAATAAGATCATTTAGTTCATAAAACATATTCTTTTTTAGGTGTACTAGCGTTTAAATTGGCTAAAGCTCTCCCAAGATCTAAATTGTTAGTATCCCATACGCCGGAAATGGTCTCAGCCCCCTCCCCCACACATTTTCCCAGCCCCCTCCGAAATTATTTTCTATATAGGCCCATGCTTATACTTCCTGTCATTTGGAAAGCTTAGAATAGAAACTGATAACGTTTGTCTTAATCTTCTCTGGAAATGCAAAAACATGTGAAAATGAAATCACCGACTTCTTCGAATAAGATCGGTCTGTAAAAAATCGCATAAGAACCGTAGGAAGTTTAATAAGCTTTCCTTGAAATTTTCTAGTCGCCACTTCTGGATTGTGTTATGAGGACGATGTCATAAGCAGTTTTACTTCCTAAGGAGGGAGGGAGATCTAAACGGGAAGAGGCTATTCTTTGGATAACATAAATAAAACAATTGATGCAGTAAAGTAAAAGAATCACTGTATTTTTATAGAACACATAATACTGGCATTTTTAGTATCTGATAAAAACATCAGATTGTATCTGAAAAATAAATAAAGCACAAATAGTTTCATATTATAGCTATTGGATGAGTACATTTGAATTTATATCCATTTCATCATTAAATAGCAAACAACGTCATGATTCTCTTATCAATCTTCATATTTAGACAACAACACACTTGTCGGTAGAATCGGACAAGATAAGGACCCTTTTATCGATATCAAATCAATATGGTTTCATTTTTTCATAATATTCCAGAAAACTATGGACGTATTTCTTCTCCATTAAATGGGACACAATGTCCCGGACAAGATTTCCCCCGTTCTCACCTCCTAGGGTGTTAAAATGATCCAACTTTTCTTCTAGAGGCAATTTCACGAATTCAGGATAGGGAATGAGGTCGTCTCTATTTGTCATCATTGGGAGGTAAAACGAACATGGGAAATAACCCAGAACAGCTTTAGTTGCAAAATAGTTCAGAAATTCTTCAAACGTTGGCAATTTGACATCTTCTGATACGTTGTCTTCAACAGTCTTCCAATATATTTTGAGATAATCGTCCCAATGATTTCTAGTTTCTGAGGTAGTGTGCATATAAAGGAAAAAAGCTAGATCTACCACTGGACTTCCGTATTTTGACGTTTGGACATCAAAATATGCGCAGTCAATTGGTACACCTTTCTCATCATATCTATATAAAATATTATTTTTGCAATAATCTCCGTGCAGTATGACAGCGAATGGTTCAGTAGGCCCATGCACAAAATCTAGGAACCTTTTGGTGCCTTGAATTGTCTTCATGAATTTGTTTAGGATTTCAATTTCTTTGCCGGACTTTAATAAAAGATTTATACCTCTCCACATTGAAGCACCATCAAGTTCGGGTTCCGGTTCATCGAACTCAAATTGTTTTAATTTATTGGCCATTTCGTGAAACTTTTTACTGTCCTTCACTTTCATATTGTAAGACCACGAGTGAAACTCTCCGATTGCTTTCATGGCAATAGCTATGTGCTCATAATCAAGTACAACTTTATGCCTACAGAGTTCGTAACCGTATACTTTCAGGTGTTCC